>CM056054.1:229613798-229989309 GCA_029574335.1 Rana kukunoris
AATGTCCCTCTGTCCCTCATTCCTCCTCATTTGTCCCTCATTTTGGTCTGATCTACAGTGGGAATCCAAAGTTTGGGCACCCCAGGTAAAAATGTGTATTAACGTGCATAACAAAGCCAAGGAAAGATGGAAAAATCTCCAAAGGGCATCAAATTACAGATTATACATTCTTATAATATGTCAAAAAAGTTACATTTTATTTCCATCATTTACACTTTCAAAATGACAGAAAACAAAAAAATGGCGTCTGCAAAAGTTTGGGCACCCCGCAGAGTTAATATCTTGTACTGTCCCCTTTGGCAAGTATCACAGCTTGTAAACACTTTTTGTAGCCAGCCAAGAGTCTTTCAATTCTTGTTTGAGGTATCTTTGCCCATTCTTCCTTACAAAAGTCTTTCAGTTTCTTTGATTGAGATTTCTGGGCTGTCTGTCACGCACTGCTCTTTTAAGGTCTATCCATAGATTTTCAATAATGTTGAGGTCAGGAGATTGTGAAGGCCATGGCAAAACCTTCAGTTTACGCCTCTTGATGTAATCCCCTGTGGATTTTGAGGTGTGTTTAGGATCATTATCCATTTGTAGAAGCCATCCTCTCTTTAACACTTAGCTTTTTCACAGCTGGCATCAAGTTACCATCCAAAATTTGCTGAAATTTTTCTGAATCCATTTTTCCTTCTACTCCTGAAATGTTCCCTGTGCCACTGGCTGCAATACAACCCCAAAGCATGATTGATCCACCCCCATGCTTCACAGTTGGACAGAGGTTCTTTTCATTAAATGTTGTGCCCTTTCTTCTCCAAATGTACCTTTGCTCATTCTGTCCAAAAAGTTATATTTTAACCTCATCGGTCACAGAACTTGTTTCCAAAAATGCATCAGGCGTTGTCTATAAAGTTCATTTGCCAAAGTTCAAACGCTGATTTTTGTGGTGAGGACGTGAGATAGAAGATGATTTTTTTTTTGATGACCATATTTGTACAAGTATCTCTTTATAGTGGAATAGTAGTGTACCACAACTCCAGTGTCTGCCAGATCTTTCTGGGGGGATTGTGCAGTCAAACGTGGGTTTTGAATTGCTTTTCTCACAATCCTCCGAGCTGTTCTGTCTGATATTTTTCTTGGTCTTCCAGATCTTGCTTTAACTTCCACTGTTCCTAATGACTGCCATTTCTTAATTACATTCCGAACAGAGGATATTGACATCTGAAAACGCTTTGCTATCTTCTTATAGCCTTCTCCAGCTTTGCGAGCGTCAACTATTTTCAGTTTTCTAGACAACTGCTTAGATTGCCTTAGAAGAACCCATGGTGCTGATTGTTGGGGCAAGGTCAGATGAGTCTGGGCATTTAAAACTTTTGAGATTGACATCACCTGGTCTTCCCAGACGACGATTGAGAACAATCCATAACACTGGCAGGTCTCAGCTTTGCAAAGGGTGCAGTACAAGATATTAAAGGGAAGGTTCCCCTAAAAATAAACTTTTAACATTGCATTTCTCCTCTTAATCACATCTAGAATCGGCTGGTATTTAAAAAAAAATCCGTCCGTACATACCATTTTCGTCATGTAGTCTCTCACCGCGACTTCCGGTATGATGGTTGGGGACAGGCTTCCGATCGACGCATACAGCTCGTCACGAGATTCTATATGCGCACCAACGTTCGGCTTCTTTCGGCATCTCGTGACGCGCTGTATGCGTCGATCGGATGCCTGTCCCCAACCATCATACCGGAAGCCGCGGTGAGAGACTACATGACGAAAATGCTTGTCAATCAAGTAGGCACGCCCTACCCCAACCGTCAGACCCGGAAGCAGCGGTGAGACTACATGACGAAAATGGTATGTACGGACGGATTTTTTTTTTAAATACCAGCCGATTCTAGATGTGATTAAGAGGAGAAATGCAATGTTAAAAGTTTCTTTTTTAGGGGAACCTCCCCTTTAACTCTACAGGGTGCCCAAACTTTTGCAGACGCCATTTTTTTTATTTCTGTAATTTCGAAAGTGTAAATGATGGAAATAAAATCTAACTTTATTTGACATATAAAAATGTCTAATCTGTAATTTGATGCCTTTTGGAGATTTTTCCATCTTTCCTTGGCTTCGTTATGCACATTAATACAAATTTTTACCTGGGGTGCCCAAAGTTTCGATCCCCACTGTATGTGCTACTTGCAATGCAGACGTGCCCCCGGTGCTGATGGGTAACCCTATGTTCCACATGTGCCCTATGCCCCCGTTGCCTGATGTGATGTGCTATGTTGCCCGTGCCTTGATGTTCCTAAGTGTACCTGTGCCCTCGTGCGTCTTATGTGCTATGTGCCTGTGACCCTGTTGTGCTGATGTGCCATTGCCCTGCCTGAGACCCTGATTGTGCTTGTTAGTTTGTGTAAGGAGTGGGCTATGTACCCTGTGCCCTAATGTGCTATGTCCCCCATGCCCTGATGTGCTATGTGCCCCGTGCCTTGATGTCCTAATGTACCCTGTGCCCTCATGTGCTATGTGCCCCGTGCCCTGATGTGCTATGTGCCCCGTGCCCTGATGTGCTATGTGCCCCGTGCCTTGATGTGCTAATGTACCCTGTGCCCTGATGTGATATGTACCCTGTGCCCTGATGTCCTAATGTACCCCGTGCCCTGATGTGCTATGTGCCCCATGCCTCGATGTGCTATGTGCCCCGTGGCCTGATGTGCTATGTACCCCGTGCCCTGATGTCCTAATGTACCACGTGCCCTGATGTGCTATGTGCCCCGTGCCCTGATGTGCTATGTGCCCCGTGCCCTGATGTGCT
Source organism: Rana kukunoris (assembly GCA_029574335.1). Taxonomy (NCBI): domain Eukaryota; kingdom Metazoa; phylum Chordata; class Amphibia; order Anura; family Ranidae; genus Rana; species Rana kukunoris. The sequence goes on from CM056054.1 coordinate 229,616,590, forward strand.
ATGTGCCCCGTGCCTTGATGTGCTATGTGCCCCGTGGCCTGATGTGCTATGTACCCCGTGCCCTGATGTCCTAATGTACCCCGTGCCCTGTTGTGCTATGTGCCCCGTGCCCTGATGTACTATGTACCCGTGCCCTGATGTGCTATGTACCCCGTGCCCTGATGTCCTAATGTACCCCATGCCCTGACGTGCTATGTGCCCCGTGCCCTGATGTACTATGTATCCCGTGCCCTGATGTGCTATGTACCCCATGCCCTGACGTGCTATGTGCCCCGTGCCCTGATGTCCTAATGTACCCCATGCCCTGACGTGCTATGTGCCCCGTGCCCTGATGTGCTATGTACCCTGTGCCCTGATGTCCTAATGTACCCCGTGCCCTGATGTGCTATGTCCCCGTGCCTTGATGTGCTATGTCCCCCGTGCCCTGATGTGCTATGTGCCCTGTGCCCTGATGTGCTATGTACCCCGTGCCCTGATGTCCTAATGTACCCCGTGCCCTGATGTGCTATGTGCCCTGATGTGATCTGATGTGCCCTGTGCCCTGTTGTGCTGTGCCTCAATGTGGTGTGCCCTGATGTGCTGTGCCCTGTTGTGACGTGCCTCATGCCCTGATTTGCTGTTCCCTGTATGCTGATGTGCTGTGCCCTGTAGCCTGAGCTCTGTACCGTACCCTGATGTGTTGTGCCCTGGGCCGGTCTGAATGAAGTCCAGGGCCACATTTTTGTTTCAGTCCAGCCCTGGGGAGGTGTGAGTGTGCAGTGTGAAAGAGAGTGTAACAGACACTCTCAGCTTAGAAAACTACAACCACAACCCTAATGGGAAGCCATAGTCCAGTCTGAATAATGTGTCCAGGTTTCAGGCAGCATGGAACCCAGATGCATGATTCCAAACCCAAACAGGACAGATGGCCATCATAGCTGTGAACAGCAGTGTGAGCCCAGCCTAAAACATTACTAAGCCCGGACGCCATCCTGTACACTTATCAGCCTCCGATGCAACCGGTTGGACCAGTGCCACCAGTCAGGCCTCACCATTCAGGGTCTCTGCACAATAAGAAGATCGGAAGTGTAGAGGAGCCGTATTTCAGGCCCGGTGATTGTGCAGCTTTTGGAAGGAGACAGAATGGTCCCGGCAGCCAGGCCTGAAATCCCATCCTCTGCCTGGTCTGTTTCCCTTCAGTAATAAACACCTGTCACCGATCCCAGCACGGGGGCCGCAGGCAGAGACGCCTCATATGGACATGCCGGGTATATTTAGAGGGTGACTCATGATGAAGACGCCGCGGATTATGGCTGACGCTCTGTTTTCAGAAGAGATTCCAGCGCAGGTCCTGGCAAGGGCGGATCCAGAGTCTAGTCTCGGGGGGGGCACTGCCAGAAAATAAGGTGTTGCTTACAGAACTCAATTAGGTGTCCGATGTGTCCGCTGCAATGTTGCAGTACTGCTAAAAAATCAATGATCCCCGCCATTACTAGTAAGACATATTTAAATATGAATGCCATAAATCTATCCCATGGTTTGTAGACGATTGTCAGGGACTGCAGACGTGGTACAAGAGATGGTCAGAGACTGCAGACATGGTACAAGAGGTGGTCAGAGAATGCAGATATGGTACAAGAGATGGTCAGAGACTGCAGACATGGTACAGGAGATGGTCAGACTACAGACGTGGTACAAGGAGATGGTCAGAGACTGCAGACTTGGTACAAGGAGATGGTCAGAGACTGCAGACGTTGTACAAGAGATGGTCAGGAAAACAGCAGACGTGGTACAAGAGATGGTCAGAAAACTGCAGACGTGGTACAAGGGATGGTCAGAGACTGCAGACGTGGTACAGGAGATGGTGAGAGACTGCAGGCATGGTACAAGAGATGGTCAGAGACTGCAGACGTGGTACAAGGAGATGGTCAGAGATGCAGACGTGGTACAAGAGATGGTCAGAGACTGCAGACGTGGTACAAGGGATGGTCAGAGACTGCAGACGTGGTACAAGGGATGGTCAGAGACTGCAGACGTGGTACAAGGGATGGTCAGAGACTGCAGACGTGGTACAAGAGATGGCCAGAGACTGCAGACGTGGTACAAGGATGGTCAGAGACTGAAGACATGGTACAAGAGATCATTGCAGCCTCACTGTGCATATGAACGCAGCCCCACCTTTGTATATCAATGCAGTCCCACTTTTGTATATCAATGCAACCCCACTTTTGCATATCAATGCATCCCCACTTTTGCATATCAATGCAATCCCACTTTTGTCTATCAATGCTGCACCCCCGCTTTTGTCTATGAATGCAGCCACACTGTGCACGGCACTCACCATGGCATTGCTCGATCACACACAGCAGGCATCTCCTCTCCCGACGTGTGTCATGTCATCATGAACAAACAGGAGCTGAAGGTCTGTGTTCGGTAGGCCAGTGTGCTCTAGCAAGGTCCCCCCCTAGACAGGCTTGTGTGATAGACAAAACACTGATTGTCAGGAAAGGTCCCCCCGCTGGTGATTTTGCCTGTTATTTGGGCTGCAGTACTGGCCTCCACCAGCGGGGAGTTATTGGCAGTATGGAGCACACAGCCCTTCCTGCGTTCAGGTGTGACCTGAATGCAATCAGCACGCCTCTATAATACCCGGCGTGTGTATATCACTCCTCGCCTGGTATCTGTCTACTAACCTGATCCTGAGATCTGATATCTGACCCTGAGCCTGCTGTCCCCCTTTCTTGACTTCTGATTCTGATACGACCTGACCTGATCCCTCCTGGACATTCCCTTCCTGCCCATTCCCTGTCTGCAGCTTCTTCTGTGATCTCCTGGTATATGACCTCGGCTTGGCTTTTGGTTTATGATTACGGCATTTCCCCTTCACTTATATATGCTTTGTTGTTATTTGGTCACTGTTTGTCTTCACCTGTTTTGTTCACCTTGTAAATAAACACATTTTATTTCACTGCATACAGTGTTGGTCTCCTCTGTGTAGGCACACAGTACTGGTCTATTTAGAATCCCTGACACTGGTTCAATCAGTGTTCCATCCCCATCTACTATCACACGAGCAGGTCTAGCACAGGCAGCACAGCCGAACACAGATCCAGCTCTCACACACAGCCAGAGATGCCCGATGTCAGCAGGAGAGAGGGGAGTGCTGCAGTCAGCTACAGCTCAAAGCAGCCTCAGGACAGGCAGCCTACCAGCCCTGGTGATGAGAGAGAGAGGGAGTGACAGACTCGGCAGCAGCAGCTGCAGGCACCGCAAAGCAGTTTAAAAAAATGATAAAAAAAAGTTATAAAACATAAATAAAACAATATATAAAAAAATATAAAAAAAAACATTTATTAAAAAAAAGGGGGTTTGACACATGGGGCCTGGGGACCTCTGAGCCCTTTAATAAAAATATATCTATATATAAAAAAAGAGAAAAAAATAAATAAAAATATAAAAAATTTATAAAAAAAGGAGGGTTGTCCTCGGGGGGCCCTGGGGACCTCTTTGCCCTTTAATAATAATACTAACAATAATAATAATAATAATAATTTATATATATATATATATATATATATATATATATATATATACATTTAATAAAAAAAGGGGGGTGGTCATCTGGGGCCCTGGGGATCTCTGGGCCCCTGGGGACCTCCAGACCCCTAAAAAAAAGGGGGGGTTGCCATACGGGGCCCTGGCGGCCTCTGGGACCATGGGGACCTCCGGACTTCTAATAAAAAAATATGTTAAAAACATATTTTTTTTAATAAAAAAATAAATGAAAAAAGAGGGGTTTGCCATCTGGGGCCCTGGTGGCCTCCGGGCCCCTGGGGACCTCCGGACCCCTAAAAAAAAAAAAAAAAAAAAAAAATAATTTTTTTTTTTTTTTTTTTTTTTTTAAAGCCAATGTGACATGATTGCCTCGGGGGGGGCAATTGCCCCGTTGCCCCCCCCCTGGATCCGCCGTTGGGTCCTGGGCGGCTTCATTCACTGGATGATCTTTACTGACCGTGACTTGATTGGTTCATTCCTTTTATTATTTGCATGCCAAGTACTTTCATTTTTATTTATTTTTTTGCAAAAAAGATGCTGTAAAAAAGTAAATATATATATCATATATTGTCAAAAGTATTGGGACGCCTGCCTTTACACACACATGAACTTTAATGGCATCCCAGTCTCAGGCTGTAGGGTTCAATATTGAGTTGGCCCCGCCCTTTGCAGCTATAACCGCTTCAACTCTTCTGGGAAGGCCGTCCACAAGGTTTAGGAGTGTGTCTAAGGGAATGTTTGACCATTCTTCCAGAAGGGCATCAGTCAGGCACTGATGTTGGATGAGAAGGCCTGGCTCACAGTCTCAAAAATAATTCATCCCAAAGGTGTTCTATCGGGTTGAGGTCAGGACTCTGTGCAGGCCAGTCGAGTTCCTCCATACCAAACACGCTCATCCATGTCTTTATGGACCTTGCTTTGGGCACTGGTCCAAATCATTTGGTGGAAGGGGGGGATTATGGTGTGGGGTTGTTTTTCAGGGGTTGCGCTTGGCCCCTTAGTTCCAGTGAAGGGAATGCCTAAGGCAGAGGGGAGGGAGGGGGGCAGGTTTGTTTGCCCCCCCCCCCCAAATATTGAGCACTGGCCGCCACTTGTACTTAGCTGTTTGCCTGTTTGCTTTGATTTTCATTATTGACCAGGGTGTACCTTTAAATGCCTCAGGATGCCTTGTTATACAATTCTGTGATTATAGAGAATCTTCGGTGTCTAATCATAAAACATTTGTGCCGGTGACATGTCATATTCGGCTCCCCCATCACAGACTGCTCCGGAAGTGCTGCAGCGGCCAACTGCGCATGCGCGATGCGTTCCAATGCATTTACGACACTGTACACCAGCGAAGCCGTCATTCAGAGCAAGGTGGACTTAGGGGAAAGTGGCCAGTCGGCCTCACATTCTCGCTTCACTCGGATGGCTCGCTCCGCTCGCTCGGCCTCCTGGCTCTTTTTTTTAACATCCTCCAATCCACGGGGATGTTAAGGAAAGAGCCTGGATGCCGAACGAGGTTTCGCTGGTTTGCACTGCCGTAAATGCATTGGAACGCATCGCAGATGCGTTTGGAACGCATCGCGCATGCGCAGTTGGCCGCCCAGCACTTCCAGGGCAGTCTGTGATGGGGAGCGGAGTATGACGATACACCGGCTACACACATTTTGGCCATAATTCTCTAATAGAATACATCTTATGGTCATCATCAGCTCCATCCAGTGGCCAAAATGTGGTATAGCCTTCTGAAAACATATAGTACATTTTGGCCACTAGATGGAGGTCATAAGGATAACTCTATTAGAAAAATTACAGGCAAAATATGAGCAACATGTGTTTGACATTTAGGCCAGGATGTAGGATGGTGCTGGGGAGGGCTGCCCCCCCCCCCCCCAGATTTTGGTTGCACTCACCCCCCCCCCACCCTAGGTCTCTGAGAGTGCATCCGCTGATCCATGATACTGTCTAATGGTGGCAATTGATGTAAAGGGGCACTCTGATAAGGGACAATCCATGTAAGGGGGAACTCTGATGGGGACACCTGACGTAAGAGGGGATTCTGATGGAGACACCTTATGTGAGGGAGGACTCCGATTGGGACACCTGATGTAAAAGGGGATTCTGATGGGGACACCTGATGTAAGAGGGGATTCTGATAGGGACACCAGGTGTAAGGGAGGACTCTAGGGACACCTGATGTATGGGAGGGCTCTGATTTAGGCCTGAATCTAAGGTGGTGCTGGGGAGGGCTGTCTCCCCCCCCCAGATTTTAATTACGCACCCCCCCCCCTTACCACAGGTCTCTGAGAGTGCATCCGCTGATCAATTAGCATGTCTAATGGTGGCAATTGATGTAAGGGGGCACTCTGATAAGGAACAATCCATGTAAGGGGGAACTCTGATGGAGACACCTGATGTAAGAGGGGATTCTGATAGGGACACCAGATGTAAGGGAGGACTCTAATAGGGACACCTGATGTACGAGAGGGCTCTGATTTAGGCCGGGATCTAGGGTGGTGCTGGGAGGGCTGTTTCCCCCCCCCCCCCAGATATTAGTTGCGCCCCTCCTCCCCCTACCCCAGGTCTCTGAGAGTGCATTTGCTAATCGATGAGCATGTCTAATGGTGGCAATTGATGTAAGGGGGCACTCTGATAAGAAACAATCCATGTAAGGGGGAACTCTGATGGGGACACCCGATGTAACAGGAGATTCTGATGGAGACACCATATGTAAGAGGGGATTCTTCTTATAGGGACACTTTAAGTAAAGGGAGATTCTGATGGAGAAACCTAATGTAAGAGGGGTTTCTCTTGGAGACACATGATGCATCAGGGGATTCTAATAGGGTCACTTGATGTAAATGGGGAGTCTGATGGGGACACCTGATGTAGGGGAGGACTCAAATAGGGACCCCTGATGTGCGGGAGGGCTCCGATGGGGACACCTGATGTAAGAGGGGATTCTGGTGGTAAGACCTGATGTACAGAAGGACTCTTATGGGGACACCTGATGTAAGGGAGGATTCTGATGGGGACACCTGATGTAAGAGGGGTTTCTGATGGGGACACCTGAAGTAAGGGAGGATTCTGATGGGGTCACCTGATGTAAGAAGGGATTCTGATGCAAACACCTGATGCTTGTTTCCTGGGTTGTGACTCACACACAGTGATGACATTATGCCCCCGACTTTTTTCCCACAACACCCCCAGCTCAAATAGTCTAGATCTGTGCCTGTTGACATTTGTCCAACAAATGTTTTAGAACTAGACCCCATAGGGCCAGATCCACAAAGATGGGACGCTCGTGCGGCATATCCCATTTACACTACGTCGCTGTAATCCTCAATGAAATTCCGCTGTAGCTTACGGCGGCGTAGCGTAAATGGGCCGGCGTATGCGGGTGTAATTCAAATTAACTAGAGGGGGCGTGGTTTAGTATAATTATGAATGACCCGACGCAAACGATGCTTTTTTTAAACTGCGCATGCGCCGGCCGTGGACGTACCCTAGTGCGCATGCGTGAAATCACGTCGAAAATAGTCAATGAAAACGACGTGTACGTAATATACGCAATTCCCTATTCGCGAACGAGTTACGCAAACGACGTCCAATACGACGCGGTCCCCACGTCCATACTTAACATTGGCTGCGCCTTACTATAGCAGCTTTATCTTTACGCCGTACAGACGCTTACACAAACTACGTAAACACACTGCGCCGGGCGTACGTACGTTCGTGGATCGCGGTATCTACCTCATTTGCATATTTAACACGGACGCGCCCCTAGCGTCCAGCGTAAATATGCATCTAAGATACGACGGTGTAAGAAACTTACGCAAGTCGTATCTTAGCGTAATTCCGGCGTATCTTGTTTTCTGGATAGAAAAAAATTCAAAAAAAATTCGAATTACGCCCGTGTATCTATAGATACACGGGCGTAATTCCTTTGTGGATCTGGCCCCATAGTGTCCAGTTGGAGCCTGTAAACATTGATGTAGGAGATGTAGGAGCATACTTACAAGCAGTTAATTCAAATAAAAAAAATAAACAACTTTATTAATACAGATTACACGTGGCGGTCCGTGCAACCTCAGTATATTTATTTTATTTATTCAACTTCACACCAAAAAAGGGGTCGAGGGGGGAAAAAATACAAACTCAGGAAAAGCAACGCAAATTCTAATAAATAAATAAATCCATTTTCATTTTAGTGAATAAATAGACAGATCGAGAGCAGCTTTAGGGGACAACATACCCCCCTTCTACAAATGTACAAACTCAAGTGGCACCATTACAGTGAAGCCCTTTAGCCACGTCCTTCGAGATCGCCAGAACGTCACGTCTAGTCCTTTTTCCAGCTGAAGGTTGTTTCAACCAGAGCTGGCTGTGCTCTACTAGAATCTGACTTTATGTTTAACTTGCTCTCTCCCACTGTACCACACATCTCCTAACATTCCTTTTTACGTTCATCATTAAGGGTATTGTCCCTTTGATCTCAGCCATTAAGGTCAATGTCCCTTGTTTTCAGTCATCAAAGTCAATGTACCTTGTTCTCAACCATTAAGGCCAATGTCCCTTGTTCTCAACCATTAAGGCAAATGTCCTTTGTTCTCAACAATTTAAGCCAATGTTCCTTGTTCTCAACCATTAAGGTCAATGTCCCTTGTTCTCAACCATTAAGGCCAATGTCCCTTGTTTTCAACCATTAAGGTCAATGTCCCTTGTTCTCAACCATTAAGGCCAATGTCCTTTGTTCTCAACAATTTAGGCCAATGTTCCTTGTTCTCAACCATTACGGCCAATGTCCCCTTGTTCTCAACCATTAAGGTCAATGTCCCTTGTTCTCAACCATTAAGGCCAATGTACCTTGTAGTTTGACATTAAGGTCCATGTTCCTTGTTTTCAGCCATGAAGGACATTGCTTCTTGTTCTCAGGCGTGAAGAACATTGTTCCTTGTTCTTAACAATGAAAGACATTGTCTCTTGTTCTTAGTAATAAAGGGTAATGTCCTTTGTTCTCAGATGTTAAGACTACTGTACTCTGTTCTCAGCCATTAAGGTCAATGTCCCTTTTTTTCAGCCGTTAAGGTCAATGTCCCTTGTTCTCAGCCATTAAGGTCAACGTCCCTTGTTCTCAGCCCTTAAAGAGATTTCCCCATGTTCTTAGCCATTAAGGACATTGCCCTCTTGTTCTCAGCCATTAAGTTAGTCCAGTATCTATCCAATGGGCATTTCCTCTCTCCTTCGTTAGTGGCTTGGCTTTTTGGAGAGTGGCTGACTAGTTAGCATCTTCTACTTTCTGTGACAGCCCAACAAACCAGAAAGTGGGACAGACAAATGTGTTCAAAGGGAGGTATGAAACACATTATCCTTATCAAGCAACATTGATTAGGGTACGGCAGCGGTTGAAAACATGGCCAGATAGTTGACATTGCTTAAGTATCCCATAATCAGAACCATGATCCAATGTGCAGATAAAAACATGGTGGCGTGACTTGACGGTGGAAGATAAGGAAGACCTTGCTGGTACATACCAAACGATTTAGCACAGGGCAAAGGTTGAGGGAGGAGAGGAAGGCGTGGACAGGAAGTGGGGAATTGTCATAGAACAGTCACTTGGTGCTTTTTAAGGAGACGTAAAGCTGAAACATCTCTACAGTACAGCGCATAGCTCCTAGTACACTAGGAGGACAAGGGTAGTTCCGATTGGTGGAGGCCTATGGCCAATTATATCTAAAAAAAGATCTATTTGTTGCCTTTCTCTCTCTTACTAGCCTTTAAATAAAATCTTAGAACTCACCAATTGGACAAGACAGAAGCTTTTACTTCCAACGGCTCGCGATTACTAGAACGTTAAATTCATCATGTCATCTACCGGGCATATGATCTATCCCCCATCTAGTATCTGTAGGCCCTTTTTAAGTTTTTTTCGAGAACAATTTGTAAACAATTATTTTTCTATTATAATATCTCAGCCTTGTAATGGGCTAAAATCTAAAATGAGTCTATTATTGTAAATGAGTACCTATCTGTGTATCATGGTGATCGTTTTTTTAGTTAGGAACCCAGGTAAGTGAAATAAAATAAATAAAAAACACTTTGCATAAATAATGCCTGTTTGCATTAAGACCACATGTTGTGTCCAGGAAGTGATGCCAAACAGTCCTTGGAGGGGCCATGGAAACCAAGGGCCAGATGACTCAAGTCAAGTATCCTTTTCCAGCATAGAGGTTGACTCTTGCAATGAACTGAGGTCAAAGGTGGTAGGTCAAAAACAGCTGTGAGATCTTCTTTGCTGTGGAAGTGGGGGTGTTTCACATGCACCATGCACCCACAACTCTAATGCTCCCTATTCCTCAGTCTCACTGGACTACACCATGTCAGTCACAGAGGTATACTGACCACTGATGTGCCCAGGACTCCCTTGGCACAGGGATATGATGTCCTCTCTATTTACACTACAAGGTATTGACCTTTTGTTCTTTGCCAGTACTTTCCCTGGGACCTTTGACGTTTTGTTATCGTCCAGTGTAATGCACCTTTGGCTTTGTGACCACCTTACTCATCGCCAAGGTCCTTTTCCCGTGGTCACTGGGTGACGGGAGCTGGTGGCTGCGTTCCATGGTAAGAGCGAAGCAGAACTTTGTGCTTGGTGGCCATGTCTGAGCGTCTTCTTTGATGCTCCACCAAGAACTCCTTGAGGCGGTTGGTGGTGAAGGTGAGAGTCTGGCGCCTCAGCTTCATTAAATAGGCGTCCTGAAGCCAGGGGTTTGAGAAGCACTCTTGTAATGTGGGTCGGCTCCTGTGAACAAGCAGATTGAGAGGTTAGTTCCTTTATCGTTTCCTTCAGTTTTTCCATAGCCTAGGGCAGGTATATGCAATTAGCGGACCTCCAGCTGTTGCAAAACTACAAGTCCCATAAGGGAAAGCAAGACTCTGACTGCCACAAGCATGACACCCAGAAGCAGAGGCATGATGGGACTTGTAGTTTCATAACAGCTGGAGGTCTGCTAATTGCATGGCATGGGTCTTCAAATATTCTACATAAAGGGACAATTTACTGTGATTCAGACTATAGGGGGCTGGAATGTGGCCGTTGGAAGTACAAAATGTTCTGGTGTCAGTAAGAGTGAACAATACTGTAACGGGAGGGCCCGTGGGACCCAGAGGCTCTTGCAGGGTGTGGGGTACTCCTGTTTCAGCTTCACCGATGACTCTTGTGTCTAAAGTCATCCTATGTCTACTAGGGGCATAGGATGACTGAGAAATGATATCTTGGACTACATGAGATGGGGCAGTAATGTAATCCACAATATATTCAAGAATGTCTGCAAGAACTAATTACAGGTTGTTGATTCTGAAACCCACAAGTCAATAAAAGAGTGACTCATTCATGTGGGAACACAGACTGTTAAGGGGGTCTGCTACTGTCATGTAAACTAACCTTAGTCTGGCTTCTAAAGACCGTTTCATTGTGTTATGCTAATTCACACTGTATTGTGTGAATTTCTATTGATGATAGATGTGTATTGTGAGTTAGCACAGTATAAAGGTCAGATGTCTGATTTATGTCTACTAAAGGAATGTGTATTGTATAGTAGGTGAGAGAAGGCAGAGTCATGATGTCTGACTTGTCAGCTGTAGTAGTTAGCTCATGTCAGACCTGGTGCCGGAAAGTCTGTCGTGGGTGGAGTTCAGTCATTGTTCATTGGGGTTTCTAACTGTATATAAGAAGCCTGAGTTTCCCATTAAATTCTATTCGTTTGAACCTCAAACAGAGCTGTGTTTTGTTATTGGGGTTTGTCTGCTGGATTGGGGAGTGTCAATAAGCTGTCGTGGGTTGGTGGAATGGAATATCGTAAACGGTGTTAACCCCTGACCATTACAAATACCATCTCTGGTATTAGTGGGAAGAATAGTGCCCTATCGTTGGTGTCAGTGGGAGAAATATTTTTCCATGGTTTGTGTCAGCAGGAGGGATAGTGTCCCATTATTTTTTCAGTGGGAGGAATAGTAGCCCATTGTTCATGAAAGTGGGAGGAATAGTGCCGCATTGTTGGTGTCAGTGAAAGAAATAGTGCTCCATTGTTGGTGTCAGTGGGAGGAACAGTGTCCCATTGTTGGCGTCAGTGGGAAGAATAGTGCCCCATTATTGGTGTTAGTGAGAGGAATAGTGCCCCATTGTTGGTGTCAGTGGGAGGAATAGTGCCCCATTGTTGGTGTCGGTGGGAGGAATAGTGTCATGTCATTGGTGTCAGTGAGAGAAACAGTGTCCCATTGTTGGTGTCAGTGAGACAAATAGTTCCCCATTGTTGGTGTCAGTGAAACAAATAGTTCCCCATTGTTGGTGTCAGTGGGAGTAATTGTGCCCCATTGTTTGTGTCAGTAAGAGAACTAGTGCCTCAAATGCTATGCAAACAGCAGAGGTTTAATAGCCCTGACTTGTACAAGATGACACTGAGGGACTGCCTACAAATGAGGAAGAAAAGGGCAGCTGGAGCGAGGGAGATTGTGCAGTAATTGTGTCTGTTCCACTATCCCTAGACATCAGTGGCAGCTGGTGCTCAAAATATTTCGGGGGGGGCGCAAACAAACTGAAAAAAAAACAGTCAAACACAGCTACTGTGCCCATCAAGTGCTGCCACTGTGACATCAATTGCCGCCACTGTGACATCAAATGCAGCCACTGTACCTATCAATTACTGACACTGTGCCATCAAATGCAGCCACTGTGCCATCAAATGCAGCCACTGTGCCATCAAATGCAGCCACTGTGCCATCAAATGCAGCCACTGTGCCATCAAATGCAGCCACTGTGCCATCAAATGCAACCACTGTGCCTATCAATTACTGCCCATCAATTGCTGCCAGTGTGCTCATCAATTGCCGCTACTGTGCCCCATCAATTGCTGTCATTGTACCCATCAATTGTCGCTACTGTGTCCATCAACTGCTGCCAGTGTGCCCATCAACTGCCACTACTGTGCCCATCAACTGCTGCCAGTGTGTATCCCCCGCCTGCCCGGCACTTACCTTGTCTTGGTGTGGCATCCGGTCACGGCAGGTGTGTCCTCCATGCGCCTCGTTCTCTTCTCCCGGTCCCTCTTCCCGTCCTCTGCTATGATTGGACGCTGCATAGGCTGCGTCCAATCACAGCACCTGACGTTTCAGCCAATCAGGTGACAAGTAACACAGACTCGAGCACCTGATTGGCTGAGAAGCGGTTCAGCGTTAGGAAAGCGATTCATTCGATTTTCTAACACACAGCTACGTGAACAGCGAACGCCCAGCATGGCAGATGCTGTTCACTGTTTTGGACGCGCCTATTAGAGCCTATGGCTCTAATCAGGTGCTTCCAAAAAATTCCCCTGCTGCTGTAATTCAGGTGCCCGGCGCTCGACAAGGTCCCGGGCACCTGAATAGGGGGTGGCAGTGGCGACCATAGATAGATTCATTTAATGCATGAATCTATGGTGATAGAGGGACGGCAGGAGAGAGGGGGTGGCGCCTGTGTGCCCTTTATGGACGCAGCACCACTGCTAGACATAATGAATTTTTAACTACTGCAGTGTGTGTGGGGGGGGGGGGGAGGGGCATGGCAAGGATAGATTTCTTTCAAATTCATGGCATTGGGTCACTTTCTTACAATATAATGCAAAGGGAAGAATTTGATTGGTTGCTAGAGACAGCAGCGTCAATGCATCCACTCACCAGGGGTAGATGGACAGCAGCTTTCGTATGAAGAGGGAAGCACTTTGAGAAACATTGGAGTAGAGCTTAAAAATGTCGAACCGTCCAGCTACAATCTTGTTTTCCATTTCCATGGGGTCCAATTCAAAGAACGGAGATCGTCCACTTAGCCTGCACAAAAACACAGAACCAAAGAGATAAAGAGAGAATGATGCTGGAATAAAGATTGTAGGCCTCTCCCAAATGCATTGTAACTTTAATACACTCCATTAGTACAGTATAGCCATAGAACTATTTTACTAGGGGAAGGCATGGATCCTTGTCCCTGCTTTGCAGGAACAGAGGATCCATGCCTTCCTCACTGACAGAACGGCAATTTTCCTTGTTTACATAGGCAGACTGCTGTTCTGCCTATGTACCAAATGATCGGCGGGGGGTGTCCATAGCTCCCAACCGTCCCTGATTTAGACGGGACTGTCCCTGATTTGAAGCAAAATCCCTCTATCCCTCATTCCTCCTCATTTTGTTCTGATCCATATAGTTGTATATAAAATGCACCTTTTAATCCAGTGCTAAACCTTTCATCCGATTTTTAAATTGCTGCATTTGTAAATTCCAAAAGCCAATATAAAGGAATAGTAGTGGTAAAAAGGCACTTGTGGGTTTAAACAATCTTGTTTTTTTATTGTGCAATTCTCCTTCAAGGAGGTGTGGCAGAGGGTGTGTCCTATGCCTGCATACTTTTGCTGATAGGTGTCCCTCATTCCCATCTCAAAATGTTGGGAGGTATGATCGAGTCCATGGGACCTGCTGCTCGGCTCCCGCTGTGTAGAACCACAGTGGGAGCAAGCCGTCAATGGCACGCACTCGCGCCTGATACCCAGAAGCGCAGGATCACCTATATATTCGTGCTCCTGCGCAGTCAGCAAATGGTTAAAGTGGATGTGAACCCAATTGATGAAATTTGAGCTAGCACATACTGTATATCTGCAGTGTTTTGTTATCTCTCTTCAATGAGCCAAGTCCCATAGCTCTCTCCTGAACTGTTCCTCGGTTATCAGCCTGATAACAAATTCTCAGACACACCAGAAAAAAGCAGCCTGAAATATCTGTCTGGGGAGGTTGCTATAAATAGATTAGCAGGAAGCTGGCCCTGTTAAAAAACACCTCTGAGAGTCTCTGCCTATGATGAGAGGGGGTGTGTGCCTTTCCTCCGATCAGCAATTTTAGCTATCTTGGCTGTATGCCCAGACATCACACCCTGTGTTAAACAGGAAGAAAAAATTTCCTAACACGATCTGAAATTTTTAAACAGGAGATAAATGTGAATACAGCAGATATACATTTACAACTTATGTAGGGAGATTTGTTTCATCTCTGTGTATCATCTGAGGCTGTTCACTTCACTGGGTGTATGGAGGGTTTACATCCACTTCTATTTCCTGTGCTAGGTGAATGTTTTTCACTGATTTAGAAAAGGAAAATACAACATTTGTCCACTAGATGGTGCTAATTATCACAGAAAATTCTTAACATACTTACCACCATCTAGTGGCCAAGTGTGGTATTTTCTGTTAAAGCAAAAAAGTTTTGCTTTAAAAAGGTTGTAAGGTCAATTTTTTTTAAATTAAAATAACAAAGAGGTACCTGTTCTGTGAAATGGTATTGGGCAGAGAAGCTACTTACCTCCTTTTCTAGGGTCCCCCCTCCCCGATGGCACTCTCCACTCTGCCTCTTTCTCTGTGTGCCTCAAAGGAAGCCCCTTCCTATGGTGAGACACAGGCAGGTTTGCTCCTGAGCTGGGCTGTGTCCATGGACACACACAGAGCAGCTTAGCCTCACCCCCTGCTCCCTCACAGGATTTGTTTGGGGACTGTAGAGCTGCAAAAGGGCACAGCATTGGATCAATACAGGACTCAGGTAAATGTTTGGGGGGGAGGGATCGAGAAACTGCTAGTAGAAAGTTGTTACCATAATGCATAGAATGCATTAATGTAAAACAACCTTTTTGATTTTAGAACCACTGTGATGGAGCTGATAAAATGTCTATGATTTTCTCTCTCTCTTAACCACTCAAATATTATTTTCTTTTCTTTTTTATTATTTTTATTATTTCTTTTCTTTCTTGTTGCGATATATATGTATATGTCTTAGTAATCATGTGAGAAAGTGAGTAGTATTTTTCCTTGACTAAAATATGACAGAGGTATTGACCCCTTACTCAAAATGAGAAACAGGTGTCTTTCTTACCCCTTACTCCTTTACCCCCTCCTTTCTGCACCTCCCACCGTGCAATGAAAGATGGCTGCTGAAAGGTCTGGAATGCAGCCTCATGGAAAACAGATGTCGACAGGAAAAGGACCATATACAGATGAACCAATCATATACACACATATGTGATGACGTTTGCTTATGTCACTTTGCTTATATGTGCTATGACCCTGAATAAACCCTGTGTTGATGAGGAAAAGCTCATACTGACCAGTGTGTGCCAGTGTGATTCTTTTGCATGCATGCATTCACATCATGAATTTGGATCAGAGGCAGAATAGAACATATATCCTGGAATTGGACCAGGAATGAATCTATTACACCACATTGAGCAAGCACTAGTTTAATTCTCCCAACATGCATCTCCCCTATAAATGACTACACTGGATCATTTATTACTTACATTACATATGTAAGCACACCTAATCCCCAAACATCGGCCGCTGGTCCAATAGCCTCTCCTTTCAGCATCTCTGGGGCTGCAGAGAGAACACAGAAAAGAGACATAAAGATATAAAATCGTATCAGGATGGTTGGTGGAGCAAACTATTTTTTACATACAGCAATTATGTCCTACAAGTAAGTAAGTTAGAACAGAAACATATCAACCTCAGTGATTGTCTACAATATTAGGCCTCGTGCACACGGACACCTAAACTTGCCACGTTTTTAGGTATTCAGGCTTTTGTTTTACCATTTAAATGCAGCCCATCATTTTTAAAGAGGAAGTAAACTTCCATTTTTTTGCTTTTTCCTATAGGTAGGCCTATAATAAGGCTTACTTAAAGCGGAGGTCCACACAAAAATGGAACCTCCGCTGTCCGGATTCCCCCCCCCCCCCTCCGGTATCACATTTGGCACCTTTCTGGGAGGAGGAGGGAGTAGACGCCTGTCTAAGACACGTATTTGCACCCACTTACGGACTTAGACCCCCGCATTATCTGCGGGAGTCTACGCCACATTCGGCGCCCATCCATCACTGTCTTCTGGGAGACACACAGGTCCCAGAAGACAGCAGGGACCAGTGGCATTGCGCACCGCAAGCCGCGCATGCCCAGTAGGGAACCAGGAAGTGAAGCTGCAAGGCTTCACTTCCTGATTCCCTTATTGAAAATGGCAGCGGCAGCTTCAGGTGCCGATATTGCGAGCGCGCTGGACAGGCAAGTGTCCTTATTTTAAAAGTCAGCAGCTGCAGTATTTGTAGCTGAGGACTTAAAAATAAATTTGGGCGGACCTCCGCTTTAAGGCCTGTAGGTAAGCCTATAATAATACCTACCTATAGGTAGTGTAAATATCTCCTAAACCTGCACCGTTTAGGAGATATTTACATTAAATGCAGCCAGTGACATCTATGACTAAGCACTGTTTGTTAGTGTGAAACGCGTCAGTTCTTCTGTCCATTCTGATCTGCTGTGGCATGTATTTTTTGATACAATTTTTGAATAAAGGCAAAAACTTTTTTTGGAGTGAGGATTTCTTCCCATTTGCATTGTTACATGCATTGCCAGCACCTGGGGTTTCTAATCTGGAGGAGAGGCTTTTACCTTCCTTTGACCTGCCTGGAGCGGTGATATCCCTTTCTTCAGCCAGTGACATCACCGACGCATGCGCTCTGAAGGAACGGAAACCTGTGCCGTTCCTTCAGAGCCCTGTGCTGCGAACAGTGGCTCCTGCGCGCATTCGCAAGAGTGAGATCATCACGCCTCCGGCCAGTCACAAAGCCAGAATCCGCCAACCTGAAAGCAAAACGGGTGAAGATGGGAACCCGCTGCAGTGCTGACTTCTCGGCACGGGAGGGATTCATTTTAAGGTAAGTTTAACATAATGTGCTACTATGTGATGCATACTAGCACAATTTGCCTTTTTCTTTGCAAGTTCCCCCCCAAAAAGGCCAGCGGTTTACAACCGCTTTAATTGGCCTGTACATACAAGTGCGTCAACATGCGCTGCATCTACATCATTAACCACGTCAGCCCCGAATGGATTTGCCCCCTTAATGACTGGGCCATTTTTTTTTTGCGATATGGCAGTGTGTCGCTTTAAATGACAATTGCGCGGTCGTGCGACGCTGTACCAAAACACAATTGATGTCCTTTTTTTACCCACAAATAGAGATTCCTCTCTGTGTTTTTTATTTTTTTGTGCTATAAACAAAAAAAGACCAACGATTTAAAAAAAATAAAAATAAAATCTATTTCCTTTACTTTCTGCAATAATACATTTCCCCAAATATATATCAAAAAAAGATTTATTCATCAGTTTAGGCCGATATATATTCTTCTATATATTTTTGGTAAAAAAATAAATAAATAATCGCAATAGGCGCATATTTATTGGTTGGCACAAAAGTTATCACGTCTACAAACTATGGATTAGATTTAGGGACTTTTATATTTTTATTGTTTTTACTGGTAATTAACCACTTCCCGACCGCCCACCGCAGGTATACGTCGGCACTTTGAGGATGGATATCTCGGTAACGGCAGCAGCTGCTGCCACAACCGAGATATCCATCTCTTCTGTGGGCGGTCGGGTAAACGATAATGGCGGTCTCCGCGGCGGAATCGCCGCGAGATCGCCGTTATCGGTAGCGGACGAGCGTCCCCCCCCCCTCCCGCTGCGCTCCCGCGCTCTCCGCCGCTTACCGGAGCCGTCGGTAGCGGCGGAGGCGATCGGGTGCGCTCGTCTGGTCAGCGGGGATGCGAGTGAGGGAAAAAATTTCCCTCGTCCATCCCCGTAGCTCTGCTGGGCGGAAGTGACGTCAAACGTCAGTTCCAAACAGCGTCTTAAAGAGACATTTTTTTTTAAATGTCATTTGAAAAATGACATTTAAAAATTTTTTTTTTTTTTTTTGCATTTTAGCCTAAATATGAGATCTGAGGTCTTTTTGACCCCAGATCTCATATTTAAGAGGACCTGTCATGCTTTTTTCTATTACAAGGGATGTTTACATTTCTTGTAATAGGAATAAAAGTGATCATTTTTTTTTATTTTTTATTTTAGTGTTAAAAATTGGTAAAATTAATAGAAATAAATACGAAAACAAAAAAAAAAATTTTTTAAATCGCCCCGTCCCGACGAGCTCGCGCGCAGAAGCGAACGCATACGCGAGTAGCGCCCGCATATGAAAACGGTGTTCAAACCACACAAGTGAGGTATCGCCGCGATCGTTAGAGCGAGAGCAATAATTCTAGCCCTAGACCTCCTCTGTATCTCAAAAAATGCAACCTGTAGAATTTTTTAAACATCGCCTATCGAGATTTTTAAGGGTAAAAGTTTGACGCCATGCCACGAGCGGGCGCAATTTTTAAGCGTGACATGTTGGGTATCATTTTACTCGGCGTAACATTATCTTTCACAATATGTAAAAAAATTGGGCCAAATTTATTGTTGTCTTATTTTTTTATTTAAAAAAGTGATTTTTTTCCAAAAAAAGTGCGCTTGTAAGACCGCTGCGCAAATACGGTGTAACAAAAAGTATTGCAATGACTGCCATTTTATTCTCTAGAGTGTTAGAAAAAAAAAATATATAATGTTTGGGGGTTTTAAGTAATTTTATAGCAAAAAAAAATGTTTTAGTCTCGTAAACACCGAATCTGAAAAACAGGCCCGGGGCTAAAGTGGTTAATGGCGATCTGTAATTTTTAGCGGGACTGCGACAATGCGGCAGACAAATCTGACCCCAAATGACACTTTGTGGGGACCAGAGACATTATTACATTTATCAGTGCAATAAAAATGCACTGATCAATGTAAAAATGTCACTGGCAGGGAAGGGGTTAACACTAGGAGGCGATCAAGATGTTAAACTTTGTTCCCTGGGTGTGTTCTAACTGTATGGGGGGGGATGGGCTCACTGGGACAACACAGAGATCATTGTTCCCGATCATTAGGAACAGTAGATCTGTCATGTCATTAGGCAGAATAGGGAATCGCCTTGTTTACATAGGCAGTTCCCCATTCTGCCTCTGTACACAACGATCGCGGGTCGCCGGCGGACATCGAGTCCATGGGACCCATGGGCACACTCCTGCAGTGGGCGTGCATGCCCGCTATTCTCCTTGCACAGACCGAAGTACAGGTACATCGGTTCGCGCAGGAGAGTCGGTCTGCCGCAGTATATCTTGCGTAAGCTGGTCGGCGAGTGGTTAAAGAAAAAAAAAATTAAGAACCGTTGTTGCGGGACAGTATTTTAATGCGTGTATGCATGTACAACACAGCCCAAGAAAAAGCAAGAAGGATTTTTACATGCTTTTATTATCGCATTTTTATGCGGGACTTATCTGCCAGATATCTGAAGTATGGGATTTGGGGTTATATCGCAGATTTATACTTGCCTAGGTGGATCCTGCATCTGTCCCCCGCCGGCTTTAACACTGAGAACTGAGCAATAAAACACTGTAGATTGCTCGTTTCTCACAGCTCACCGGTCAGAGAGCTGGTGACTGTGACTGCTCTGCCCCCCCCCCCTCGCTTACTGGAGTGCTGGGCTGTGGTGAGGGCTGGCTCAGGCTCTCGGTGGCTCGCTGGGTGCCAGTCCAGGCATGTGGGGGGATCCTGACTCCAGTGTTGTGATTTTGCCCGAGCCTGGACCGGCTTTGTGACGTCAGCAAACAGCGGACCTCAGCCCACTGTCTGCTTAGAATGGTCACAGAAGTGCAGAACGAACTAGACCAGGGTTTTCTTAATGAGAGGGCACACCTGGGCACTGCCCAGGGCCCCCAGATGCATAGGGGGGCCCTGCACTTTCCCCAAAGCAGCTGGTCCTTGAGCCCACGCTGCCTCGAAATAGAGGGCCCTATGATGGCACTGAGAGTGATAGATTCACAGGGGAGGCAGTCGGCCTTCTACCTACTTAAAGTCTGTTTACCTGCACTATCATCATTGTAGGGGCGCCAGAGCATTACTTTGCCCAGGGGCCCATGATGCTATTTAGACAGCCCTGAACTACACTCCTGTGATCCACAGGAGAAGTACAGCCAAACGAGCTTTGGTTGTACTTCTCCTTTAATACATGGTTTGACAAATTTGCTTGGAATCTAGGAGCCAGCTAAAAAAGTTAGGAGCCATAAAACGCGCCCCGTCCCGCCAAGCTTGCGCGCAGAAGCAAACACATACGTGAGTAGCGCCCGCATATGTAAACAGTATTCAAACCGTATTCAAACCGTGATCGTTAGAGCTAGAGCTAAATCTAGCTCTAGACCTCCTCTGTAACTCAAAACATGCAACCTGTAGAATTTTTTAAACGTCACCTATGGAGATTTTAAAGGGTAAAAGTTTGTCGGCATTCCACGAGCGGACGCAATTTTGAAGCGTGACATGTTGGGTATCAATTTACTCTGCGTAACATTATCTTTCACAATATAAAAAAATAATTGGGATAACTTTACTGTTGTCTTATTTTTTAATTAAAAAAAGTGCAGTTTTTTCCCCAAAAAAGTGCGTTTGTAAGACCGCTGCGCAAATACGGTGTGACAGAAAGTATTGCAACGATCGCCATTATATTCTCTAGGGTGTTAGAATACAAATATATATATATATATAATGTCTGGGGGCTCTAATTAGAGGGAAGGAGATGGCAGTGAAAAAACACATTAGAACTGCTGTTTTACCTGTAATGCCAACGGCCATCACCAGATGGCGCCAGGTCACAGAAAGAAGCTTGGGCCTTCACAAGGCAGCAAAGCCGCGGCCTCAATTACCGGCTGTCGTGGGCCCGTCGCAGAATCCTGTGCCTCTGTGCGTCCCCACCTCCCCCGCTTGCGATCGCGGCAGGCCCGCGACGGCCCAAAATTGAGGTCACAATTTCTTGTCGCAGTTGTGACCGGGCGCCAGGATTTTGACGAGCCCCGCTTTAATACATCAGTATTGTGTGCAAGTAACCCATAGATGTTTTATTAATATTCTTTACATATAATTTTCCTCTTGGCCTCAGGAACTAATTCTAGGTTTTAGCAGAAGGACACATTATGATCCTAGTTGTTTCACATACACATGAATTCCAGGGTTCCGACACGTTTCCCCAGCTGGCGAAGGATGAGAGGGCTGAATATCTGAGCGCTCCCGAAGTCAATGATCTTAATGGTATTCATATAAGACACCATGATGTTCTCTGGTTTAATGTCCAGATGTAGGATCTTCTGTTCATGGAGATATTCTAATCCCTGAAAGATCTGAAGCAGGTAATTGGCGACATCATCTTCTGAGTAACGGAACCTGGAGCCACAAAGGAAGGACAACACAGATTCAAAATGCTGGACATTGATATAAAATGTATCTAAGTGGGAACATCGCTACAACTGGATTTATGTTTACATATCAATACAAAATGGATCTATGTTGGAACATTGCTACAGAATGAATCGACGTGAGAACATTGCTACATATTGCCTGTAATAAATACACAAATAAATCAAAGTGGATGTCAGGAAGGAAGTTGCATTGGAATGAATATCTGGGCACAGGCCAGCGCATAGCCAGGCATATGGAGATGTTCTTATGTGTGTGCCTCGCGTCCGTGTGTGTGTGCGAGTCTCTCAGGAATGCTCCGAGCGGGCTATTTAAAGTAAGCTGCTTGCACATGATCAGTGCTATCTGGTACAGTATACATGGTTCCCTGTGAAACCTGTTATCTGCTTATGTATCTGACTACCTTTCACTGATCCAGCCTGCCCTGACTACTCTTCTTCAATCAATTACCTTGGCCTGTCCCTGGAATAGGCCTCTGTCTGCTTCTTCTGTTGCTGATCTGCTCATCTGTTCTACTTCGGCCTGAACTCTGATTATGCCTCTGCCTGATCTGACTGCCAGTTACAGACCCACTCAGCCAATCTCTGCTGATCATTTGTCTGCTGCCCAGCCAGTATTTACTGATCATCCACCTGCCATCCATCCAGTCTCTGCTGATCACCCGCCTGCTGCCCTGCCAGTCTCTGCTGATCATCTGCCTGCTGCCCAGCCAGTCTCTGCTGATCATCTGCCTGCTGCCCAGCCAGTCTTTGCTGATCATCTTCCTGCTGCCCAGCCAGTCTCTGCTGATCATCTTCCTGCTGCCTAGCCAGTCTCTGCTGATCATCTGGCTGCTACCTAGCCAGTTTCTGCTGATCATCTGTCTGCTGCACAGCCAGTATTTACTGATCCATCCGTCTGCCATCCATTCCGTCTCTGCTTATCACCCGCCTGGTGCCCTGCCAGTCTCTGCTGATCATCTGCCTGCTGCCCAGCCAGCCTCTGCTGATCATCTGCCTGCTGCCCAGCCAGTCTCTGCTGATCATCTGCCTGCTGCCCAGCCAGTCTCTGCTGATCATCTGCCTGCTGCCCATCTAGTCTCTGCTGATCATCTGCCTGCTGCCTAGCCAGTCTCTGCTGATCACCTGCCTGCTGCCCAAGCCAGTCTCTGCTGATCATCTGCCTGCTGCCCTAGCCAGTCTCTGCTGATCATTTGCCTGCTGCTCAGCCAGTCTCTGCTGATCATCTGCCTGCTGCACAGACAGTATTTACTGATCTATCTGCCTGCCATACATTCAGTCTCTGCTGATCACCTGCCTGCTGCCCAGCCAGTCTCCTCTGATCATCTGTCTGATGCCTAGCTAGTCTGTGATGATCACCTGTCTGTTGCTCAGCCAGTATTTACTGATCATCCACTTGCCATCCATCCAGTTTCTGCTGATCACCCGCCTACTGCCCAGCCAGCCTCTGCTGATCATCTGCTTGCTGATTAGTCAGTCTTAACTGATTGTCTGCCTACCATCCAGCCAATCTATTCTGAACGTCTGCTCACTTGCAGCACAGTCTACCGTGATCTTCTACGGACTCCCCCACCTGACTCTGTGGATGTTCAGACTACCCACGTGCACCAGCTGCTGACATTAACTACTAGGCACTTGTGCCACTTTGTGCCCTCCTGTTACTTTACCAGAGCTAGAGGTGTCTGGGCTAGAAGTTGTCCTCAACACTTCAGGCTACTTCACCAGCTACGTAACAGTGGGAACATTGCTACAATTGAATTAACATTTCAATATTACTACATGGGCACATTGCTACATATTACAAAGAGGGAAAGAAAGGAGGAAGAGCCACTTGGGTGCCGAGATTAAAATGCTTTTTATTAAAGCAATGTAAATGACACTTACACCTTATACCTTGCACTATTAAAAAACGTTTTAATCTCTTGACCCAGGTGGTGCTTCCCCCTTTCTTTCCCATTTTCTTGTTTGTACAGAGCTGTCTAATACTCTGAGGGCCGCTGTTGCCCACCCCTGAAAATACACACATCCACATGTGCATTTACTCACCCTATATCCATAGATGTACAATGGACTTATTCGTTTTTTTTTTACTCCTATGTGTGTTTTTAATGCTTTATTAATTACTACTAATTTGGATCCAGCTGTTTTTTTTGCACCAGATACAATTGTATATTTTAACATTGCTACATTTTGCCTGTAATACATAATAACTGTAATAGAAAATAAATAATAAATATTTATGGGAACTTTGCTAAAAGTGAATTTTTGTTTAAACATTACTCCAAAATTATTATTTTTGGGAAAATTACGACAAAATGATTCTCAGTGGGAACATTACTACAAAATGATTCTCAGTGTGAACATTACTGCAAAATGATTCTCAGTGGGAACATCACTACAAAATGATTCTCTGTGGGAACATCACTACAAAATGATTCTCTGTGGGAACATTACTACAAAATGATTCTACAAAATGACTCTCAGTGGGAACATTACTACAAAATTATTCTCAGTAGGAAAATTACTACAAAATGATTCTCAGTGGGAACATCACTACAAAATGATTCTCTGTGGGAACATCACTACAAAATGATTCTTAGTGGAAACATTTCTACAGAATGAATCTTTGTGGGAACGTTGCTACAGAATGAATCTGCATGGGAACATTGCTACAGAATGAATCTACATGGGAACTGTCAGGAAAGTTCCCCCCCTGCTGGTGATACTGCCTGATATTTGGGCTGCAGTACTGGCCTCCACCAGCGGGGGGTTCTTGGCAGTATGGAGCATACAGCCCTTCCTGCGCTCAGCTGTAACCTGAACTCAATCATCATCTCTATTTATACCCGGCGAGTTCAAGCAGAGTTTGCCCTGGTATCGTCATATCTTCCAGACCTGAGCCTGTATCCTGACCATGTCTTTTGGATCCTGATTCTGAGCCTTGATCCTGTTCGGTGATTCTGATCCTTGATCCTGATCCCTGCCTGGAATTTTCCGCCCTGTTTCCTGGTTCCTGTCTTCCCTGGATTCTTACCCCGCAGCTTGTCCATCCATCCGCTCCCTGCTCTTTTCTGTCCCCATCCTCACACATCTGCTGACATCCCACGTGTATGACCCCGGCCTGGCTTGGTTTATGAATACGGTATCTCCCTTTGATTGTATATACTGTTTGCTGTTTATTGCACTGGTTGTCCCCACTTGTTTTGTAAATAAACACCTTTTTACTTCACTACTCACATTGTTGTAGGGTGCCTATACACATCAGGGACAACGCCACTGAGCCGTGGACATTTCGAAATAACTGTCTCGCTTTTTTGATCCAGGGGGATCACCTGAATACTATCACACAGAATTTTAGGGGGCGTTTGAAATAAACTCACCCCCCTCCCACATCGGGAGTGTGATCATTCATGTAGGAAGGGCCACAACCCTTTAGCGACCCATCCCGAACCCACTCGTGACCACTATTATCCCAACAAGGGACTTCTCTCTTTCTCTCCGCAAAGCCAGCGAATTGAGAATTTTTATGCGGTACAACTCCCTGGCCCCTGATGACGGTTCTCTTCTAAATCAAGAGACCAGAAACGCGTCGGGCATTCTCCACTTTGTCCCACGGAGATTGTGCTTTTTTACTATGTTGTATTATATACCGTGTTGTTATTTGATTTTATCTTCCCTCTATTTCTCTCACCGGGTGCACTTCTCCAACCCCTGATGTTCCATACCTACTCAGTGATTGTCACAAAGAGGTAGTGGACCATACAGGTCACTTTCCCAACAAGTATCAATTTGTATGTGATTTGGTCTATATTATAATAATCTATTAAAAATCTTTTTGTTCTGAACTTGGCCTTCAAAGTCCCGCTTCCTTGGGGGTATTTCCTTTTTTTTCTAATGAATTTTTGTGGGAACTTTGCTATAGAATGAATCTACATGGGAACACATTGCTACAGAATGAATCTACATAGGAACATTGCTGCAAAATAAACCTTAATGGGAACTTTTCGACAAAATGTATCTTCGTAGCAGGGGCGGACTGACAACTCATGGGGCCCCTGAGCAATAGGAGATTATGGGGCCCCCGGGCAAGAGGAGATTATGGGGCCCCCAGGCAATAGGAGATTATGGGGCCACACATTATACGCACATACACAGTATACATACACACACATATATACACATTATAGTAAGGTACTGGAGAGGCGGGGCAGCTATAATCTTGGTATTTTTAAAAAAACACAGATTTTTACATACTGTCCCTGGTTTTACTGAGGCTACCAACCCTGATGGGGTCCCCTAGTGGTACGGGGCCCTCGGGCAGCCCAAGTGGTCAGTCCGCCCCTGCTTCGTAGGAACTTTTCTACATAAAGAATCTACATGGGAATATTTATGCACATGAATCTTCGTGGGAACTTTGCTACAGAATGAATCTATGTGGGAACACATTGCTACAGAACGAATTTACAAGGGAACATTGCTACTGAATGAATCTACGTGGAAAATTTGCTACAGAGTGAATCTACATGGGAACACTTTTACACAATGGGAATTTTGCTACAAAATTAAGCTTCATAGGAATTTTGCTACAAAATTAATCTTCGTGGGAACTTTGCTACCAAATGAATCTTCATGGGAACTTTGCACCAAAATGAATCTGCGTGGGAACTTTGCCACGGAAAGAATCTACATGGGAATATTTCTACACAATGAATCTTCGTGGGAGCTTTTCTACAAAATGAATCTACGTGGGAACTTAGTTCTACAGAAATAATCTACATGGGAACACATTGCTATAGAATGAGTCTACAAAAGGAACATTGCCACAAAATGAATTTACGTGGGAACACTTTTACACAATCAATTAATCTTTGCTGGAACTTTGCTACAAAATGAATCTTCATGAGAACTTAGCTACAAAATTAATCTTCATGGGAACTTTGCTACAAAATTAATCTTCATGAGAACTTAGCTACAAAATTAGTCTTTGTGGGAACATTGCTACAGAAAGAATCTACATGGGAATATTTCTACACAATGAATCTTCATGAGAACTTTGCTACAGAATGAATCTATGTGGAAACACATTGCTACAGAATGAATCTATGGGGAACTTTGCTACAGAGAGAATCTACGTGGGAACTTTTCTATGGAAAGAATCTACATGAGAACATTTCTACACAATGATTGTTCGTGGGAACTTTACTATAGAATAAATTATTCCATATAAATTATGGAATAAACTGTACGTGGGAACATTTCTACTCAATTAATCTTTGTGGGAACATTGCTAAATAATGAATCTATGTGGAAAATTGCTACAAAATAAATCTACATGGGAACATTGCTATGGATAAATGGAATCAATGGGCCTTAAATATCGGTGTGAAAGCCCAGCCTTGCACAGTGCAGATAACTGAAGCAATTCAGGGCACAAAATGCTCCCTAGCCACCCACGTCTTCCCAATTCATCCCTGAGAAAAGAGTCTGTCCTGTCTAGGTCTGGCTTTGTGCCTTGGTCACTTAGGTTTTTCAACGCATTTCTTAACTCCTCACCTTTCTACAAGGCAGTAGAGGATCTCTCTGCCGGAGCACTGCTCGGAGATGAGGACGAGGTACCGAGGAGTGATGTATGCCTCATGCAGGCTCAGGATTCTCTGATGGTGGAGACATTTCAGGACCTCGTACTCTTGTAGCACACTCTGCTTGTTCTCTTGTTCATAGGGGATGATCTTTGCCATGAAGGTCTTTCCTGTTGCATTTTCTTTACACTCCCGAATCACTCCAAAGCGACCCCTGAAGGAAGTGTTACCACAGTATTACTACAGTACAGTCTATATCTGGGCTGCATTCACACTAATACCGTAAAACACACAATACAATGTTAGGCTTGGGGTGCCCTATATATCTTTAATGTATGAAAAAAAAAAACAGTACCATAATCATATCAATAAGATTATCACTAAAGCTCTGTACACATGATCCGTTTGTCCGATGAAAACAGAAAGATGGACTGTTTTCATCGGACAAACCGATGGTGTGTGGGCCCCATCAATTTGATTTCCATCGGCGGAAAAAAATAGAACATGTTTTAAATTTTTCCTATGGAAAAAAAACTGATAGAAAAATCCAATCATCTGTATGGAACTCCATTGGTCAAAAATCGATGCATGCTCAGAATCAAGTCAACGCATGCTTGGAGGCATTGAACTTAATTTTTTTTCGGCTCGTCGTAGTGTTGTACGTCACCTCGTTTGGACACGATCATATTTTTGACTGATGGTGTGTAGGCAAGACTGATGAAAGTCAGCTTCATCGGATATCCAATGAAAAAATTCATAAGATTAGATTCCATCAGATATCCGATTGTGTGTACGAGACTTCAAAGTAATTCTAATCATAAATTTGCTTTACTTTAAATTAACAAACATGTTATACTGACCTGCTCTGTGCAGGAGTTTTGCATACAGCAGCCCCAATACTCCCTTCTCAGGTCCCCCGCTGGTGCTCCTGACTCCCACTGCTAAGTGTTCTGATGGCAAGCCGCTTGCTATGGGGACAGACACTTGTGCGGGCTTACTCCTGAGCCTTGCTGTCTGTGTCTGTTGACATGGACAGCGGGACTCTGCCCCTTCCCCTTGTCACTGGCTGTGATTGACAGCAACAGGAGCCAATGGCTCCAGCTGCTGTCTCTAAGCCAATAAAGAGGTAAAGAGCAGACAGAGCCTCTGTTCTCGTTTACATCGCTGGATCGAGATTGGACTCATGTAAATATAAAGGGGAAGGAGGGGGAACTACATGCAGAAGTTTTTTTATCTTAGTGCATGGAATGCATTAAGGTAAAAAAAAACTTCTGCCTTTAGAACCGCTTTAAAGATGCAGTCCACCCAAAAACACTAGTTATTGCAGTAATATATATATATATATATATATATATATATATATATATATATATAATCTTTTTAATGCAAGCAGTGTAAGTACCTAAATGTGACTTTGTATTAGTCTTCCAGTAATGTCCTGTACTGAACTGGGAGAGGGAGGGACAGCACTGGAGTCAATTGGGTGTTTACAAGTGTACAATTGGGTGTTTTGTTTACAAGTTTAAATCAGTATTTTTTTGCTAGAAAATTACTTATAACCCCCGAACATTATATATATATAAAATATAAAAGATGATGTTACGCCGAATAAATAAATACCTAACATATCACACTTTAAAATGGTAAGGGCGACAAACTACGGTAGTCCATAAGAGATGTTTATTTTTTTATTTTTTTTTACAGGTTACCTGTTTAGAGTAACAGAGGAGGTCTAGCACTAGAAGTATTGCTCTTGCTCTAAAGTTTACGGCAATACCTTTACAATGTGTAGTGCGAACATCATTTACATATGCGTGTGCTACCTGCCTATGCACTTGCTTCTGTGCGTGAGCACAGAGGGATTAGGTGCTTAAAAAAAAAATCATCTTATTTTTTTATTTTTTACACTGTTCCTTTTTTAAAATCACTTTTATATGTAAACACTTGTAATAGAAATAAGGATGGACAGGTCCTCTTTAGGAAGAGATCTGGAGTCAAAAACAAAAGATCAAAACATTTTTTTTCATATTTTGCTAAAAAGAGAAAAAATTGTCAACTTCCACCCTGGACCGGAAGTGAGGTCATGACGTCGCTCTGGTCCTCCAAGGTCATAGAGGCAAGTAAAGATGATCTAGTCTTTTATCCTCTCTGTAACCAGCCGGCCGCACCGTTGAATTGATTCTTGGGTGCGCCAGTGAAACCGGTAAGCCCAAGAAACGCCGGTAAACGACAGGAGTGTGGGAGGGGGGCATCCCCTACCACGGCTTCTGAAAGTGTGCATTAGAAAGCCATCCACCGGCTAAAAAAAAAAAATACCGGGGCTATGACTGAGAGCTTCAGCCATAACCCCAGTAAAGCGCTTACAAACTGCAGCATATATGCACATATTGTGGTCAAGTTTTTTTATTTATATTTTATTATATCTTAAAGCCTCTGCTGGTAAGGTCCTTGAGCTAGAGTTCCCAGGTCTGCATACCTATCATTACAAGGGGTCCAACTCTCTCTGCGGGGCTTTTAATTTATTTAATGTTAATGAGAACACAACAAGAGGAGTGAAAATAGGCCAAGAACACCTAGAACTTCAAGGTAGGCAGAAGGAGAACTCTAGAAAGAGACCAACTATGATTCCGCGTACACACGATAATTTTTCGGGTTCAAAAAAACTTTGTTTTTCAGGCTCTACAAAAAACTTCAACTTCATCATTAAAACTATGTTGCCTACACACGATCATTTAAAAAAAATGCTCTAGCAAAGCGATGTGACGTACAACACGTACGACGGCACTATAAAGGGGAAGTTCCATGCGGATGGCGCCACCCTTCGGGCTGCTTTAGCTGATTTTGTGTTAGTAAAAGACGATTTGGGCTTTTCTGTCTGTTACAGCGTGATGAATGTGCTTACTCCATTACGAACGCTAGTTTTACCGTCTCATAACTTGCTTCTGAGCATGCACGGGTTTTTCAAGACCATTTTTTACAACCTGAAAAACAACATTGTGTAACACGTCGTGAAAAAATAGAGC
Source organism: Rana kukunoris (assembly GCA_029574335.1). Taxonomy (NCBI): domain Eukaryota; kingdom Metazoa; phylum Chordata; class Amphibia; order Anura; family Ranidae; genus Rana; species Rana kukunoris. The sequence continues at coordinate 229,646,920 of CM056054.1, forward strand.
ATATTCGGAAAACAAATTGCCAGTTTTTCAGAACCCGAAAAATGCTCTGAAGCCCACACACTAACGTTTTAAATGATATTTTTAAAAAACATTGTTTTTTACAACCCAAAAAATGATCATGTGTACGTGGCATGAGTGGACCTTTAAATGCTTAAAAATACAGGCTGTCTTTTAAATGCAGCCGATATCAGATTTACATTAAAAATATAAACATTAAATATGATTTTATATTTGTTGAATAATTTGAATTATAAAAATGTAGAAAATATTTCCTATTTTATTCTAGATTCACAGATATGAGAGAAGATTAACCGTTACTTCTATTATTTTAAACCACAAAAATTTTTCCCTTTTGTTGAACCTTCAGAATTAAAAAAATACATCCAATGAATCCTACTGTAATTTAACATTTGAAAAGTAAATTTAGTTAAGAAAAGTTTGTGCCCGTGGTTTAATTTCACTTTGTTAATGGAGTCTGACATTCCCTGCTAAGTTTCAAAAACTACCATCACCTTGTTCCACAGTGCCCTTCCTGGCGCCTAAGTCTTGTTGGGCAGTGGAATGACAGTTGGCAGGTTTATCCATGAAGTCAGGGAAAGTCACACACCACTAATCTTATGAAACGAGATCGGAGGGGATCACCAGAGAGGCTTTCTGGCTAATAAAAGAAATAGAGTTTAGAGATTTTTGTTTTAAAAAAATTAGAATGACGTACAAGTTCACTTGTTGTTCTACATGTTATCAATCTTCAGTTCCCTGTTTTGTCCCAAGCTACATAATTTATCTTCACTATAATCAGTTTTTAGACCCTTTGGAAAACTTTCAAATACAAAAAATAGCCCACAACGTGACTGAAGTTAAAGGGATTGTAAAGGTTTGTTTTTTATTCTCTAAAGACCGTATACTGTATACACTCGAGTATCAGCCGATCCGAATATAAGCCGAGGCACCTAATTTTACCATAGAAAAACGTATTGACTTGAGTATAAACCAAGGGTGTCCATCTGCATGTCTCACTGTGCCTCACTGTGTCCATGTGCATGCCTCACTGTGCCCATGCCTCACTGTGTCCATGACTAAACTTGCGTTTAACATGGGAGTATATAGAAGGGGTGCCCGGTTTTGAAAAATCGGTGCTCCGTGGCCGTAGATCCCCCAAACAGCAAACTTTGCACACTTGTAGAGGAAGAGTGGGGCTATATGTGTCATGGGGACCTACGGCTGGCCGGTACCGTGTCTCCCAAGTCCAGGAGATCAGGCGCAAAAAGGTGACTCGAGTATGAGCCGAGCAGGGCATTTTCAGCACCAAAAATGTGCTGAAAAACTCAGCTTATACTCCAGTATATACGATAGGTTCCTTTAACCACTTCAGCCCCGGACCATATTGCTGTCCAAAGACCAGAGCACTTTTTGCGATTCGGCACTGCGTCGCCTTAACTGACAATTGCGCGGTCATGCGACGTGGCTCCCAAACAAAATTGGCGTCCTTTTTTTCCCACAAATAGAGCTTTCTTTTGGTGGTATTTGATCACCTCTGCGGTTTTTATTTTTTGCGCTATAAACAAAAACAGAGCGACTATTTTGAAAAAAATTCAATATTTTTTACTTTTTTCTGTAATAAATATCCCCCAAAAATATATAAAAAAAAAATTGTTTTCCTCAGTTTAGGCCGATACGTATTCTTCTACATATTTTTCATAAAAAAAATCGCAATTAGCGTTTATTGATTGGTTTGCGCAAAAGTTATAGCGTTTACAAAATAGGGGGTAGTTTTATGGCATTTTTATTATTATTATTTTTTTTACTAGTAATGGCGGCGATCAGCGTTTTTTTTTCAGTACTGCGATATTATGGCGGACACTTCGGACACTTTTGACACATTTTTGGGACCATTGGCATTTTTTTAGCGATCAATGCTATAAAAATGCATTGGATTACTATAAAAATGCCATTGGCATTGAAGGGGTTAACACTAGGGGGCGGGGAAGGGGTTAAGTGTGTTCCTATTTGTGTTCTAACTGTATGGGGGGGGTGGACTTACTAGGGGGAATCACTGATCTTCCGTTCATACATTGTATGAACAGAAAATCAGCGTTTCCCCCTCTGACAGGAACGAGCGCTGTGTGTTTACACACACAGCTCCCGTTCCCCGCTCTGTAACGAGCGATCGCGTGTGCCCGGCGGCGATCGTGCCCGCCGGGCACACGCACGGGACTCGGGGGCGAGCGGGGGGTGCACGAGCGGGCCGCCGGCGGCGCGCATGCGCCCCCTAGTGGCCGTCGAAGGTGGCGACGTAGAGCTACGGGCTCTCGCGCACCAGTGCCGACCTGCCGCCGTATTACTGCGGCTGCTGGTCGGCAAGCGGTTAAACTAGTGAGTTGTTGGATCACTTCAATTTTCCTTTGATTTTGCTTCTAAATGTTTTTTTCTTTGTCTAAATTTCTCACTTCCTGTTCCTCCTCAGTGAGCTTGCCCCCATCATCCGAGCCGTTCTGGCTGAGGTGGGGGTTAGTCAGCATGCTCGCCTCCTCCCTTGGGACTACATCCCTGCGGGGAGACGCTGGACACAGCATCTCCCTGCAGGGATGTAGTCCCAAGGGAGGGGGCGAGCATGCTGACTAACCCCCGGCCAGAACGGCTCAGATGATGGTGGTAAGCTCACTGAGGAGGAACAGGAAGTGAGACATTCAGACAAAGAAAAAAACATTTAGAAGGGAAATGGAAGGAAAAGGTACCAACAATGCACTAGCTGAAAAGAACCTATTTAGAAAATAAAATAAATAATCTATACAGCCCCTTTAAATATGTTTTTACACTCACCTTGTTTTCTCTTCCAAAAATGTGTAAGGTTTTTGGGGTACTCCTTGTCGAAGAGCGCTTTCTCTTCCTGATGGGGTCACTCTTCCTCCCGGCACTGGGGTATATCTGCCATCTTTCCCAGGAGTGACACTTCTGACTAATATGCGTGTAGGGACGGTTTGAGCAACAGGTGCAAGAGTGGCAGTCTGGACAACCGGCGTGGAAGTGACAATCTGAGTGACTGGTGTGGGTGCAACAACTTGAGGAACCGGTGTGGGGGCAACAATCTGGGGAATCTGTGTGGGGGCAACAACCCAAGGAACCGGTGTGGGGGGAACAACCTGAGGAACTGGTGTAGGGACAACAACCTGAGGAACCAAGTGGGGGGCAAAAACCCGAGAAACTTGTGTGGGGGAAACAATCTGAGGGACTGGTGTGGTAGACTGTGATTGGAAAGAAGTCTCTTTTGTTGGAGTGGATGGTGGCATTGATATGAAGGAGGTCACCATGTAGGTAGAGGATGAGGGAGATGGTGGCTTGTAAAGTGGACTCGTTGGAGGAGAAGGGAAAAAAGGTTTGGTAGGAGAAGTTGGGCTTAAAGGTGAATTTGAGGCTTTGAAAGGGGGAATGTGCAACATAATTGGAACTGAGGGAGCAGCAATAACTGGTCTGGGAGCCACTGGTGGTGGAATTCGTGGCTCAGGGGATGTTGAAAGTGGTTTGATTGGTTCTGCAGGCACAGGAGACTTAGTGGTTGGAAAGACGGGCACAGCTTTCACTGGGGGCACAAACGTTGGAGATGGTGCTTTCTGTGACTCTGTAGGAGATCTAGCTTGTTGCACAGAAGTCACTGGCACAGTTTTAGCAGCTGGTTCAGGAGCAGGCTTCACTTGTTGAGTTTGGGCGGAAGGTGAAACTCTCAGATGGGACACAGATGGTCCAGTTGATGCCGACATCTTTACTGTGGAAACATTGGATGTAACAGGAACACCTAGTGGAGGCTCAGCATACTGGAACTTGGGAATAGAAACTTGATTTGGGGGCTCAACCTTAGTGACGGTTTGAGGTAATGATCTGTGCACTGTGGGAGGGGTAGCAACAAATCCTCTGTGCTTTCTTGGAGGGGTTGGTGGAGGAGGTGCTTTAGAAAGAGGCTCTGCAGGGGTGGTAGGAGCTGGAGTGTTCGTTAATGCCGGATTATAAGGTGAAGCTAGAGGAGATCCAAACGATGGAGGCAATTTAGTAGTAGACACAATTGGAGGAGAGGCTTCTGGGGAAGCGGTGACACGAGGAGCAATTGGTCCAAAAGAAGATATGGTGGGCATCACTTGACGAGCCTTCTGAGCAGCATGACCCACAGCAGGGGAAGGCTTGTGATCTACAGATCAGGAGAGAAGAGAGGAAAGAAGGAGATGATTTACAAATTCTGGAGGAAAAAAAAGAACATCACCTGTTTTCTATAGTTTTCTGCATCTGTAATGTGTGTTGGGTAAAAATATAATGTAGCCAATTGACTTTTCCCCTAAGGCCCCTTTCACATGGGCGGTCCGGTCATGTTCGACTGTTCGTTTTTCCAGATAGACCCGAATGGACACAGGAGTCATTAGTGCCTATCGCTCACTGTGTTCATTCAGGAAAGGAGGGAGACAGTAAATGACATCCCCCTGTGTGCCCGCAGCAGCTGTCAGCGGGAGAGGAGGGAAGCTGGAAGCGCTGAGGGGAAAAGGGTCACATAGGGGGGCCCAGACAGCAGATGGAAGTGAGCGCAATCAATCGCCTTGCAGTGCAGCTGAAGGGAGGGGGAGAAGGATAAGCTGGCAATGTGAAACAGGAGAGGATTGTTGTCTGGGCCCCCCTTTTGAACTGATGGGGTCTGGGCCCAGTACAGGAGGGCTGGTTGTACTGCCTTATGAGTGGCCCTGTATTCTGATTTGCATAGCGTTACATATTTCCTGCAATACAAGACTTTATTTTAATCTGCCATCAAAGGCATGCACATGCATTGTGTACTCTATTGTTTAAACTGTAATAAAAACATTGAAACAGACAAAGGGAGCAATGATGATGTCCACTTGGCACAAACTGACAAAGACTTCTTCTGCTTACCGTCTCCATCTATGACAACACTCTTGGAAAAACTGCTGTAGGGTCCCTGGCCAGCTTTGTTCACACAGGCGACGCGGAACCTGACAGCACCGGATGGCAGCTCGGTGACATTGTAATAGCAATCGCTGATGCCGGAGCTGATCGCCTTCCACTCCCCTTCTTCTACAGAGAGATCACACAAACAGATGTGGGATTAGGTATAAGGCATGCATGACTGCTGTGGGAAAAACTAAGAACTGAACAACATTGGCTTGGAACTCCCAATCTACAGTACATTCATAAAACATTGTATTCTGAATTCAGGATTTTCTGTGAATGGAGGAGGAGATGGGAGGAGCAGATTGCAGATTAACGTCTTAACCCCCCCCCCCAAGTCAGTCTGTCCCCCAGTATAATCACCCCTAAATCAGTCTACCCCTCCAAGCCTGTCCCCCAGTGTCCCCCCCAGTATAATCCCCCCAAGTCCCCCCAAGTCTCTCTGTCCCCCAGTATAATCCCCCACGTCAGTCTGTCCCTCAGTATAACCCCACGTCAGTCTGTCGCCCAGTATAATCCTCCCCAAGCCAGTCTGTCCCCCAGTATAATCCCCCCTAAATCAGTCTGCCCCCCAGTATAATCCCCCCCAAACCAGTCTGTCCCCCCAGTATAATCACCCCTAAATCAGTCTACCCCCGAGTCTGTCTGTCCCCCAGTATAATCCCCCACGTCAGTCTGTCCCCCAGTATAATCACCCCTAAATCAGTCCCCCCCCAGTGTAATCCCCCCCCCCCCCAAGTCAATCTGTCCCTCAGTATAATCACCCACATCAGTCTGTCCCCCAGTATAATCCCCCCACGTCAGTCTGTCCCCCATTTCCCCCCCCCCCACGTCAGTCTGTCCCCCAGTATAATCCCCCCCACATCAGTCTGTCCCCCAGTATAATCCCCCCAAGTCAGTCTGTCCCCCAGTAAATTCCCCCCCAAATGAGTCTGTCCCCCAGTATAATCCCCCCTAAATCAGTCTGCCCCCCCAGTATAATCCCCCCTAAATCAGTCTGGCCCCCAGTATAATCCCCCCATGTCAGTCTGTCCCCCAGTATAATCCCCCCACGTCAGTCTGGCCCCCAGTATAATCCCCCCACGTCAGTCTGCCCACCTAGTATAATCCCCCCCACATCAGTCTGTCCTCCAGTATAATTCCCAGTTAAAGCATCGCCCCCTTCCAATAGAATTAAAAGCACAGGATGCCGATGGGAGGGGAGAGGGGGGATAGGAGGACTGGTGCTTCAGGGCTCCAACTGATGTGTTCGGGTTTCAGGTGTATTCAAACCCGGACACAGGATTTAAAACCCAGACTGTACAAGTGAATCCCGGAGAGGTGGCAACCCTAGATGCCATTAAAGTTCATGTGCGTGTAAAGGCAGGTGTCCCAATACTTTTGACAATCGTGTATGTGACAAAACAACTTAAATTATTATATACCATATCCACAATGCGTGCAAAGTAATGAAACATCCATGTATTAAAAATTAACACATAAAAAAAAATCAAAGCTGACCCTAAGAATGACACCAGCCGTGTCCATTACACAAGCAGAATCTGTTACTGTGCCTTTCTTGCCACGCCTCACTTGTTCAGTTGATACCCTCAGGCTTTGCTACCCCGGTGTCTCCATTAAGTGTTTTGGTAACTGTGACTCCATGGAGACACGTCATGCTGAACCAGGTCTGAACTCACCTTTCATCTGACTCTCCAGGGTGAAGGTGCAGGGGGAGTTGAGTTCCTTAGACTTCCACAGAACCAGCACCGTGTTCTTATATTTCTGGGGGATCTCCGGGGTCCCGGGGGCTTGTGGCATTCCTGAGAAAGAGGGAGCAAACAAAGAGAGAGAGGAAAAATTGAAAAAAAAAAAAGAAAGAAAACACAAACAGCTGAACATTCTTAGGCCCCTTTCACACGGATATTCCCATAGGTGGACCCGATCGGAACCTTCATTCTTCTCTATCTATGGGTGTAAATGGACATGTGTCTGTTTGCACCCACTGACATCCAATCCAATCCCATCCGCCAAAAAGACATGGATGGAGATCCGTTCTTCTTCCATCCATCTGCGATCGACAAATCAAAACCTACTGCAAATACCCAAGGCAAGATACAAATCCAAAGGAGATCGGAGATTTGCTGTCCAAGGACCTCGACTGTGGAATGCACTACCAACCACCATCCGACTGGAGTCGGACCACTTGGCCTTCAGGAGAATGATTAAAACTCATCTCTTTTGAGGTAAAGGGTTTCCTTATCGAAGGAATGGAAACAGCGCCCAGAGGCGATTCAGTTCGTATGTGTTGCGCTTTATACGTTTTTCACTCACTCACTCATCCAGTGGATCGGATCGGATGGCAGTTGGGTGTAAATGGACGTAGTTTTGAACATAGTTCTTCGTCTGGGACCTGGATGCCTTTACAGATCCATCAGCAGCAGGATTCCTTATCTGACTATCTGATGAGCCTTGTTTGACCCTTGGGGTCATTGTTGGAGATGAGCGGCCAATTCATAAATTTAAGTCAATGTTTGGATTGATTTTTTATCTGTTTTTTCTTTTATCAAGTTATCCCTATGAGATTTTTACCTTAAAGGTACACTAAAGTCAGGGATTTTTTTTTTTTTAAATAACAAACATGTGAGGCCGTGTACACACGGCAGAGAACCTCGACGGGCAGAACACATCGTTCCGCCCGTCGAGGTTCCCTGCCGGCCGTCGAAATCGGCGACCCGCCCGTCGGGAATGGCAACCAGCCATTCTTCCAGGCGGGCCGTCGAGCAAATAGAGAGCGTGCTCTCTATTTCTGCTCGACGGGCTTCCCGACGGGAAGCTCGCCGAGACCGTACACACGGCCGAGGTCCTCGCTGGAATGCAGCTTCCAGCGAGGTTCTCGCTGGTTTCCAGCGAGAACCTCGGTCGTGTGTACACGGCCTCATACTTACCTCCACTGTGCAGTTCGTTTTGCACAGAGTGGCCCGGAAAGCTGTCTTCTGGGGTCCCTCGGCGGCTGTCTGGGCTCCTCCTCGCAAAAGCTTTCCTTCTTCATGCGAGGGCGCTCGCATGGAGGAAAGCTTTTGCAAGCGCGCTCCCGTGATACAGCGGCGGCCATAGCCGCCGACTGTATCACTCGGCTCCGCCCCCCAGCGCGCCGCGTCATCCGCCCTGATTGACAGCAGCGCTAGCCAATGGCTGCGCTGCTATCAATCCGCCCAGCCTAGCTAATCAACGGCCAGGCTGGGAACCGAAGAGGACGACGTGGACGCGCCCGGGAGATTCGAACGGTCAGGTAAGTACAACGGTGGCTCGGGGGGGGGCGGTGCTGCTAGATGTTTTTTTACCTTCATGCATAGGATGCATGAAGGTAAAAAAACTTGTACCTTTACAACCCCTTTAAAGCGGAGGTTCACCCTAAAAAACATCTATACCATTACATCCAGCATACTTCCGACATCTACAGTATGCTGTTTTTTTCTTTTGCCGTACATACCGTCTTATTGTTGTTTTCCCCCCGTCTTCCGTGTTCTGGCTCCCGCGGGAGTGGGCGTTCCTATTCAGAGGTTAGATGATTGACGTCTGGTGAAAAACTTTCCCTGGCGCATAAGACGCGGCACAAGTTTTCCGTAAGTAGCCGAACTGCGAGTCGGCTCTATATGGCGCCTGCGCAGACAGCTCTACACGGCTGTATAGAGCCGACTCGCAGGTCGGCTACTTACGGAAAACTGGTGACGCGCCTTATGCGCCAGGGGAAGTTTCTCACCAGACGTCAATCATCTAACCTCTGAATAGGAACGCCCAGTCCCGCGGGAGTGAGAACCCGGAAGCCGGGGGGAAAATAACAATAAAACGGTATGTACGGCAAAAGAAAACAACAGCATACTGTAGATGTCGAAGTATGCTGGATGTAATGGTATATTATCTGTTTTAGGCTGAACCTCCGCTTTAATATGAACTGACTTCTACCATTGGGCTTTAGTTGGACTTTTATTCACATTTATTGATTTGTATGTTTGGATACTTATCATATTCATTTTTTGAGTACCGTATATACTCTATAAGCTGACCCGAATATAAGCCAAGGCACCTAATTTTACCCCCCAAAAAAATGGGAAAACGTATTGACTCAAGTATAAGCCTGGGGTGTCTATCTGCATGCCTCACTGTGCCTCACTGTGCCTCACTGTGCCCATGACTCACTGTGCCCATGCCTCACTCTGTCCATGACTAGAGTGATGTTTAACATGGTAGTAACTATGGAAGGGGTGCCCAGCTTTGAAAATTCAATGCTCCCCAGCCGTAGGTACATGTGTGCCAGGTTTTGGGTCCAGGGGACGGTACCGGGTCCCCAAAGTCCGGGAGATCAGGCGCAAAAAGGTGATTTGAATATAAGCCGAGGGGGCATTTTCAGCGCAATAAAATATGCGATATACTCGAGTATATACGGTATATTACTTTATGGCACATTATTGAATAAGCGCACCATTCTCATCTTTTTATTTTACATTTATGACGCAGTGTTTTTTGAGTACACTATTAAGTGGTTGCAGCTAATTCACGGTCACTATACATGTACTATATATATATTTTTCTGAGTTTATTTTCACGATATTCACTGGAGGCTGATGGTTTATATTTGCTTAAAAATTAGAACATAGTAGCGCGCCAATTTTTTCCCTTATAACATCCTATTTTGAAGCCTTTGGCTCTAATCAGGTGCTTAAAAAAAACAAAAAAACAGCGGCTGTAATTTATGCACCCGGCTTCCTGAAAGGGGCCGTATGCATGAATAAGTGGTGGCGATGGCAATGGAAGGGGTGGCGGAGCGGGCGGCCCTTTGTAGGCGTGTGCAGGAAAGGCAGTGAGTCTATGGGTGACGTCACTTTCCTGGCATTTCACATCTTCCCATTCTCCTCTGACCTATGACATCAACCAGGCATTTTCCTCCACACAACTGCCGCTCACTGGATATTTTTTCCTTTTCATACAATTTTCTGTAAACTTTAGAGATGGTTGTGTGTGTGAAAATCCCAGTGGATCAGCAGCTTTTGAAATACCCAGACCAGCCCGTCTGGCACCAACAACCATGTCACATTCCAACTCACTTGAATCTGCTTTCTTCCCCATTCTGATGCTCGGTTTGAACTTCGGCAAGTTGTCTTCACCACGTCTAGATGACTAATTGCATTGAGTTGTTGGCATGTGATTGGCTGATTAGCAGTTAGCGTTACCAAGATTTTGAACATGTGTACCTAATAAAGTGGCGCGGTGAGTGTATATGGCCAGCCTAAAGAGACCCTGTCTGGCTTCCTGAGGCCTCTTTGGCATTGGACATTTCAGGAGTGTTGGATGCTTGTGTCACCCACTGTTCACCAGCAGCACTGAGTGTTATTTTTTAAATTATGAGTGAACAATCAGTGCTGTGGGAGAACAGTCAGCTTAAAAAGGGGTGGGAGCTCAGTGCTGACTGTACTTCCCCCCTACAGGAACACCCATAAATTGGGCTTTAGAATGGGGTGGAGTTAAATCCAGCAAAAAAGGTGCTTTTAACCCACAACAGGGGGCAATAATTAGAATGGGTCCAAGATCTTTATGGGGGGGGGGGGGGGGGGTGTTGAAATACAATTTTTGTGGTAGTTCTTCTGAAATGTAGAATACATACGTGCAACAGACAAGCAGCAAGAACTGGTGGCATTGCCCAGAGCATTCGCTGCCACACATTCGTACAGCCCGGCCTCTTGCTGTCCGGCGTTCGTGATGGTGAGAACTTGGCGTCCATCGGGGCTCGATTTTATATTTACATGTCCTCCCGATTCCAAAACCATTTTATCTAAGGAAAAAAATACAATCTGTCACAGACAGGTACGGAATATTACAAACATAGCAGACATTTTGACAACTGTACAACATTAAAGTGGAACTAAACCCTCCTATCGTTTTTAGCCAAGAAGCTGCCATCTTGGCCTCTGTTTGATCTTCAACTTCCATAATGCTGTTCATGTGATCAGTTATGCAGGGGTGTATTTAGGTTTTGTGCTGCCCTAGGCCTGACTAAACTCGTGCACCCCCTAATTTAAATATGACCCACCCCTTTCTTTCAAGGCCACACCCCTTGCGGTTTAAGACCCACCCTGAAATTTTCAAGTGGGGACACTAGTTCTGATGGCCTGGGGGGTTAATGGATTCCCTTATTTTGCATATATTTCCACTCACTTCCTGTTTGGCTATGGGACATGAAGTAAAGGGAATTCTCTGCAATGGGACAAGGATAGTAAAAAATTAGAAGCGACACCCCCCCGAACAGTTGCAGAATGCCAACCACCCACATACTGGAAGTAGTGCGGCGATATATGGAGGTGCTAAACTTATTTGCTTAACATTGTAGCGCAAGCCGGCTGGGACACTGTCCGTGCTGCCCCCCTGCAAAGTGCTGCCCTAGGCCTGGGCCTTGTTGGCCTAGGCCAGGATACAGCATTGCAGTTATGACACCAGCCATTGGATGGCTTGACAGTATGGTTGAGAGCACAACCAATGTGACAGTTACATTCCCGGTATGTTACTGCTTTTTAAAGCTATAAAACATATCCAATGAAAAAAAGAGAAAAAAAAATCGAATTTCTTCCTAAATTTGGGCCAAAATGTATTCTGCTACATATTTTTGGTAAAAAATCCCAATAAGGGTATATTGATTGGTTTGTGCAAAGGTTATAGCGTCTACAAACTATGGGATATTTAATTTTTTTTATTTATTTTTACTAGTACTATGGTGGCGATCAGCGACTTATAGCAGGACTGCAATATTGCGGGAGGCATTCTAACACTGATTCCGCGTACACACGACCGTTTTTTGGGTTCTAAAAAATTTAGTTTTTAAGGATCTAGAAAAAACCCGATCATTAAAATGGCCTTGCCTACGTACGACGGCACTATAATGCCCTGTACACACGATCCGTCAAACCGGATTTTTCCATCAGTTAACCGATAAAGCTGACTGATGGCCAGTCGTGCCTACACACCATCGGTTAAAAAAACGATCGGGTCAGAACGTGGTGACGTAAAACACAACGAGGTGCTGAAAAAAATGAAGTTGATGCTTCCAAGCATGCGTCGACTTGATTCTGAGCATGCGTGGATTTTTAACCGATGGACGTGCCCAAAGACGATCGTTTTTTTACTGGTTAGGTATCAATGATTTTTTTAACCGATGGATAAATAACCGATGGGGCCCACACACGATCGGTTTGGTCTGATGAAAACGGTCCATCAGACCGTTCTCATTGGATTGACCGATCGTGTGTACGCGGCATTGAAGTTCCATTCGCATGGCGCCACCCTTTGGGCTGCTTTTACTGATTTTGTGTTAGTAAAAGACAATTTGCGCTTTTCTGTCTGTTACAGCGTGATGAATGTGCTATCTCCATTACGAACGTTGGTTTTACCAGAACAAGCGCTCCCGTCTTATAACTTGCTTTTGAGCATGTGCGTTTTTTTCACGTCGTTAAAGCCCACACACGATCATTTTTTACAACCTTAAAAACGACAATGTTAAAAATGTTGTGAAAAAATAGAGCATGTTTGAAAAAAAAAAAAATTGGCAATTTTTTAGATCGTGAAAAATGCTCTGGAGCCCACACACGATCGTTTTTAATGACATAAAAAATACGTAATTTTTAAGAACCCGAAAAATGGTCGTGTGTACGCGGCATGACACTTTTTGGGAACCAGTGACATTAATACAGTGATCAGTGCTAAAAGTATGCACTGTCACTGTACTAATGACACTGGCTGGGAAGAGGTTAAACATCTAGGGCAATCAAAGGGCTAAATGTGTGCCTAGCCAGTGTTTTTGTGTATTTTGGGTGGTGCTTTTACTAGGGGAAGTAATCGATTTAATTTCCTGCTTTATTACTTCCCTGCTGCCTGTGTTAAAGCGGAGGTTCACCCTAAAATCCAGTTTCTGACATTAGGTGCAGCATACTGCTAACATCTGCAGTATGCTGTTTTTTTTTTGTTTGTTTTTCGGTACTTATCGTTATATGAGGCCTTGTTATCCGGCTCCGAGCGGGCAATCGTGCGGGGAGTAGGCGTTTCTAAGAGAAGACGAGTTGATTGACGGCTGCCCAGGGATGGACTGGCTATTGGGACTATAGGGAGTTTCCCGGTGGGCCGATGGCTCAGTGGGCCGGCTTCAGTGACAGCGGACCACCGCCCCCTCTGCTCCTCTGTCTCTCCCTTCTCGCAGCGCTCACCTGAGTCACCTCCTCTCCCTCCCCACAGCGCTTACATGGGTTGAACAGAGAAGCAGGGGAAGGACCAGAGGAGCAGGGGGGACAACAGAGGAGCATGGGGGAGGGGACAGACAGCTGACTCAACAGCTATGGCCTGCTTGTTTTTCACTTCAGCCTAATCTTGTCCCATAAGGGGGGGCACCGAACTGATTCTTTGCCCCAGGTGAAATAATGTCTAGCTTCCCCAGTGGTACTGCCTATCAGAGTACCAGTACCAGCCGTTCTACTCTAATAAAGTAGAATGGCTAGTGGCTAGTAAAGGGGGAGAGGGGGCTTGGGTGGCCGGGGGGGTGCGGGAGTTGTCCGGCCGCCATGAGAGAGACCTGTTAAAGTGGGCCAGTCTGGATGAAGTCCAGGGCCAAATTTTTGTCCCAGTCCAGCCCTGCGGCTGCCTTCCGGAAATACCCGAAGTGACACTCGGGCGTTTACGGCGTTATACGGCGCCTGCCGTGTAGAGCTGACTGCGCAGACGCCGTAAACACCCGAGTGTCACTTCGGGTATTTCCGGAAGACATGGCGCGCTTTAGCAGCGCGTTAATCAACTCCTCTTCGCTTAGGAACGCCTATACCCAGAAGTAAACCCCCCGCTCGGAGCCGGATAACAAGAGCTCGTATAAAGATAAGTACCAAAAAAAAAAAAACAGCATAGCAGATGTTAGCAGTATGCTGGAGAGATCTAGCTAATGAACCCAGGGCTGGACTGGGACAAAAATTTGGCCCTGGACTTCATTAAGACTGGCCCACTTTGACAGGTCTCTCCCATGGAGGCCGGACAACTTCCGCACCCCCCCGGCCACCCAAGCCCCCTCTCCCCCTTCACTAGCCACTAGCTGTTCTACTTTATTAGAGTAGAGCGGCTGGTACTGGTACTTTTATAGGCAGTACCAGTGGGCAAGCTAGACAATAATTTCACCCGGGGAAAAGAATCAGTTTGGTGCCCCCCTTTATGGGACAAGATTAGGCAGAAGTGAGAAACTCCCAGGCCTTAGCTGTTAAGTCAGCTGTCTGTCCCCTCCCCCATGCTCCTCTGTCTTCGTCCCTGCTCCAATGGTCCTCCCCCTGCTTCTCTGTTCCCCCCAGGTGAGCGCTGCGGGGAGGGAGAGGAGGTGAGCGCTGTGGGAAGGGAGAGACAGAGGAGCAGAGGGGGGCGGCGGTCTGCTGTCACTAATGCCGGCCCACTGAGCCATCGGCCCACCGGGAAACTCCCTGTAGTCCCAATGACCAGTCCATCCCTGGATGAACCCCCGCTTTAACATAGGCAGAGCCCTGTCCTGTGTGTGTTCCAGACATCGGCAGATCCGGCAGACCAGATGCCAGCCGGAAACCCGGCTATCGTTCCAAGAGAGGCAGAATGGCGGTCTGCCTATGTAAACAAGGCAGATCGCCTTTCAGCTAGTAAGGAAAACGGAGATCTTGTGTTTCTGCTAAGCATGACACTTTGGGCCATAAGGTCTAGTAGGTTTAGCAAAAGGATTGGATTAATTTTGTTGCCCCATCTATAGAATTTGCTGTTATTGTACAGCTGCTTTTTGCTTTGTGTGAGAAGTTGCTCACGAGCACCACTGCTTCCCGCTGTATTGTACTAATTTTATGTATTTAATTGCTTGTCGCTACATTGAAATAATACCAAGGCCGCTTTTATTTTACTGCATGTAGCTATAATTGTAAATATACTAGGGCTGATTGTGTTTTATTGCATGTAGCGGTGTTGTGGTATTGTAATCGTAGAAAGGCTGTCTGCATTTTATTGCTTGTGGCTCGCTTCATTCCACATGACTGAGCAGCAGAGTATAGCGAGGCTTTGTTGAAGTCTTTAATAATGCAGTACAGCTTCTGCCTGTAGAATGGGATCCAAGCTCTAAATAATGTATGTTACACATATTATCACAGATAGCTGCGATCATTCAGGACTGTACCTTACCACTGCGATTCCTGGACCTATAGTGGAAATAACACCCTGCTTACCCCTGAAGTGTACTAATGGATATTTATATTATCATGGGGTGCAATATGGAGGTCACCATTGACATACTGTGCTATTAGAGCATGAAATCCTCTCTCCCTCCTTTCACCTTTACTGTAAAGCCCTGTACACACGATTGGATATCAGATGGAATCTAATCCGATTGATTTTTTTTGTCGGATATCCGATAAAGCTGACTATCATCAGTCTTGCCTACACAACATCGGTCAAAAATCTGACCGTGTCCAAACGCGGTGAAGTAAAACACTACGACGTGCTGAGAAAAATGAAGTTCAATGCTTCCGAGCATGCGTCGACTTGATTCTGAGCATGCGTACATTTTTGACCGATGGACTTCCGTAAGCGAGATACCTCAAAATTGGACACTGCCATGGCAAGACATGGATGGTAATGGTCCAGGCTGCAGTAAAGTGGTTAAAAATCTGGGATTTTATATAGATGAGGATCTGCTATTTTTGCCACACATTAATCAAGTCACCAAGACTGTTATGTACAAATTAAAAGTACTACGTAGGATCCTTGTGTATTTAGCTCCTATGGATCGCCCTAAAGTTGTTGCTGCCCTGGTCTTTCCTCATTTAGACTATGGTAATGCACTTCTAGTGGGCATCCCGGGAACATATATACAAAAACTACAAAAATTACAAAATTTTGCAGTTCGTATTGCAACTGGACTGAGAAAAAGAGATCCAACATCAGAACAATTAAACAGTCTGGGGTGGTTAACTGTCGATAAACGCATTAAATTAAAAATATCATGTTTAATGTATAAAACATTTAATGCTATGACGCCAAAATATATAATGGATAAGGTTGTCAAACATGTTCCAACGCGACAGTTACGCGAAGATGGATATTATCGCGTAAACATCCCAAAAATAAAAAATATCCGAATTGGTGGTCGCTCATTCTCATACCAAGCGGCGGTGCAATGGAATGCTCTGCCGATTGATATTAGAAGGGCAAAAACTTTTAACCAATTCAAAAAAATGATGAAAGGTCACCTACGCAACCCTGGATCTGATTAGATTATGTAGTTTGATTGAGTACTGTATATAGAAAAATGTAGTCAGTGATATTTGGTATGTGAATTTTGTAATCTAACTCTAAAAATGAACTATTTTAGATATGGATGCCCTAGATGAATGAAAAGTTAATTAACCTAAATGTATATTAATGGACTCAATGTGACAAATTTTTTTCCTCCTTTAATCATGTTTTACATTTTCTATGTTTTTTGTGTACCTATATGTCTGAACTATGTTGATTTTGTTTCTGATGGCCTCGCAACGAAACCATTAAATTTGTTGTAAAGCGAGTAATTAAGAAATAAAAAACAAACAAAACAAACAAACTTCCACACAGACGATTGTTTTTTTTTTTCTACCGTTTTTTTATCCATAGGAAAAATCAGACCACTTCAGCGGTGGTCCAATGAAAACGGTCCGTCGGACCAGTCTCATCGGACCGGTCTGATCGTGTGTACGTGGCTTTAGGTCCTGGGCCTTAGTTTGCATAGATTTCCTTTGCTTCCTGTTTGGCTATGGGGCAGGAAGTGAAGGGAAATCTCTGCAATGGGACAGGGATGATAAAAAATAAACTGACAGGGGCTATAACCCTCACTTTATATATAAAATGATCTTGCGCTAAAGAAAGTATGCCCAATGAAGATCTAAACTTGCAGTGAATGGGTGAATAAACTGCAGAAATAATTGGAAATGGAAATAATTTAAAATCCGGTTGAAATATTAACGATAGCGGATTAAATATTATTGAATTCTGTTGAAATATTTTCGAATCCGATCAAAATATGATCGAATTTGAATCCTGTAGAAATATTATTGAATCCGGTAAAAATGTTTTAGAATTTGACCAGGTTTTTTCAAATTCGGGCGAAAGCAATCGAATTCCGAAAACAAATTTAACAAATTTAACGAATCTAATTTAACTAAATTAAATAACGAATTAAAACGAAACAAAACAATTTTTTTCCTTTTGCACATGTCTAATCCCTCCTCCATAGGAAAAATGTAAAACAGGTTCTATTTTTTTTTTAACCAATGGAAAACAAACCGATGGGGCCCACATGTGATCGATTCTTCCGATGAAAACGGTTTCATCGGACAAACCGATCGTGTGTACAGGGCTTTAGTCACCACCATATATCTCTCCGCTGATAAGAGAAGAACATGTTCGGCCTCCAAAGACCCATGAAAGGCGAAAAAGTTGACTCCTGCAAGCCAAAGATAGTGCTTGGATAACCAGGAATAACTAGAGAATTCAGATGCACCATGACCACATCTGTATGAGTACCATACCATACCATGAAAATGATATATATATGATATGTGAATGTGAATAGTTACACCTTAGGACTATCCATTCACATATCATATATATAGCATTTTCATCATCAGCATCTTTGATGGACTTTGTATAGTTTATTATTTATCAGTTTATTCACCCATTCACTGCAAGTTTAGATCTTCATTGGGCATACTTTCTTTAGCGCAAGATCATTTTATATATAAAGTGAGGGTTATAGCCCCTGTCAGTTTATTTTTTATCATCCCTGTCCCATTGCAGAGATTTCCCTTCACTTCCTGCCCCATAGCCAAACAGGAAGCAAAGGAAATCTATGCAAATTAAGGCCCAGGCCCTAAAGCCACGTACACACGATCAGACCGGTCCGATGAGACTGGTCCGACGGACCGTTTTCATTGGACCACCGATGAAGTGGTCTGATGGTCTGATGTGTGTACACACCATCGGACCAAAATCCCATTGTGTCAGAATGCGGTGACGTAAAACACAACGACGTGCTGAAAAAACGAAGTTCAATGCTTCCAAGCATGCGTCGACTTGATTCTGAGCATGCACGTGTTTTTGGTCCGATGCTTTTGTGTACTAACCATCGTTTTGGTCCGACGGACAGGTTTCCGTCGGACAGATTTTAAAGCAAGTTTTAAAACTTTGGTCCGATGGACAGCGGTCCGATGGGCCGTACACACGTTCAATTTGGTCCGATGAAACTGGTCTTCAGGCCAGTTTCATCGGACCGGTCTGATCGTGTGTGTACGCGGCTTGAAAATGTCAGGGTGGGTTTTAAACAGAAAGGGTGTGGCCTTGACACAGAGGCGTAGGTAGTGAAAATAGCACCTAAGGCAAGCACTGAAACTGCGCCCCTGTCGAAACATTTGAAACCCGTCTTTCAGATAACCTTAACAAAAAAAACAGCTAACAAAACTAGCGATATTTATCATCCCTTGTGATACCTTGGGTAGTGACATATCCTCTTTATGGAGAAATCTGGGGTTTATTAGACCCCTGATCCCTCCTAGACATGTGCATTTCGTTTCGTTACGAATTCGAACAAATTTTTCATGCATCCGAATTTTCGAATCACAAAATTAACGAATTTAAACAAATTCGAAAAACGCGAACAAAATTCGAATTCGAAAACAAATTCGAAAACAAATCCTATTCAAATCTAATTCGAAAACAATTCAAATCGAAAACAAATTCAAATGAAAATTGAAAGCAAATTTGAATCAAAATCTAAAAAATATAAATCGATTTCTAAAAAAGAATACAATAAAATAGAATATAAAATAGTAAAACAATAGAATGAAAATCAAAGAATAGTAAAGAACAGAATAAAATTGAATAGAATGTAATCAAATACAATAATACAAATACAAATACATACAATCAAATTTGGTTGAAATAATTTCCAATCCAGTGGAAATAATTTCAAATCCGATTGAAATAATTTCAAATTCGGTCGAAAGAATTTCCAATCCGGTGGAAATAATTTCAAATTTGGTTGAAATAATTTCAAATTCGGTTAAAATTATTTCCAATCCGGTGGAAATAATTTCAAATTTGGTTGAAATAATTTCAAATTCGGTTAAAATTATTTCCAATCCAGTGGAAATAATTTAAAATCCGGTTGAAATAATTTAAAATCCGGTTGAAATATTAACGATAGCGGATTAAATATTATTGAATTCTGTTGAAATATTTTCGAATTTGATCAAAATATGATCGAATTTGAATCCTGTAGAAATATTATTGAATCCGGTAAAAATGTTTTAGAATTTGACCAGGTTTTTTCAAATTCGGGCGAAAACAATTGAATTCCGAAAACAAATTTAACAAATTTAACGAATCTAACTTAACTAAATTAAATAACGAATTAAAACGAAACGAAACAAATTTTTTCCTTTTGCACATGTCTAATCCCTCCTCTGCCCTCCAAGGCCAGGTAAATGCAGAACCAATACTGGAAGTGATGAAATCTTCATCACTTAAAGTGGAGGTTCACCCTCCAAACAAATTACTAGCATGCCATGGAGCCCACCCACCCGACCGGCAGTATGCCAGTGTTTTTTTTTTTTTCTATACATACCTTTTACGGGCTCTCTTCCCCTCCGGCGATCCCGCGGAACTGGGCGTTTACAATCACAGGCTGTGATTGACGTCCCTCAGCCCGGCGCATACAGCGCGTCACGAGATGCCGAAGGAACCCGAACGTCGGTGCGCAGGCGCCGTATAGGGCCACACCAACGTTCGGGTTCCTTCGGCATCTTGTGATGCGCTGTATGCGCCGGGCTGAGGGATGTCAATCACAGCCTGTGATTGTAAACGCCCAGTTCCGCGGGATCACCGGAGGGGAAGAGAGCCCGTAAAAGGTATGTATAGAAAAAAAAAAAACACCGGCATACTGCCGCTCGGGTGGGTGGGCTCCATGGCATGCTAGAAATTTGTTTGGAGGGTGAACCTCCACTTTAAGGCCTCAGTTTTCACAGAGAAGAGCGAGAAACTGATGTTCCTCCTTCTTTTTTGTGCGCTGCCAATCCGACCAGATAGAATGGGAGAGCCTGGGAGAACAGGGGAGGGCTGTGGCTGAACACAGCAGGGATAGCTCTGCCAGTGTCCATTAGTGTTGAGCAGAATATGCCATATTCGATTTCGCGATATATCTCGAATATATAGTCGAATATTCGAGATATATTCGCTAAATACGAATATTCGTGATATATTTTGGAAATGAAATCATTGCGAATTTTCGCTATCGCGAATGCGAATTGCGAATGCGAATATTCGAGAAATGCGGAATGGAGCACTCTGATTGGCTCAGAATATTCGTGATATATTACAATACACAATAATTGCGAATATTCGAGAAATGCGGAAGGAGCACTCTGATTGGCTCAGAATATTCGTGATATATTACAATACACAATAATTGCGAATATTCGGCAAATGCGGAAGGAGCACTCTGATTGGCTCAGAATATTCGTGATATATTACAATACACAATAATTGCGAATATTCGGCAAATGCGGAAGGAGCACTCTGATTGGCTCAGAATATTCGTGATATATTACAATATAAAATAATTGCGAATATTCGAGAAATGCGGAAGGAGCACTCTGATTGGCTCAGAATATTCGTGATATATTACAATATAAAATAATTGCGAAATTTCGAGAAATGCGGAATGGAGCACTCTGATTGGCTCAGAATATTCATGATATATTACAATACAAAATAATCGCGCGATATCGCTATTGCCGAATAATCGCATTGCGATTTTTCGGGAATATAAAATGAGCGCTGCAGCTACTCGGCCCAAGGTCTCTAATCATACCAGCAATGCTTTTAGACGTCGATGGGGATCTCTAGGATGTGATCTGTTCTAAAAAAAAAAAGAAAAAATACGAATATTCGAAATAGCGAATATTCGCCGCGATATTCGCGTTATTCGCGAATACTCGAATATGCAATATTCGTAGCGAATATTCGCAATGCGAATATTCGTGAGCAACACTAGTGTCCATTAGCAAAGGTGCTGAAAAGGAGATCCTGCCTATGCTCGGGAGGAGGGAAGAAAAAACCCTCAGACCCTGGTAAGTGCCTTGCTGCCCAGCCACTTAACAGCGCCTCCTTCATATGGTGCCCATGGCACTTGCCATGGCTGCCATACCCTAGATACGCCACTGCCTTGACAGGAAGGGGTGGGTCATATTTAAACTAGGGTGTGCACGAGTTTAGTCAGGCCTAGGGCAGCACAAAACCTAAATACACTACTGTCTGGGGGTCCTTGTAGATCAAATTCAGCAATTGCATGCAGTGCAAAGCTACAGAACCCTCAACTTTCTCAACATTTCATTGCCAGACTCCAACAAAATAGGGCAGAACACATGAAAACTTAAATAAACACACATTAAAAGGCAAATTAAAAACATGCAAAAGATTCATAGCAATGCACACAGAAAGGTGTGAACCCGGCCTAAATGATCTCACTGGAAGTCATCGATGTACAGAGCAATGAATCGCTTGCTTACAATACAGACTACGATATCAAGCATATGTACAGTTTAATATGTTCCACCGGTGTACTTCAATAAACATCCCCAGGACCATTTTCTGAGTTACCTTTCTTCCACATGATGCGGGGTGCAGGGCTGCCAGCAGGAAGACAGGAAAGGGTTACCGAATCCCCATCTAGAATGACCGTGTCCCTCAACTTGATGTGGAAAACCGGAGGGAAATCTGCACAAAAACACCAAAAACACACAAAATTACCAATGGACCCCGTCACCAGACCATTCATTTCCCAGACTCTTGTACTGGTCATTTTTTTATGGATCTATAGCAGAATTTCTCAACCTTTTTTCAGTCAAGGCACACTTTAAAAATGATGGACAGTCTTTGAGGCCCATCATTCTAAAATGTAAAAAGTATTCTTTTTTTTTTCCAAAAACCACGATAACCATACATACATACAACATAAATAGTCTCAATATATACTCCCTTATTAAAATGTTCTACAGTCACTAATACTGGATTTTACCTCCACCCATCTTGGACCTAGTTGTCCAAGGCCTGTACTCCCTACATTTTCTTATCAGAGATAAAAACTATTCTAAACGTTTTACATAATGCAGCAACATCCAGACATGTAGAACACCCAACGTTAGAAGTGATTTCTTTCAAATCCAATACAATTTTGCAAACTGGTACTGACTAGCAGTGACAGCTGGTGGGTTTTTCATTTGGGGGGGGGGGGGGGTGGCAAACAAGCACCCTCCCTTTCTGGATGGCAATGACAGCCCCCTGGGGCGGCCCCGGTGGCGCAGGACCTACCTGATCTAGGGCTGGCGGGCTGTGGTGTCCTCTCATCCAATCCCGGGGTGCGGGCAGCGGCTCCCGTGTCCTCTCCTCCCGCTACTTCCTCCACTGTATGTCTCCTCTCTGTTCCTAGTAAGCGCTAGACATCCAATAGGATCGTCTGACACTTTGGCTAATTGGGAAACAGGTCTTACAGCCTGCCTCCTGATGAGGGAGGAACTTTAGTGTGAAAATGTATTTGCTATCGTCACGCAACCCCACCATTTTTTGAAGCCTAATAGAGCCTCTGGCTCTGATCCGGTGCTTCAAAAAACACCCCCCCCCCCCACTGGAATACATAGTCCGGCACCCTGATGTGTAGATCAGGGGGCCGGACGCATGGATATGGGGGAAGGCGCTCGTGTGCCCTCTATGGATGGACCGCCACTGCTGACTTGTATTCCAATGTTTCTCTTCTCCCTCAGTTTTTATCCATCACTCAGCTAATGTGATTTCAGTGCTGATGGAGAGGGGTAGGAGAGGGTCAAACAAGAATGCTATGTAGGTAACAGACATCCTCCTTACCAACTGATTATGACACCGGTTATTAGGATGCCGGTTATCTGACGATATGGTTCCTCCTATCGATATGGTTGCTGACGGAAATCACCGAACCTCCAGGGCAACATGGAATTTGCGGTAAGTAGCAAGTGGGTTCGCTCGGACGTCTCGTTCCGCTCGCTCGGCCTCCTGGCTCTTTTTTTAACATCCTCCAATCCACGGGGATGTTAAGGAATGAGCCCTGATGCCGCCCGAGGTTCGGAGATTTCCGTGGGCTTCATCTGTGCCTGCGCAGTCAGGCAGGGAACCATCTCGATAGGGGAAGTAGATCGACAAGACACCGGCAGCTAGAAGGTTGTAATGGTGCAAAATGAAAACCTTTGGCTTCATGTAACTAAAAGGCAGGCTTCAGCCACATGCAGTTTGGATACCGTTTTAGGAAAATTTTAGGTATTTTGCCAAGGCACCCCTGCTGTACAATTTAGATTGTAAAGCGCATGGCCAAAAATACTGGAACCATAAAAGACAACTTGGCACGAAGAAATCTCAGCACTCCTTATAAGACTTACCTTTATTTACTGAAACAGCAATCACTCACGCACAATTTGTGGTTTTCTTTGTATACCCCCAACAGGGGCAGGGGCAATAAGATCTAAACATGCCTGTGTGTGACTGAACTCTGCAATACTATACATTACTGATCTACAATATGAGGGAATGCAAGCCCTCTTTGTCAAGTCAGATGACATGTGTGCCCTAGAAACCTGCGTTGGTGATTGCCGTTTGCAATAAAAGAGCTACACTTATATGGAGTGCTGGGCTTTTCTTGCTTCTGAGTCCAACAGCGCCATCATTCGCCATACACCCCTTTGGGGGTGAAAGGTTTGGCCAATTTTTGACAATTTTAGCTCCATTATTAGCCCTGTCAGCTACACCCAGATCAACCAAATATTCCTGGTGGATAATTGTTGGCTGAACAGCATCTGCATTCAATCGGATGCAGGCACCGTTTGGGTATTGGGACAGCTGGTGCCACAAGAGATGGGGATTCATCAATCTGCACTGTTAGCATGGATGGAGGAATCGGTTAAGCTGGCCATAGATGGGTAGAATTTCAAAAGGGCTTTCATTTGGTAAAGTTCATTTGTTCCCAAATCAAATGTTAAAATAAAATTAAATCTTTCTAACGGCACTTTAATCCTCCCAGAATTTTGGTACAAACTTTCCTGACAGTTATCATTCAAAAATTCTATTCATCTATGACAGGGGTCTCCAAACATTCTAAACAAAGGGCCGGTTTATTGTCCTTCAGACTCTTCGAGGGCCGGACTTTGGCCAGCGGGGGTGGAAATTTTCTTGGCATCAGCGGGACTAAACATCTGGTATTAGGGGGAGGAATAGTGCCCCACCGTTGGCATCATAGGGAGGAATAGTGCCCCATTAGTGGTGTCAGTGGGAGAAATGGTGCTCCATTGTCGGTGTCAGAGAGTAGGATAGTGTTTCGTATCAGTGGGAGGCATAGTGCCCCAAGGGCCAGATAAAGGCAAGCAAAGGGCCGCATCTGGCCCTTGGGCCGCAGTTTGGAGACCACTGATCTATGACCAGCTTTGGATTTCTTTTGCTCTTCACTCATGCAAACAAAATAAATCTATACAGTGGGGAAAGTAATGATTTTTGATCCCCTTCAAATTTTGTAAGTTTGCCCACTTACAAAGAAATGAAGGGTCTATAATTTTTTATCATAGGTGTATTTTAAGTGATAGAAACAGAATATCAACCAAAAATCCAGAAAAAAACACACAATACAAATGTTATAAATTGAATCGCAGTTCAGTGAGTAAAATAAGTATTTGATCCCCAAGCAAAACATGACTTAGTACTTGGTGGAGAAACCCTTGTTGGCAAGCACAGAGGTAAGACGTTTTCTTGTAGTTGGTGACCAGGAGGGAATTTGACCCAAATCTTCTCTAAATCCTTAAGGTTTATTGGTTGTTGCTTGGCAACCCGAAGTTTCAGCTCCCTCCATACATTTTAGATAGGATTAAGGTCTGGAGACTGGCTAGACCACTCAATGGCCTTATTATGCTTCTTCTTGAGCCACTCCTTTATTGCCTTGGCGGTATGTTTTGGATCATTGTCATGCTGGAAGACCTATCCATGACCCTTCTTCAGTGTTCTGGCTGAGGGAAGAAGGTTCTCATCCAAGATTTTACAATGCGGTAAAGCCAATGGACGGGGCCATGTATTGTAAAATTTAGCAGAGAAACTTCTGTGCTTCACTGTAGGGATGGTGTTCTTAGGGTCAAAGTCAGCATTTTTCTTCCCCTAAACACAATTGGCCAGATTCACGTAGGGCGGCGTATATTTGTGCAGGCGCTGCGCATCTCATATACGCTACGCCGACGTAACATACAGAGGCAAGAACAGTATTCACAAAGCACTTGCTCCGTAAGTTGCGGCGGCGTAGCGTAAATTGGCCGGCGTAAGCCCGCCTAATTCAAAGTAGAAAGGAACATGCTCAGAGTCACGTCGCATATACTCCCTAAGATACGACGGCTCAATGCCTACGACGTGAACGTAACCTACGCCCAGCCCCATTCACGTATGACTTACGTAAACGATGTAAAATTTGACGGCTGTTCCGACGTCCATACCTTTGCATGACCTGCGCCTCATATAGCAGGGGTAAAGTTACACCGGACGTATGCCTTACGCAAACGGTGTAGATTACAGCGACGGGCGCAAGTACGTTCATGAATTGGCGTATCTTGCTCATTTTCATATTCGACGCGGAAATCTATGGAAGCGCCCCTTGCGGCCAGCGTAAATATGTGCCCAAGATCCGACGGCGTAGGAGACTTACGTCGGTCGGATGAAGCCAAAATTCAGGCGTATCTTATTTCAAGAATAAGGCGCATATATACGACGGCGCATCAATGGACTAACGCGCTGCATCGGCGTAAGTCCTTTTTGAATCTGGGCCAATGTGTCCCCCTTCTCAAGAAGGCACATGTACAGTCGTGCCAATCAACATCTAAATGATTCAGAGAAGGATTGGGAGAAAGTGCTGTGATCAAATGAGACCAAAATTTAGCTCTTTGGCATTAACTGTACTCACCGTGTTTTAAGGAAGAAAAATGCCGACTATGAACCTAAGAACACCATCCCTACAGCCTCATTGAGGGGCCAATGGACGGGGCCATGTATTGTAAAATTTTAGATGAGAACCTTCTTCTCTCAGCCAGAACCCTGAAGAAGGGTCATGGATGGGTCTTCCAGCATGACAATGACCCAAAACCTACCGCCAAGCCAACAAACGAGTGGCTCAAGAAGACCCACATTAAGGTCATGAAGTGGCCTAGTCAGTCTCCAGACCTTAATCCTATCGAAAATTTATGGAGGGAGAAAACTTTGATTTGCAAAGAGAAAGCCAAGAAACCTTATTGATTTAGAGAGAATCTGTAAAGAAGAGTGGAAGAAGAAACGTCTGACCTCTGTGCTTCCCGACAAGGGTTTCTCCACCAAATACCAAGTCATGTTTTGTTTGGGGATCAAATACTTATTTTACTTACTGAACTGCAACCTAATTTATAGTATTTGTATCATGTGTTTTTTCCGGATTTTTGGTTTCTATTCTGCCTCTATCATTTAAAATACACCTATGATAAATATTATAGACCCTTCATTTCTTTGTAAGTGGGCAAACTTACAAAATCGGCAGGGGATCAAATACTTATTTTTCCCACTCATGGCCAGATTTATGTGTATTTTACAAGAGGATATAATAATTCACCTTTGGTTGTGAATACAGTCATCTGTGTTATAAACAGTTTTTTTACAAAATTTATAAACTAAAAGAAGTTACGATGTCAATGTGTAGACTACACCGAGTTAAGGTTATAAATGTCATATTTATTTAATGAGGTTATATATATATATCACACATAGACCTGCAAAAATCTGTTATTATAAATGCTCCTTTCCTCCCTCTCTGCCTCTAGATCTCCCTCCTTTCCTGAACTTTCCCAGACCTCCCCCCCCTGATCTCCCTCCATGGCACCAGTGTGATGAGCTCTCTGTCCCAGGGGGTCTCTCTGTACCTGGTAACAGTTGTGTTGTGCTGAGTGCAGCCACTCCCAAGCAGGATTGTGTTCTATCCACAACACATAACGGTGTCACCTGTCCCCCCTCCCCTCCACCTCCCTCCACGATCCCCCCCCCTCGTTACTAAGGACGCTGCTGTCACTAACTCATAAATATATGGAGGAGAGAAGAGAGGGGACAGTGACCACTCCACACCGAACACCTAACCCATCGGACCCCGGAGAGACCAATTTTATTCAACATCATGGTGAGCGACCGACCGCACTCTCTTCTATGTGTGACTGTACTCTGCCACCCTATACATCCCTCTATGTGTGACTGCACTCTGCCATCCTATACATCCCCCTATGTGTGACTGCACTCTGCATCCTATACATCCCTCTATGTGTGACTGCACTCTGCATCCTATACATCCCCCTATGTGTGACTGCACTCTGCATCCTATACATCCCTCTATGTGTGACTGCACTCTGCATCCTATACATCCCCCTATGTGTGACTGCACTCTGCCATCCTATACATCCCTCTATGTGTGACTGCACTCTGCCATCCTATACATCCCCTCTATGTGTGACTGCACTCTGCCATCCTATACATCCCTCTATGTGTCACTGCACTCTGCAATTTGTCTCTGTAGCTGCAGTATAATCTCCTTTAAATATAGTTGGGTGAACCTAAATAACACATTCAGTACCCACGCAGAACTCAGTATGCAAATAGCTTTGCAGTCCAGCAGTCTACACTCTGCCTACTGTGTCCGCACTGTGTCTGTATTGTGTCTGTACTGTGTCCATACTGTGTCTGTACTGTGTCTGTATTGTGTCTGTACTGTGTCCGTACTGTGTCCGTACTGTGTCCGTATTGTGTCTGTATTGTGTCTGTACTGTGTCTGTACTGTGTCCGTACTGTGTCCGTATTGTGTCCGTATTGTGTCTGTACTGTGTCCGTACTGTGTCTGTATTGTGTCCGTATTGTGTCTGTATTGTGTCCGTATTGTGTCTGTATTGTGTCTGTATTGTGTCTGTACTGTGTCTGTATTGTGTCTGTACTGTGAGTGACAACAATGTCAGGATTTAATTACACTTTGTAAATCAATACTTTTTATTTGTTGAAAATCTATTTTATTGAGTTTTGTAGTAGTACAAAACAAAACGGTGGCAGACGCAATTAGCCCACGTAGGGGTTACAAAAGAGACAAAAATAATAACTTAAAATGAGACATTGTATAGTAACCATATAGTAACAAAAATATCCTTGAAAAAATAAATAAATAAAAATAAAGTGAACGGTGCGTGACTCGGGGATAATACACTGGAGCATTTGAAAATTTGAAAATTTGCCCATTATTATTTTATGAATTTACTGGAGTGGCTGTTGAGGGGTTGTGAATGGAGTCAGAAATTCTTGACACTCCTCTGTACTTGGAGAATTGGATTATAAAAAACACACCATAAGCAAATGTAGTTCGCTGTAACATTTATGTGTACGCTGAGTCTCAGGAAATGTACCTGATCTATCTAGGGAACTGCACTTTTTCGTTCACTTTAACATTTGTGTTACTTTATTATGTTATATATATATATTCCACAATCTTGCAATTATTATTAGTACAGTTTGGAATAAATATGTTTGACCAACATCCCAATTTTTTTTGTGTTTTATAAAATTTCTGTTGCATGTCTCTGCTATCTAACAAGACCTTTACTGTTTGCCCACACAGAGGGAATGCATCTCAGTCCACGTTGGCCAAGCTGGCGTCCAGATGGGCAATGCCTGCTGGGAGCTGTACTGCCTGGAACATGGCATCCAGCCGGACGGACAGATGCCCAGTGACAAAACCATCGGAGGGGGAGACGATTCCTTCAACACCTTCTTCAGTGAGACCGGGGCTGGAAAACACGTCCCCCGCGCTGTCTTTGTGGACCTGGAGCCCTCTGTGATTGGTGAGTAGATTGGCTTTGTGGTCTAGGACTGGGTGCAGAAGAGTACGTCAAAATGTAGTAAGTGTCACCAAAGTGTCTCCAGTTTAGATATTAACCATCATTGTTATATATAGATGAGGTGAGGACAGGAACCTACCGGCAACTTTTCCACCCTGAGCAACTCATCACTGGCAAGGAAGACGCCGCCAACAACTATGCCCGAGGGCACTACACCATCGGCAAAGAGATCATCGACCTGGTGCTGGACAGGATCCGCAAACTGGTGAGTAGAATGAGGCAAAACAACCTTCCAGTTCCAAACACTGTGTATATTTTAAGTGAGTACACCCCTAAGTGAAAAAGTCCAAATTGGGCCCAAAGTGTACATTTTTTGTGTGGACACCATTATTTTCCAGCACTGCCTTAACCCTCTTGGGCATGGAGGTCACCAGAGCTTCACAGGTTGCCCCTGGAGTCCTCTACCCCTCCTTCATGACGACATCACAGAGCTGGTGGATGTTGGAGACCTTGCGCTCCTCCACCTTCTGTTTGAGGATTCCCCAAAAATGCACAATAGGGTTTAGTTCTGGAGACGTGCTTGGCCAGTCCATCACCTTTTTTTAGCAAGGCAGTGGTTGTCTCTGAGGTGTGTTTGGGGTTGTTATGTTGGAATACTGCCCTGTGGCCCAGTCTCCAAAGGGAGGGGATCATGCTCTGCTTCAGTATGTCGCAGTACATGTTGGCATTCATGGTTCCCTCAATGATCTGTAGCCCCCCAGTGCCGGCAGCACTCATGCAGCCCCAGACCATGACACTCCCACCACCATGCTTGACTGTAGGCACACTGTAGACACACTTGTCTTTGTACTCCTCACCTGGTTGCCGCCACACACGCTTCCCACCATCTGAACCAAAGTTTATCTTGGTCTCATCAGACCACAGGACATAGTTCCAGTAATCCATGTCCTTAGTCTGCTTATCTTCAGCAAACTGCTTGTGGGCTTTCTTGTGTATCATCATTAGAAGAGGCTTTCTTCTGGGAAGACAGCCATGCAGAGCAATTTGATGCAGTGTGCGGCATATGGTCTGAGCACTGACAGGCTGACCCCTCACCCCTTCAACCTCTGCAGCAATGCTGGCAGCACTCATACATCTATTTCCCAAAGACAACCTCTGCATATGACGCTGAGCATGTGCACTCAACTTCTTTGGTCGACCATGGCGAGGCCTGTTCTGAGTGGAACCCGTCCTGTTATACCGCTGTATGGTCTTGACCACCATGCTGCAGCTCAGTTTCGGGGTCTTGGCAATCTTCCTATAGCCTAGGCCATCTTTATGTAGAGCAACAATTATTTTTTTCAGATCCTCAGAGTTCTTTGCCATGAGGTGCCATGTTGAACTTCCAGTGATCAGTATGAGAGAGTAATTCCGCGAACACATGCTCGGAATTTCCGACAACAAATATTTGATGGGAGCATGTTGTCGGAAATTCCAACTGTGTGTAGGCCCCATCAGACATTTGCTGTCGGAAATTCCGACAACAAAAATTTGAGCTGGTTCTCAAATTTTCTGACAACAAAATCTGTTCTCGTAAATTTTGAGCGTGTACAGAAGATTCCGAGGCACAAAATTCCACGCATGCTCTGAATCAAGTACGAGAAGGAAACGCTCGGTCTGGTAAAACTAGCGTTCATGATGGAGATTGTACATTCGTCACGCTGCAAACACGTCATGGACTGAAAAGCACGAGGCTGAAAAGTGCAAATCGTCTCTTACCAAACTTCTACTAACACGAGATTAGCAGAAGGAGCCCAAAGGGCCGTCATATGTGCTGTACGTGACCGTGTTCTTGACAATTTCCGACAACATTTGTGCAACCGTGTGTATGCAAGACAAGTTTGAGCCAACATTCGTCGGAAAAATATCCACAGTTTTGTTGTTGGAATGTCCGATCGTGTGTACGCAGCATAAGAGCGATAACACCTAATTTAACACACCTGCTCCCCATTCACACCTGAGACCTTGTAACACTAACAAGTCACATGGCACGGGGTAGGAAAATGGCTAATTGGGCCCTTAGGGGTCTACTGACTATTGTTGCCAGCAGTTAATGGCTGTGTGTTGAGTTATTTTGAGGGAACGGCAAATTGACACTGTTATACAAGCTGTACACTGACTACTTTATATAGACAGTGTATATATATATATATCTATATCTATATAGATATATATATATATATACACACACATTCACACAAACACTCTTATAAATAAAAAAATTTAACATTTAAAATGTATTAAAACATGGACAGTGTCAGTAGTTTTTTCTTTTTATTATTGCATTTTTTAATACTTTTTTACAATATTATAAACGCAGTTTACAATGTTTTAGTTATGAATGAACACAGGAGCTAACGATCACTCACTGTGTTCATTCAGAAAAGGAAGGGGCCGGTAAATTATTTACTAGCCCATTCCCCTGCTCTCCATCCTGATACATCCCCCGCAGTAGACAGGAGGGCAGAGGAGGGAAGCCGGCAGCACTGCAGGGGAGGGGCATGTGGGCCTGGGCAGCAGGGGAAATCAGGAAAGAGGGGGGACTAGCGAACCATACCTCACATGGGGGGCACCTACCCTTTAACATCACATGCTGGCCATCAGGGGACCCTGCTCAATAACGTCATAGGGGACTGGGTCACCTGGTGACATCATCAGATGACCCCGCCCCTTTGTTTACTTATTATCTGCAAAAGCGACAATGTCATTCGGCATGTTTTTTTGTATCGAGCGGGTGGGGGAGGGAGGGCTTGCCGTTCATCGCGATTAACGATGAATTTGCATCTTGGGCATTTTTTTGTTTTTTTTAATAAGGACTTATGAAAAACTGTCCTGTGTTTTTATTTACTTTTGATTATTTTTGGTGAATGAGTAAGGGTTCTATGTACTGTTAAAAGGGGCACCCATATTCCAAAGAGTCACCCCCTGCACCCCAACAACCACTGCACCAAGGATGTGGGGAACTGGCCCTTGTCCTCATCAACATGCGAGCAAGGTGCTTTGCCAGAAAGGGGTTCCCCCTCATGGAAAAGTGTCCCCCCATGTTGAGGGAATGTGGCTTGCTATGGCACTCATTTGTTCCCCCTTTTCCTAGCCTGCTGGGCTGATAAGAGTTTGGTATAGATTTTGGGGGGGACCCAAATCCCATTTTTTTTGGACTTGAGGTTCCCCTTCAATCCATACCAGGCTCTTTGGGCCTGGTATGAATTTTGAAGAAGGGACCAGAAAGCTGTTTTTTTTTTTTTTTAATCAATTTTTTATGCCAACTATTTTATGCACATTCTGCTGTCAACTGGGAATCCCCAGCTGCCAGCAAGTATGACTCATCGTTGTTAGGATCCTGGCGCATGCCAGCTCCTTAACAACCAATGACTTATCCCTGCTGCTGACTTGATATAGTTTCTAATTATTAATTTTAGAATTCAGCAGAGGAAGCAAGACAATCTGAATTTGCTCCCAGAATAGTTTCATTGGAGGGACAGTGAAGGAAAACTCCTGGGATGATCCCATAGTTGGAATCTCTAAAAGAAATTAGCATAATAACATAATGTCATTGCACCTGCATAGTAGTTATCCTACATCTCCTTGTGTCTTCTTTCTCAGGCTGACCAATGCACCGGTCTCCAGGGATTCCTCATCTTCCACAGTTTCGGTGGTGGCACCGGCTCTGGTTTCACCTCCCTCTTGATGGAACGTCTGTCTGTTGACTATGGAAAGAAGTCCAAGCTGGAATTCTCCATCTACCCAGCTCCTCAGATCTCCACAGCTGTGGTTGAGCCCTACAATGCCATCCTCACCACCCACACTACCCTGGAGCACTCAGACTGTGCTTTCATGGTGGACAACGAAGCCATTTATGACATCTGTCGCAGAAATCTGGACATTGAACGTCCAACCTACACCAATCTGAACCGTCTGATTGGCCAGATTGTCTCCTCAATCACCGCCTCCCTCAGATTTGATGGAGCTCTGAATGTGGACTTGACAGAATTCCAGACCAACCTGGTGCCCTACCCCCGTATTCACTTCCCCCTGGCCACCTATGCCCCTGTAATCTCTGCAGAGAAAGCTTACCATGAGCAGCTCTCTGTGTCTGAGATCACCAACGCTTGCTTTGAGCCAGCCAACCAGATGGTGAAATGTGACCCCAGACACGGTAAATACATGGCATGCTGCCTGCTGTACCGTGGTGACGTGGTGCCCAAAGATGTTAATGCTGCTATCGCCACCATTAAGACCAAACGCACCATCCAGTTTGTGGACTGGTGCCCAACTGGATTCAAGGTTGGAATCAACTACCAGCCACCAACTGTGGTTCCTGGTGGAGATCTGGCTAAGGTGCAGCGTGCCGTGTGCATGTTGAGCAACACCACGGCCATTGCTGAGGCCTGGGCTCGCCTGGACCACAAGTTTGATCTGATGTATGCCAAGCGTGCCTTTGTGCACTGGTACGTGGGTGAGGGTATGGAGGAAGGAGAGTTCTCTGAGGCTCGGGAGGACATGGCCGCCCTGGAGAAGGATTATGAAGAGGTTGCCACTGACAGCGTTGAAGGAGAGGGTGAAGGAGAGGAGGGGGAAGAGTATTGAAAAAACTGTAACCTCTGATACTGGAATATACATGTTGCATTAAATAAATATTTTTAGTCTGTCATCACTTTTATTTTCTGAAATATGTGTATGTGTGGAACTTTACATTATTTGTCCTTGTGTATTTCATAGATTGATTTGTACGTGCGCCATCTGAATGTGTATATCTGACAGTACAATCATTATGCTTGCTAAACAACTGCTTGGGTAAAATCAATAAAAAAAAAAAACTGGGAAAACTTATTGACTCAAGTATAAGCTTAGGGTGAGAAATGCACCAGCTACTGTAGGTGGAAAAGAGGGTCAACAATGCCCATTTGCAGCTTCACCGTTCCCATTTGCAGCTGCACTGTGCCCATCTCCCTGACTTGAGTCTCCCTGCCTCACTGTGCCAATCTGCAGCCTCATGTACCTGATCTCCTGGTGCTGCGACATGCAGTCTAGTCAGTGGCCGTTCAATGTCACAAAGCCATCCACCCATTGCGGGTGAGGAGAAGGCGGGGCTTAGTTACACTGGACGGCCGTCGACTAGACTGCATGCCACAGCACCGGGAGATCAGGTACATGAAGCTACAGATAGGCACAGTGGGGCAGGGAGACTCGAGTATAAGCTGAGGGGGGCTTTTTCAGCACAAAAAAACTGCTGAAAAACTCGGCTTATACTGCAGTATATACAGTATTTTAGTAAATATAAACTGCTAAATACCTTTTCTCATCAGCAGTATATAGCAGTGTTGTGACTTCTATCAGTGCCTGGTTAAAGCTTGTAGGAGGAGTTTTCATTTTTTTCCTGATTGTCTTATGAGGCTACAGGACCCCTGACCCTCTGTCTGGACAGTGCTAAATGGCCCAGTGCTGATCACATGCACTCTCCCCCCCAAAAAAAACCTCTCTAGCAATACACACCAAACTGAGCAGCTTGTCCACAAGGCTCTGTTCTATGAGGAAATGGTTTGCGGACTGTAAAAGAAGAGGAGGATCAGAACGATCCTTCTACATTTGTGTTTAGTGGTTTTAAAAAGGATCACTAAAGGAATTAATTTTTTTAGCTAAATAGCTTCCTTTACCTTACTGCAGTACTGGTTTCATGTCCTTATTGTTCGTTTTTGCTTTGAAGTTGCTGTAATCCTGCTCTGTTCTCCAAACTTCCTGCTTGTCTGTTTCCTTATAACCACAGTGCTGGGAGCTTTCTCACGATGGTCTAAGCTGTCATTACTGTGTGTCTAAAACTTCCCAGAACCAATCAGATTCATTTTAAAAACAAAACACTGCCCTGGATTTGTTTGTTTTTGTTCTGTGTGTCTATTTCTACTTTGCAGAAACATGAAGCCAGTTCAAAAGTGAAACTAACCTGCAGGTACATTATATGATTGATTTTTATCTATTTTTAATCATTTTGAAAAGGAATCAGTTAACTTGTATGTCTCTATACCCTGTAAACAGTCATTTCAGCAAAACATTTTTTTTCCTTTAGTGACCCTTTAACCCTTTTTTTAATAAACTGTACAATACGCATTTACACTGTGTGTGGGTATTTAAAGCGGAGTATATTAAAAGTCGGCAACTACAAATACTGCAGCCGCTGACTTTTAATATATGGACACTTACCTGTCCTGGGAGCCTGCGATGATGGCAGCCGAAGCCGATCTGTCACTCGAGGATCAGCTGCTGCCGCCACCGTCTTTGGTAAGGGAATTAGGAAGTGAAGCCTTGCGACTTCACTTCCTGGTTCCCTACTGCGCATGCACGAGTCACCCTGTGCGATCCCACTGGTTCCTGCTGTCTTCTGGGACCTGTGTGTCTCCCAGAATACAGCGGGGGGTTCGGAGTAGGCACCAGACGTGTCGTAGATCACTGCAGTGATCTATGCCCGCAATTGGGAGCAAATACTTGGATTACACAGGGATATGCTCCCTCCTCCCCCCTGAAGGGTGCCAAATGTGACACCGGAGGCGGGGGGGTTCCAAAAAGCGGAAGTTCCATTTTTGGGTTAAACTCCGCTTTAATGTATTTTCACATGGATCCATGGAATGGGAGAATGAAGTACATATATGCGTTGGTGGATACAAGATTTCCCAAGTGATTTATTATCACACTGGCTTGTTTGACTCTCTGCCTACTCGGTTGTTGAGTCCATAATCTCTGGTAAGAGCATTTACACTTTCCTTGGTGGTGGATCCTTGCACTTTTATGTCACATGAGGAGTGAGACGAATGAACATTTACTGGGACCACTCATCTGAAGTCACATGAATGACACAGTGAAGTTTAATGAACATTTTGGACACTTCTATTGGATGCACTTTGGGCTGCACTTTGCATTTTATATTCACTATATTATACATTACGGGCCAGATTCAGTAAGAAGTTACGCGGCTTATCTCTAGATAAGCCGCTTAACTTCTTAGATGCGCCGGCGTATCTTTTTTCTGTATTCAGAAAACAAGATACGCTGGGATTGAGTTAAGATACGAGCGGCGTAATTGTATTACGCCGTCGTATCTCAACTGCATTTTTAAGAAGGCTGCTAGAGGCGTTCCCGCTGATTTACGCCTAGAATATGTAAATCAACGAGATACGCCTATTCACGAACGTACGCCCGGCCGACACAGTGAATTTACGCAGTTTACGTAAGGCCTTTTCCGGCGTAAAGATAAACCACCAAAAAAATGGCGCATCCTATGTTAAGTATGGACGTCGGGACCGCGTCAAATTTTTCAGATTTCACGTCGTTTGCGTAACTCGTCCGTGAATGGAGATTTACGTCAATTACGTTCACGTCGAAAATAATGCG
Organism: Rana kukunoris; assembly: GCA_029574335.1. Lineage (NCBI taxonomy): Eukaryota > Metazoa > Chordata > Amphibia > Anura > Ranidae > Rana > Rana kukunoris. The sequence continues at coordinate 229,683,255 of CM056054.1, forward strand.
TCGCAGCGTCGTAATTTGGAGCATGCGCACTGGGATACGTCCACGGTCGGCGCATGCGCAGTTAAAAAAACCGTAAAAAATGTGGTGTGACAACACATTACCATAAAACACGCCCACCTCATTCACATTTTAATTACCCGGGCTTACTCTGGCCCATTTACACTATGCCGCCGTAACTTAGCTTGGTGACTACAGCATTTGCCTCGCTAATTTACAGCGGCGTAGCGTATCAGAGCTACGTTACGCCCGCGTAATTTTAAACCGGGCTACCTGAATCTGTCTCGACATACTTTTCACTTAAAGCGGGGGTTCCACAGCAGATCGTTTTTTTTTGGCTGCATTCAATGTGTTTGTAGATCACCAATTAGTACTCACGTGTTTGGTGACTTCAAACCTCCCCAGTCTGTTTTCTGAACTTTTAAAATCAGCCCTTCCAAGTTTCCATTTTTCTTGTGGGCATTGTGAAGCCCACAAGCACTGACTTCCTGGAAGCTTCGGACGGTGTTCTGCTGAAAAAGGCACCCCCGGCGGATAAGGACCCCCCCCCTGTACTGCGCAGGCGTGTCACCAACCTCAACAGAGTTTCTGAAAGTAGCCGAACATGTAGAGCTGCGAGTTAGCGCTACAGGGCGCCTGCGCAACGACTAGGAGCTGTGTAGAGCTGACTGTGCAGGCGCCGTGTAGAGCTGCCTCGCAGCTCTACATGTTTAGCTACTTTCGGAAACTCCGTTCAGGTTCTTGACGCACCTGCGTAGTACGGGGGGGTTCCTTATCCGCCGGGGGTGCCTTTTTCAGCAGAACACCATCCAAAGCTTCCAGGAAGTCAGTGCTTGTGGGCTTCACAATGCCCACAAGCAAAATGGAAACTTGGAAGAGCTGATTTTCGGAAGGACATGACACATCTGGGAAGAAATTACAAATTACATTGCGCCTCAGGCTAGAAACGCCTACTCCCGCAGGAGTGAGTACCCGGAAGCCGAATCTGAATCAGGCAAAGCACAGTACATGCAACATAAAAAAATAAAATAAATGGCTACTGTACATGTTAGTATTGTAAGGAGTGTGCTCCAATATAGATGTTATTTTGGGTAAACCTCCGCTTTAAGTGTTCATTGTCTTAACAGCTGCTGGTTTCCAAGCTGTCCCTGACTATTTTGATAAAGGTCTCCTTTAGAGGTAGGCTCAGACAAAGTATTAGCTCTTTGTCGATATCAAGTGTGCACAGAAGTGTATAGAAGCATTTATATTTGTTTTACATAACAATAGTTTGCTTCATAAATGCACCTCACATCTAGGTCCTAGATTTGATTGGTTGTTAGCCTTACAACATTCCCAATATGCGCTATATATCATGTAGCACAAAGAATCTCCTACCTGACTCGTTGCGGATGTACTGCTTGCCCACTATGCTGCCATCTTCTTGGACCAAGCTGACAGGAATGCTTGGTTGGGAAATCATCTTGTCCTTCTTACTGCGTGAAAGACTCCAGCGGTCCCATCTGGATCGCCTGTCATCTAGAAGAACAAAATGCCATGATGGTTAGATGTTAAGCAAATTGTTAAAAAATAAATAAATATTATTTGTGGGTAGGGATGAGCCCGATGTTCGAGTTTGGCAGGAGTCTCCTGTGGCGTCGCATCTGTTGCGGCTTTTTTTTTTTTTTTCGGTCGTCGTTTTGAGACTTGTCCCAATCTGTCTGTTTTGTTTTTTTAACTTTTTTTTTGTGAAATGGTAGGGGTACAATGTACCCGTTACCAATTCACATGGGGGGGGGTGGAATCTGCTGGTCCCTTGTTAAAGGGGTTTCCAGATTCTGAAAAGCCCTCTGCCCACAGACCCCCACAACCACCGGGCAAGGGTTGTGCAAATGAGGCCCTTGTTTCCATCAACATGGGGACAAGGTGCTTTGGGGTCCAGACCCCAAAGCATCATCCCCATGTTGAGGGCATGTGGTCTGGTACGGTTCAGGAGGGGGCACTCTCTCATTCCCCCTCTTTTCCTGCAGCCTGCCAGGTTGAGTGCTCAGATAAGGGTCTGGTATGGATTTTTGGGGGGACCCCTACGTCATTTAAAAAAAAAAATTGGCGTAGGATTCCCCTTAATATCCATACCAGACCTGAAGGGCCTGGTATGGAATTTTTGGAGGACCCCCGCGCAATTTTTTTTTGTTTGTTCGGGGTTCCCCTTAATATTCATACCAGACCCAAAGGGCCTGGTAATGGACTGGGGCGGGGAACCAATGCCGTTATTTTCAATGAGTTTAATCTGTATTGCCGAGACCTGACAATTCATTATAGCCGCGAGTTGTTTTAAATACGTTTTTTACCTTTAGAAATGTCATTTTGTGCAATAACTGTTCTAAACATGGGAACAATGTGCCACTTTACAGGCATACTATGACACCCCCCAGGTACAAAATTTAAAGGAATATTTAACTTTTATTGTTTCACTTTAAGCATTATTAAAATCACTGCTGCTGAAAAAACAGACGTTTTTAAAACTTTTTTTTGCATTGATACATGTCCCCTGGGGCAGGACCCAGGTCCCCAAACACCTTTTATGACAATACCATGCATATAAGCCTTTAAAATTAGCACTTTTTATTTTTCATGTTCCTGTCCCTGACTTTAACAGTGTTCAAGTGTTCGAACAAATTTTTTGCCTGGTGCGAACCGAACCGGGGGGGGGGGGGGGGGGGGGGGGGTTGTTCAGCTCATCCTTATTTGTGGGTCTTGTTGTGCAGGACATTTCTTAAAGTATTAAATGTACCGCCATGGAGCGGTACATCTCAGAGGCATCTCCCAATACTTTCAGAAGCAACCTAAATGTAACTGAAAGCACACTGCATTTGGCCATCAACACAAGCACTAAAGTAATATATGTAGATGCTTATATATTTTGTGGACATAACTCACCTTTTTCCACCATTTCTGATTTGATGCTGAGACCAGAGTTGACAGATTCTTTGGAAGTTGATGATGCAACCTGCGCAGCAAGCTGGTTTTGTGGTATTCCAAGTTTACGTATATTCTCTCCTTCAGAGTTTGATCTCCTCAGTATAGACATCAGTGGTGTTCTCTTCTCAGGTCTGTCTTCTTTTCTATCCTGACTCTCCGACTCACCTCTTTCCTCTGATTGGCTTCTCAGCTTTACTGACAAACGGTCCATTGTGTTTCCAATTTTTCTCCTTATTGCCAACACTGGTGATTCACTGGCCTTCTTTTGTTCTTTGGAAATGCCTTCAGATATGGTTTCAATTGACCCTGTCTCTGATTTCAAGCTTTCGGCATCTTTCTTGTCTTTTCCCCTTCCTAAGGTCCAGGAAAGACGCCTTCCTGGCAAAGTGGGTGATTCTGCTTCCCCTGCTTGTCGCTCCTTTCGCTCAGTTGTTGGAGTCTTCTTGAAACGTTGAGACAGCCTTCTCATGAAACTTGGATCTCTTTCTGACTCTCGTAGGTCCTGAACAGATCTAGACCTATCATCCAAGCCAAGAGCTGCAGGCACTAGGAACTCAAGGGGGACACCAACTGGACTAGGCCTGTACATTTCCTCTTCCTGTGGTACATGGGCAGTTGCTAAATTCTTTTCTTCTGACCAAGTCCTGGTCAGCATCTTCAATCCCCGAGTAAGGGAAGACTCTCGACTTTTCTTGAATTTGGCTTCAAACACTTCTTCTGAATCTATGTTGCTGATGTATTGAACATTCTCTGTACTTTCAGCAGTGGGCTGTTTAACTTTAGAAAAGGCTGGTGGCTCAGGCACTGCTGCAACCTCTTTAGTAATTTTTTCCCCCAGCTTGACTGCTAAAGTGGAACTTGGCTTGTCCTCTGGAGGTTTCTTTTGAAGACTAGATTGTCCTGTTGTGGAAATCCTCGGAATTTCAATAGGTTCTTGTGACCCATCCTCTGATGTTGGCACCTGTAGTGTTTGCAGCATTTCTGCATAGGCAGATCTTTTATTTGATGCATCAGTTTCTGATTGGGGTTTTGAAACAGGTGATGGCTCTCTAACTGCTGTCTTAGATGGTGCTGGGACTTTTTGGGTTGACTTCATTATAGATGGAGCTCTCAATGAAGATGAACCAACAGTTAGATTTGGATTTGGAAAGTGGACAGATTCAGTGGCTTGATTTGGAGGAGAAGAAGTAAAAGTAACTGTCTTTGGCAAGGTTGATGGAGCAAGAGAGGGACTTTTCAAAGTTGGTAACACAGCAGATAGGGTTGGCAAAGGTGAAGTTGCTGCAGGAGAACTTGGCAATGTAGATGGTGCAATGACTTCACTTCTAGGTATATCAGCAGAGGGAGATGTTTTTCCTGATGTAATCTCTTCTGTGTGTGTTTTTACTAAAATAGACTTCTCTTCTGGTTTAGGAAGCTCCTTTGGTACCAGGTAAGGAGGTGCGCTCTCTAATATCTTTGATTTATCTTTCGCAGCTGGCAAAGCATTTGGTCTTTCTTCTGTAGTTCTTGCATTGAGTTCATGGGCTTTTGTCGCATCTGCCTGAGATGGTTTTTCAGCTGGCTGCCCTACTTGCATGCTTGGTATTTCTATTCTAGGAATCGCATCCTCTACCAAGGAAGTTACTTTTGGAAGTACAGTTTCTAGGTTTGCCCCTTGATGCTTTTCATCAGACTTAGGCTTCAGAGATGGTGACTTATCTTTGTCATCTACTCTGTGATTCTGAGTTTCCCCATCCACACTTTCTGACTGTTGGCTTGGCTCAGGAGTCACAGACTTTGATAGAATCTCACGTGGAGTTTGAGGACGAGAATCAAATCGTGACTGATCTGTCAGAGCAGACATAGAGGGAGCTTCCTTTAAGCGCTGAGCCTCCACTTGGGCAAGTGGAATTTCAAGTGGTGCACCAGACCTACGATGCAGAATAAGTGGCTCTGTGTCAGAATGTGAAAAAGAACTGGTCTTCCTTAAGACTCTCTCTTCTGATGCTTCTCTTCCTGGCGCAGCCTCACTGGAAGCGGCACGGGTAAGTTTAATTGTTGGGATGGGTGATGAAGGTTCATTGTCAGTTTTTTGTGGGTGCACAGACAGTTTTTTATCAATAGAGAGTGTTTCCATCAGGGGACCTCTGAGACCACTAAGCTTTCCATCTGATGAAGCCCCCCTCAGAAGCCTTTGCCTCATTAACTCCAGACGTTGAGCATACTCCTCCTCTGCTGATCCCAGCTTTTTCCGTCTCATAGGGCTACGGTTTCTGGTTGGAAGCTCCATGGAGGCAGCTTTAGTCATTCCCTTCTCAAGCTCATTTCTTATATCACTATCTTCACTTGATACATTTAGCAAGAGAGCGCTGTCAGCAGAGCTTCCCCTCCTAAGTTCACCTCTGCGAGCTGCTACTAGCTCCCCATCAGGTATGTCTGAAGACTCTAAGCTGGATCCTTTTTTGAGTACCTTTCTTGGGTGATCAGCCTTTCGACTGTCCAAGGGTTCTTCATCGGAGGAAGAGCCTCCTTCATCTTCATTTGATTTCTTTCTGGTAAGTGACCCCTTGGTTCGTTTGCTAAGTGACTCTGGCACCTCTCTACGTGGGACTTCTGATTCTGTAACTTGGCCGATGGTTTCTCTACCATCATCGCTCTCCTGATCTTCCATAATGGCATCTTCTGTGTTCTGAGAAGGTTGATCTTCATCAGTTGGGATTTCATTAAGGGACATTCGAGAACCAGAGAACTGGACTTGAAGAGGCATGGGTACATAGGGGAGCTCTTCCAGGTCATCAGAATCGGAAGAAGAGGATAGGTTAGAGGACTCTTTGGCATTTCTAGGGACAGCAATTGACAAGTGGTTGCTGGTGTCCTGCAGGAGCTCTGGGATAGATCGCAATACCATATTCGACTTGAAACTGATAAGAGAACGCTGTTAAAGCAAAGGATAAACATATCTTTAATTAGCTGCATGGTAAATATTCATTATCCTTTTTTTTATTCAAACGGAGATAATATTCATTATACTTTCTTTTTTTTTAATCAAACGGAAACCAAAAAAATAATTATTTTCACTCTTTTTCCACAGATAGAATATATTAACGTAGGGAGCTGTGGTGGCTCAACGTGATTGGCACTGCGCTGACAAGCCGTTCACCTCTGCAGCCAAGGGTTCGGATCCCGGTCTCGGCTACATGTGAATTGAGTTTGGTGGTCTCAGCCCGGCTCCCGGTGGGTGTGCTACGCAAGGTACGCCTGTGCTTAGTACGCCCACCCCCCCCCCCCCCCACAAAAACCACCACATTTGCACGCACACGAAATTGGTTTAACACACACACACTTTGGCCATGCGGTCTCCTAAAAAATAAAGAGAGGCGAAGGACCTACGGGGCTGGCTGGGTGGGCTAGGCCCCCTCACTCCCTCATAGGGGGAGTCCCTCTGCCCCATTGGGGCAGGTAGGGCGGGGTGAGTGGGAGGCCCCCCCTCACACCCGCCATTGCCACCAGGGGCATGGAGAAGGATGGCGATTGCCTCCGGGGGGAGGGTCTGCCTACTCCCAACTCCTGCAGTCCGGCTCCTCCTTGTTCACGCACAAAAATACACTTTAAAAAATAAATAAAAAAAAAAGAATATATTAACGTTAAATGTAATACTCCAAACTCATATAACTTAAAATCAGTGCAAAGTTTCGAAAAACAAACAATGCATTCTATTAAAGATAAAAAAAAAATCTTACTGATCATAGGGTAACATGACACACTGTCAGATTACTTATGTCTGAATTCAAAGCCCTCTTCTGGGTTCACCCCTGCCCCTCAGATCTTACACCATCACCTTAAGGGCTCTTTTAAGTAGATTTTTCTGCTTTTTTTATTTTATACTTACCTTTTTTAGATGTCTTCAGGCTGGTAACATGAACTACAGATCCCTCTTTCTCTTCTTGGTGCTTTACAGTCCTTAAAAGGGTAAGTCCACCTTTTTTTCTGAATTCCAGCTCCCCAATGTACCAATATAGGGCCAGATTCAGGTAGAGTTATGACAGTGTATCAGTGATGCGCCGGCATAACTCTGACTTTGCGCCGTCGTATCTGTTTTCTGTATTCAGAAAACAAGATACGCCGGTTTGCAGGAAAGATCCGACAGGCGAAATTGTATTACGCCGTCAGATCTTAAATGCATTTTTTAAATGGCCGCCAGGGGCGTTCCCGCTCATTTACACCGAATATGTAAATCAGCGAGATACGCCAATTCCCGAACGTACGCCGGCCCGACGCAGTGACTTTACGCCGTTTCCGCAAGGGGTTTCCCGGCATAAAGATAAAGCACCAAAAAGATGGCGCATCCTATGTTAAGTATGGACGTCGTGACCGCGGGAAATTTGAAATTTTTTTACGTCATTTGCGTAACTCGTCCCTGAATGGGGATTTACATCGATTACGTTCACGTCGAAAACACCGTCATAATTCGGAGCATGCGCACTGGGATTTTACAATGGTCGACGCATGCGCAGTACGTTTAGCGCGGGGACGCGCCTAATTTAAATAGCATTAGCCCCCTACCCGCCCAATTTGAATAAGGCCACTCAATTTACGCTATGCCACCGTAACTTTACACGCAAGTGCTTTGTAAATACAGCACTTGCGCGTAAAGTTGCGGCGGCGTAATGTAAATAGGAAAAGTTACGCCGCCGCAAAGAACCGCTCGCCATCCTGAATCTGGCCCATAGCATTCATGTACTTTTTTTTCAAAAATATCAAAGCTTTCATTAAATCTACAGTCACTTTCTTTTCTTGTCCTAATTCATGTTTCCAGAGGTTCCATTAGTAATGTCTTTCTTCCTTACAGACAAAGTAAGGAGTTGACCAGCTGACCTCATTAGCACATACTCTGCATCATCCACCCACCCATTCCCAGGTGCACATTTTTTAAATAAAATGCAATCAATCAGTGATCACCCTTCTCACTAAATACACAATCAGATGGCATAGTGTATGGCCATATTTATACAAGTAGGCAGAGAGTAGGCAGAAACACTCAGCTGTCATGCCTCGTTCACAACTCTGCATAGCGGGAACTCGCGTTTTTTTTAATTTATTTTTAGCGAGGGGTGGATGGGACGTTTTGGTACATTTTCACTCATCGCGCATAGGGCAGTCCATCCACTTGAATAGGCTGCCCTACACATAGCAATCGCCCCAAAGAAGCTTGAGAACGTTTTTTTTTAGACTGGAGCTTGGTGCATTTTTTTACTGCAATTTTTCAGGCAGCGCATTTCTGAAATGCAAGAAAATGCACAGATGTGAATGGAGCCTCATTGTTATTGCACCAATTTCACTTTCAGGCCCCATTCACATCTAGCATAGTGGGATCGCATATTTTGCATCTGTTTTTTCCTGTGACGGGCATAGGTTAGCCTGTTGATTTCAATGGGCTGCAATACATGTGGTTAATGGTACATTTTGACGTTTTATGGGCTGTGCGTTTTTTTACTGTGCGTTTTTCAGCATTTGCCCCTCGTTTATTCACATGCCAAAATGTGTGGTTGCTTCTGTGTTTGGTGTGCTATTAACAATTAATTTTAGGTGTATAAACATGGCCATATTCTAATCTGATTGTATATTGTATATTTAGTGAGAAGGGTGATCACTGATTGATTGCATTTCATTTAAAAAAAAAAATGCACCTGGGAATGGGTGGGTGAATGATGCAGAGTGTGTGCTAATAAGGTCAGCTGGTCAACTCCTTCCCGTGTCATGACCTAAAGTCTGATTAGGAAGAAAGACATTACTAATTGAAACATCTGGAAACGTGGATTAGGACAAGAAAAGTAGATGACTGTAGATTTAATGGAAAGCTTTGATATTTTTGCAAAAAAAGTACATGAATGCTTTATTGGTGCATAGGGGAGCTGGAATTTAGGAAAAAAATGTGTACAAAGGTGAACTTACCCTTTAACTGCTTGCCGACCTGCGGCAGGTCGGCTCGGCTGCGCAAGATCAAGTAGCCATACGTCATCTCATGAATCAGCCAATAGGGGCGCGTATGAACAGCGATTAGTCATTTCCCCAAGTCAGTCCCACCCCCCCTTCAGTTAGAACACACCCAGGGAACATAATTAACCCCTCCCTCGCCCCTAGTGTTAGCCCCTTCCCTGCCAGTGGCATTTTTATAGTAATCAATGCATTTTTATAGCACTGATCGCTATAAAAATGACAATGGTCCCAAAAATGTGTCAAAAGTGTCTGAAGTGTCCGCCATAAGGTTGCAGTACTGATAAAAATCGCTGATCAGCGCTATTACTAGTAAAAAATAACATATTAATAAAAATGCAATAAAAATGCCCTATTTTGTAGACGCTATAACTTTTGTGCATACCAATCAATAAACGCTTATTGCGATTTTTTTTAATGAAAAATATGTAGAAGAATACGTATCGGCCTAAACTGAGGAAAAAAATATATTTTTTCTATATTTTTGGGGATATTTATTCCAGCAAAAATTTTAAAATATTAATTTTTTTTTTCAAAATTGTCGCTCTATTTTTGTTTATAGAGCAAAAAATAAAGACCACAGAGGTGATCAAACACCACAAAAAGAAAGCTATATTTGTGGGAAAAAAAGGACGCCAATTTTGTTTGGGAGCCACGTCGCACGACCGCGCAATTGTCAGTTAAAGCGATGCCGTGCCGAATTGCAAAAAGTGGCCCGGTCATTGACCAGCAATATGGTCAGGGGCTTAAGTGGTTAAAGACGTAGTAAACCACATAAAAAAAGGGCACTGGGCAGTTTAAGTCATAATGTGTTGGTATGCATCACCTATTTGCCTTTACAGTCAATGGCAGATTAAATTCATGTGCTATAATAAACTGAGTGTGAATTTTCACCAACGTTGTATTTTACATTGTTACTAGCAAGGCAACTGACCTGCCACTTGCGTCTTGACTGGAACAATTTAATATGATCCGTGCTGATGGTTTTTCCTTTTGCCAAAGTCTGTAAAAAGACAACAAATACATCACATTCTACTATGCAGTGTTTATAACATGCAACTAGGATTATACTTCAGACAGGAGGCTCATATCTTATGCATTATCTTTCTTTTAATAATGCCCATAGCAGAACAATTCTTAAAATAGTTTAAAACCAAAAACGATAGAAAAAACAGGGAGAAAACTACGTTTCCCAGCAGTCTTAGCTTGTGGCCACTCCCCTTTGCCTCTATATAAGGACTGCTGACCCTGAAGACTTCCTCTTTCTTTCTGCTCATGGAAACAGAACACATAAGTGTTTTTTCTCTTCATATATTTCTCTACCTGAATGTTATTATTACTGCTTTTCCCTATAGGTTACTTGTGACAGCGCACAAGTTTTGACTTAGGGTCTTTATCCTACCTGACTTTTCCCCTCACACTCGGCACCCTCTCCTACCCGTGAGGCCGGCCGCCATTTACCCATTACGCCCTTTTCGCGCGCTGCGGGGGGGGCTCAGACTACCTCACAATCCCCTCTTGTTGCCGAGATCTCGTTTCCGCGATCTCGCGAGATTACGCCGGCCAATGGGAAGTTTCATGGCCGTAATCTCGCGGGATTTTCGTAGGGAACGAGCGTTTTTTCTCCCCTCCCTCACCGCAACACCAGTACCGCTGCGGACGTGTGAGGCAGAGGGTGAGCGGTGCATTAACCCCCAAAAAATACTGTAACTACCTACAATAATACCATAAACATGGCTGAAGGAAATGATTCTCCCACAATGGGAGATGGCATGCCACAAGGAGCAGCTGGATTTCTGAACGCTGCTCAGATCCAGGAGTTAGTCACTCGGTCCGTCCAAGCTGCCATGGCTGCAGTTTCTCTCCCCTCAGGACCACTAGCTCCTATCCTTAACACCCCCTCACCGCTGGCCATATGTGATGAGCCTCAGGTGAAGAGGGGTAAATCCTCCCAGAAGAGGAAACATGTGGCACTGCTTACTGACTCCCCGGCAGGGGAAGTAAACAATATGTCTAAGGCATTACCTTCCCCGGAATGCCACCCCACGCATCCCTCGGACCCTTTTCAACCCCTGGGCCTCAGGGAGTCAACTAAGAGGCACACACCTTCGAGACGAACGAAACCAAATTCGTTCGTCCTCGATTCGGACGATGCTTCATCGACCGATTCATCTCAATATGAGGATTCTGGGTCCGATGAGGACGACAGAGCGGATGCTGGGTCATTGGCGCTCCCCCTCGACGCCAACCCTGATGATCAGGGCATTACTTTAACGGACGCCCTTGGCGAACCGCTTTTTTACCCGGATGCCATTTCCCATCCCCGCTCGGGTGATTGGGCCCCACTACCTCATGTGGCCCAATATGTTGAATTTTGGGCACGTAGGCCCTTAGACAAATCAAACCGCAATAAATTGCGAGCAGAATGTCCACGCCCCCACATTCCTAAAAAAGTGGTTCATACCCCGGAGATTGATCCGATCCTAGCCAAATATTTGACTAAATCCGGAAAATTTTCCAAAAAGGGGGTCGACCGTTCCTTTAGGAACATTCAAGACCGCCTTCTGGACCTCCTAGGCCCACTAACAAAAATTCTGAACCTCTCCGAACAGGCGGTGGTTTCAGACGCGGTAGTTGACGTAACCCAACTCCGTGGTTGGGCTCAACGGGCCATATGCCTTCTTGGAAACGCAAACTCAGCCTGCTCCACGGAACGTAGACGTTCCATCCTGATGCGCCTTGATCCACAATTGGCTCATTTAGCCGAAACTGAACCGGGCCCGGGTGCCGAAGGATTACTGTTCGGCGACTCCTTAGTCAAGGATATTAACAAATTTGTAGGGCTATTCAATAGCCTGGACAAGGCCCAGTCTTCCCTCAAACGAACGGGCAATACCAAGATTTTTGCCCGGGCCGGCAGAGGTAGGGGCCGCTCTGCCGGCGGTAGCCAATCATTCAGGCCATTCAACAGAACAACGGCACCTCCTTATGCTCCGACCCATACCTCATACGCCGCAGTGTCTCAACCGGCGCCCTTCTTCCCACCCCGAGGGAGGCCATGGAGAGGACGAGGGAGCAGAGGAGACCCTCGATCACGCCCGTTTACCGGTGAGTCCAAATGTTATAACTTATTGTCACAAGCCTGTGGGGGGACGACTGAGATATTTTACCCACGCCTGGTCTGCGATTACGGCAGACCCGTGGGTACTACATACCATCCGCGGGTTTCACATAGAACTCCTATCCCCCCCCCTACTGGGCATCATTCCGCCCCCCATTTATTTCAACACGCAAAGCGCAATGTTGATAGACAACGAATTACGGGACCTCATATCCAAAAAGGCCGTCATGGAAGTCGATCCAAACTCCCCAGGTTTCACCAGCAACCTTTTCCTGGTAAAGAAGAAAGGGGGCGGCTCCCGTCCCGTGATAAACTTACGGGAGTTAAATCAACATGTGGTGTATCGTCACTTCAAAATGGAAGGGATTCATTGCCTCCGGGATCTTCTTCAACCAGGAGATTGGTTAGTGAAGGTAGATCTCAAAGACGCCTACCTCACGGTACCCATGAACCCGGGCTCACAACATCTACTGCGCTTCCTGTGGGGGGGACGCGCGTGGCAGTTCACATGCCTACCGTTCGGACTGTCTTCAGCCCCATGGTGTTTCACCAAGCTGTTGAAACCGGTCGTAGCGACCTTACGGAGCAGAGGTGTACGTCTCATAATCTATCTGGACGACATCCTCATCATGGCGCACTCCAGGTCACTAATCCGGGCTCATATGTCCTGGACGGTGAATCTGTTAGAAGGGTTAGGTTTTCTCATCAATCAAAAGAAATCTATGTTGGTCCCGACTCAAGAGTTAGAATTCCTGGGCTTCTTGGTGGACACCAATCGGGCGATCCTCTGTCTTCCCAAGGCGAAACTTACGCTGATCCGGACGGAGATCAGAGCAGTGCTACGCAAACAAAGCGTATCACTTCGGATTCTGGCCAGGATAGTGGGTCTTTTGGCGGCCTCTATTCAGGCCATTTTCCCGGCCCCCCTCCACTACAGGGCACTCCAGCGTCTGAAGATACTGCATCTTCGGCAAGGTCTTCGATACGCAGACGTCATTCCACTGTCCACGGAAGCCGAATTGGAACTACAATGGTGGCTGAGACATGCCATCGAATGGAATGGCAAGTCGATTTTCAACCCACAGCCAGACGTTATTCTAGAATCCGACGCGAGTCGGAAAGGTTGGGGAGCTCGCTTGGGCGAGACGTCGACAGGGGGGTTTTGGTCCGAACAGGAGTCCCTGTGGCACATCAACGCCTTGGAACTCCTAGCGGCCTCGTTCGCAATCCAGAGTTTCCTCTCGGAATACTCCGACTGCTGCGTGTTAATACGCATGGACAATATCGCGGCGGTGCAATACATCAATCGCCTGGGCGGCACCAGATCCAAGATTTTGGCGAATCTCGCCAAAGACATCTGGCAGTTTTGCTTGGACCGCAATATTGTTCCGATAGCGGAGTACATACCGGGTGTTTCCAATATCGTTGCAGACTGGAATTCCCGATATCTATCGGACTCCAGCGAATGGAGTTTGGACCGGTCCATGTTTACCCAAATCAACCGGCTATGGGGTCCCCTAGGGGTGGACTTGTTCGCTTCCCGCCTCAACCATCAATTACCCCGCTATTTCAGCTGGAGACCAGACCCCGGGGCCAGAGCGGTGGACGCATTCCGCCAATGGTGGAACGGAGAGACACACTATGCGTTTCCACCCTTCGCAATGATCCCCAAAACCTTGTTGCAGATTGCTTCCCAGAAAGCGACAGTAGTATTGATCGCACCCTGGTGGCCGACGCAACCATGGTTTCCCCTTCTCCTGGAGATGGTCATAGACCATCCCCGGGTTCTTCCCTCGGTTCCGCACATTCTTCGACACCAGTCCAAGACGGTACATCCTTTGGTATTGGACGGCTCTCTGACCCTTCTGGCCTGCCTGATATCGGGGTCATCGGTGTTGGTGAGGACCTTTCACAATCAGCTAGAAACCTCCTCGCCATGGCCTGGGCCCCCGGGACTCGATCGGCATATAGATCGGCCTGGGGAATCTGGGTGCGTTGGTGTCTTCAACGGCAGGCTGATCCTTTTCAAGCACCTATAACGCTTGTCACTAACTTCCTTGCGGATGCTTTCGATTCCGGTAAGGCATATCGATCTATCAATGTATATAGATCCGCCATCTCAGCCCACCATGGTTTGGTGGACTCGCTGCCGGTGGGCAAACATCCAGTAATCTGCAAACTTATGCGAGGGATAAAATTCAAACGCCCTCCTCGTCCTAAGTATCAAACAACCTGGGACGTCTCCAAAATCCTTACCATGTTTTCTAACTGGGACGATAACGAATCGTTATCTCTCAAACTTCTATCATTTAAACTTACTGTTCTCTTATGCTTGGTCTCAATTAAACGCGTCTCAGACGTAAAGGCTTTAGAGGTCTCCAGACGTCAATTTTCCCCGCAAGGCGTTCGATTCTCGGTGGTCCGCAGGACCAAGACGGACCTGACGTCAATATTTTATCCTTTCTTCGCTGAACACCCACGACTTTGTGTGGTTCGATGTCTGCAAACCTACGAGTCCCGCACAACGGAATTGCGTTCTCCGGAATCGTCCCAACTATTGCTCTCTTACGTCACACCCCATCGCCCAGTGACTTCCGCTACCTTAGCTAGATGGGTTAGATCGACTATGGCCATGGCGGGCATAGACATATCCCAGTTTGGAGCTCATTCAGCCAGAGGAGCCATGGCTTCCAAGGTGATCAAAACGGGGGGTTCCTTGTCGGACCTACTTCTTGCGGCCGATTGGTCCTCCGAGACCGTCTTTCGCTCTTTCTACTTCAGACCAGAGGAACATGTGGCCATGACAGTTTTGTAATTACGTTCATGGTTGTGTATATGTATATATATATTGTGTATCTCTCTTTGAATGTGATCTGTATTGTTGATGCTAAGCTTTGAATTTGCATAAGATATGAGCCTCCTGTCTGAAGTATAATTCGAGATTTTCCTAGCATGTGACGGAAAATATTGATTATATGAAGACAGGAGGCGAGTATCTTCCCTCCCTACCCATCCCTATTACATACATATGTCTTGTTTCAGGATACTGATAACACCCGCTTCCATTGGATATTGACAATCTGCATTTCGGGATTGTTTTAAACAGTTCGGACGCCCTGTTGGCTACGATTCATGGTTGTTGGTCCTCGTTGGACCTTATCTGCGCCAGTCAAGATGTTTTCCCGGATGGAAGAACAAGCGGAGGGACCGAAGATTCGGATGTGGAGATACCTCGGAGGCCAAGTTTCGTTTATCGTTGGATTTCGCTAAAGAAAGAGGAAGTCTTCAGGGTCAGCAGTCCTTATATAGAGGCAAAGGGGAGTGGCCACAAGCTAAGACTGCTGGGAAACGTAGTTTTCTCCCTGTTTTTTCTATCGTTTTTGGTTTTAAACTATTTTAAGAATTGTTCTGCTATGGGCATTATTAAAAGAAAGATAATGCATAAGATACTCGCCTCCTGTCTTCATATAATCAATATTTTCCGTCACATGCTAGGAAAATCTCGAATTATAACTAATGTTTCTACCTCTGTATAAACAGAAGCTCTGAAAGCAATAAATCTATGCAGAGAAGTTGGAAGCAAAGGAGATTTGTGACTAAGGACAGCTAAGGATCAGAATAATTGATACAGTACTGGGTCTGTGTTCTCTTTAAAGGAAAAGTATAGTTAAAGCTTATTTGGTTGTACTTCTTCTATGGATCACAGAAGTGCAGTCCGCGCTGCACTCCTGCGACCCTGCGAGGCCCCTGTCGGCTGACACCATGGAGCTGATCCAGGCTGGTGAAAGATCGCAACAATCTGGTCAGGATCCGCCCACAACCCTGGTGCCGCTGAGAGTCTGAGTGGTCCCGCCCCCTCCACAGCTCAGCGCTCCAGTGAGCACCGGGAGGGCAAAGCAGGCTGCGGTAATGGACAGTCACCAGTTCTCTGCTCACGGAGCTCTGAGGACCGAGCCATCGGTCTTTGATCGCTTACCAGCAGCAGGGGACAGATGCAGCATCAGACCATACTTCTCTTTTAAAGTAGGGTGATCAGACACCCCCGGTTTCAGGGGAAGTCCCCGGATTGAGGACACTGTCCCCGGACCAAGTCTGTCCCCAGTTTTGTCCCCGGATTGGATTTGAACAGGGGCTGGGGCAATTTCAAAGACAGTTAGTGCAGAATAATAATAAAAAAATCTGAATTACACCCCCCGTTTCACCACTTCTACTAACTTAGGAGGGTGTACTTTTTCCATTATCTGTGCCCCTTTCTGATGACCACGTGCTGGTCGGAGTGGAGGGAATATTTCTTCAGTTTCGGGTGCATGCCCATTCAGCTCTGCTTGCATTGGCTCAAGTCCCGGCCACGCAATCAGCAAAAGCAGCCCAAAGGGTGGCGCCATCCGCATGGAACTTCCCCTTTATAGTGCCGCCGTACGTGTTGTACGTCACCGCGCTTTGCTAGAGCATTTTTTCTAGAGGCTGAGAAATTTCATTTTTTAGAACCCGAAAAACAATCGTGTGTACGCGGCATTAAATTTGACAGGCTGCGAGGCGGGCGGCAATAGTCAGATAGTCACTGATTGCCGCCATTACTAGTAAAAAAAAAAAAAATGTCCCCAGATTTAATTAAAAAAATTTGGTCACCTTATTTTAAAGGGGTTGTAAAGGTACACTTTTCTTTTCCTAAATAGCTTCCTTTACCTTAGTGCAGTCCTCCTTCACTTACCTCATCCTTCCATTTTGCTTTTAAATGTCCTTATTTCTTCTGAGAAATCCTCACTTCCTGTTCTTCTGTCTGTAACTCCACACAGTAATGCAAGGCTTTCTCCCTGGTATGGAGTGACGTGCTCGCCCCCTCCCTTGGACTACCGGAGAGTCAGGACGCTCTCTATGTTGCAGATAGAGAAAGGAGCTGTGTGTTTAGTGGGCGTCCTGACTCTCGTGTAGTCCAAGGGAGGGGGGCGAGCACGACACTTCACACCAGGGAGAAAGCCTTGCATTACCGTGTGGAGTTACAGACAGAAGAACAGGAAGTGAGAATTTCTCAGAAGAAATAAGGACATTTAAAAGCAAAATGGTAGGATGAGGTAAGTGAAGGAGGACTGCACTAAGGGAAAGTTAAAGCTGTTTAGGGGAAAAAAATTGTACCTTTACTACCCCTTTAAGCTTGCCATACATTGATCAAAATTTGAATTTCGATCCTTGTATGGGCAGGCTGGCTGTACAGAACTCGACCTAGTGATTGACTTCAGTACAATCTGCCAATTGGAACATTTCCAGATGATCAGCACCATAGGCTATAGTGGAAAGTCGGGAAGTCTTCTGCTGTCAGAATACAAAGGCACAGCAGGAGGATTCCCCCATCCACATAGAGTGTGTCGATTGGGGACTCGAGTCATTTTTTTTTTTGCTCAACAAGAATAACTTTTCATTTTTAAGTTGTCTCAATAAACTGTACAGTGGGGCTTTCCTCCCACCCCCAAGCCACATAACGGACAGTGACATACATTGGATTGCTTACAATTGGAGAACTAGCATCCAACTCCAATTATAAAATAGGCGCTTGTTTGTCAGGTGTGACAATATGAATGGTGAGGTCATTGAGGGACGCTATGTATCACCTTGCATACTTTCATATGTAGGAAACTAAGGTAGAATCCATCCATGTTTTTCGAGCTACCTTGACAGTAATGCTCCCAACTGCGTTTTGCGGTTGGACTGTGTCATGGATATGCAATAAAGTCTGGCAGCTTACCTGTCTCCATGTGTTCATTAGAGGCCTGACTCTGTTCTGGCTGCCTTTTTATCATCTCTCCTTCCTGTATGGCCCCACCCCAGACATCCCAGGAAGTCTATATTAACTGTCGCACTGCAGGTCTGCAGTGCTGTTCAACTTTGTTTGTAGCTTGAGTTCCTGTCTGCCGTATGATATGTTAACCTATCTGTGTACTGATTTTGGCTCGTCCCTGACTACTCTTGTTTGCCTGTGACCCTGACCTTTGGTCTGTCCCTCTCTCCCTACATAGCGTGACCTAGGGGACGCCAGGGGTCGCGACCTGGACCCAGCTGCAGCGAATGCCATCCACACCACCAGAGGCTCTGGTGAACACCAAGCTGGGTCTTAGACTCCACGCCCTGGGGAATCTTGGGTTCACGCTCACGCTTCCTCTCTGTTTTCAGCAGTCGGCTATAGGGTTCACTACCCTGTGGTGCATCCCTGACCCTAACGGGGTGCACTTGTCACCTGGCCACAGGTGACCTGACAGACTGCCTTTCCCCTCTTGAGCTAACCCCCCCACACAGGGTGTGTATACATGAATAACACAGAGCAGATAATGATAAGGTGGAATCACACTCACTTTGAACCATGGATGATCCATACTCTCCTCAGCATTGGGTCTCCTAAACCAGAGAGAAACACAACAGGTTTATTACTACACTGAAAGCACATCTGTCTATAGTAATCCATGAAATGTGGCCTGAAAGGCTGAAAGACTACATGGAAGAAAGGTATTAAAACCCAACTCAAATTTCCCCAATCCTTGTACTCCTTCCTTAGCTCACCTCCAATGACAGTCATCGCTTGCAAGGTGCTTAGATTGAAGCCCTGTACACACGGGGGAGAATCTCGTCAGAAAAAAAACATAGGGCCAGATTCAGGATGGCGAGCGGTTCTTTATTCCGGCGTAACTTTTCTCATTTACATTACTCCGCCGAAACTTTACGCGTAAGTACTGTATTAACAAAGCACTTGCTCCTAAAGTTGCGACGGCGTAGCGTAAATGGGCCGGCGGAATTCTAATTGGGCGTGTAGGATGTGTGTAGTATTTAAAATAGGCGCGATCCCGCGGCGAACGTACTGCGCATGCGCCGGCCGTCAATGTATTCCAGTGTGCATGCTCCAAATTATGACGGTGTTTTCGACGTGAACGTCAATGACGTCAATCCCCATTCACGGACGAGATACGCAAACGACGTAAAACTTTTTCAATTCTACGCGGTCACGACGTCCATACTTAACATAGGATGCGCCTGCTTTTTGTTGCTTTATCTTTACGCCGGGAAAACCCTTACGTAAACGTCGTAAAGTGACTGCTTCGGGCCTGCGTATGTTTGTGACTTGCCGTATCTTGCTGATTTACATATTCTCAGCGTAAATCAGCGAGAACGCCCCCGGCAGCCATTTTAAAACTGCATTTAAAATCCGACGGTGTAATACAATTACGCCTGTCGGATCTTTGCAGCAAACCGGCGTATCTTGTTTTCTGCATACAGAAAACAGATAAGCCGGCGCAAAGTGTGAGTTATGCCGTCGTATCACTGATACGCCGGCATAACTTTACCTGAATCTGGCCCATAGTTTTTATATCCCAACAGTAATTTCAGCTAAGGACCGATTTATTCAACTAAAATTTATACACAGCGCCTATTACACCCCCCAAAGGCTAGCCCGAATATATCCTGCACAATCTGAGTTATGTCCTAAGTGCTAGCAGGCAGTTGGAACATACTACCATGTCATTTGGGACTACCTAAACATCCAGGACTTCTGGAGGAAGGTGCTCTTGGATGTCAATGTGGCCACCAGCCTCTCAGTGTCAATGGATCCCAAGGTGCTTCTTTTGGGTATAACGGACTCTAGGCATCTGTGTTTTTTTGCCAGGAAGGTACTACTGCAGCACTGAGAATTGGTGTCTCCCCCTACGATAGCTCAGTGGCACTCATTAGTAGACTCTGTGTTGCCCCTGTGCAAACTCACAAGTGGAATTTCCGCCAGCAAAAATGTGAGCTTTTGGTCAGAAATTCCGACCGTGTGTATGCTCCATCAGACTTTTTCTGTCTGTATTTTCGCCAGCAAAAGATTGAGAGCAGGTTCTCTATTTTTTCAGACGGAAAAAGTTCCTATCAGAAATTCCAATCGTCTGTATGCAATTCCGACGGGAAAAAATAAATCTAAAATGTGAAAATCTGAAATAACTAATTACCGTATTTATTGCGGTATAACGCGCTCCCGCGTATACCGCACACCCCTAAAGTGAGCCCCAATCCTGTGGAAAAAAAGTTATTTTTGTACTTAGAGTTTTGGTGTCTTGCGCGGCGTCCATCGGCGGCCTCGTCGGGTCTGGCGTCCTTCTGCGGCTTCAGGTGTCCTCTTCGGCGGGTCCGGTGTCCTCTTCGGCGGGTCCGGTGTCCTCTTCGGCGGGTCCGGCGTCCTTCTGCGGCGTCCTCGCGTCCTCCCCGCTCGTTTCCCGCGCCGAGTTTTGAATACTGCGCTAGCATATACCGAGCGCAGTACACTCGGGCAGGCTCGGCAACTGTCGCGCTCACGTCCTGTACGTCCAGGACGTGACCGCGGAAGAAGCCGAGACTGGCCAAATATACCCGAGTGTACTGCGCTCGGTATATGTCGGCGCAGTATTCAAAACTCGGCGCGGGTATCGGCGTATATCGCGCACCCACGATTTTGCCCTGATTTTCAGGGCAAAAAAGTGCGCGATATACGCCGATAAAAACGGTAATATAAACTTAACTATTACTAACTATTTAATTATAGGCATTGGACTTTCCTTTCAAATTTGGCTGTTTGTAAAAGTAACGAATATAGTGGGGATCGAAAGTTTGGGCACCCCAGGTAAAAATTTGTATTAATGTGCATAACGAAGCCAAGGAAAGAAAAATCTCAAAAAGGCATCAAATTACAGATTAGACATTCTTATAATATGTCAAAAAAAGTTCGATTTTATTTCCATCATTTACACTTTCAAAATTACAGAAAACAAAAAATGGCGTCTGCAAAAGTTTGGGCACCGTGTAGAGTTAATATCTTGTACTGCCCCCTTTGGCAAGTATCACAGCTTGTAAACCTTTTTTGTAGCCAGCAAAGAGTCATTCAGTTCTTGTGTCAGGTATCTTTGCCCATTCTTACTTACAAAAGTCTTCCAGTTCTTTGAGATTTCTGGGCTGTCTGTCACGCACTGCTCTTTTAAGGTCTATCCATAGATTTTCAATTATGTACAGGTCAGGAGATTATGAAGGCCATGGCAAAACCTTCAGTTTACGCCTCTTGATGTAATCACCCGTGGATTTTGAGGTGTGTTTAGGATCATTATCCATTTGTAGAAGCCATCCTCTCTTTAACTTCAGCTTTTTCACAGATGACATCAAGTTACCATCCAAAATGTGCTGAAATTTTATTGAATCCATTTTTCCTTCTACTCGTGAAATGTTCCCTGTGCCACTGGCTGCAATACAACCCCAAAGCATGATTGATCCACCACCATGCTTAACAGTTGGAAAAAGGTTATTTTCATTAAATTCTGTGCCCTTTATTCTCCAAACGTACCTTTGTTCATCCCGGCCAAAAAGTTATTTTTTAACCACATCGGTCCACAGAACTTGTTTCCAAAATGCATCAGGCTTGTCTATATGTTCATTTGCAAAGTTCAAACGCTGATTTTTGTGGTGAGGACGTAGAAGAGGTTTTCTTCTGATGACTCTTCCATGAAGATCATTTGTACAAGTATCTCTTTATAGTGGAATAGTGTACCACAACTCCAGTGTCTGCCAGATCTTTCTGGAGGGATCGTGCAGTGAAACGTGGGTTTTGAATTGCTTTTCTCACAATCCTGCGAGCTGTTCTGTCTGATATTTTTCTTGGTCTTCCAGATCTTGCTTTAACTTCCACTGTTTCTGATGACTGCCATTTCTTAATTACATTCCGAACAGAGGATATTGACATCTGAAAATGCTTTGCTATCTTCTTATAGACTTCTCCAGCTTTGTGAGCGTCAACTATTTTCAGTTTCAGTTTTCTAAACAACTGCTTAGAAGAACCCATGGTGCTGATTGTTGGGGCAAGGTCAGATGAGTCTGGGCATTTAAAACCTTTTGCAGATGCCCAAACTTTTGCAGAAGCCATTTTTTTGTTTTCTGCAATTTTGAAAGTGTAAATGATAGAAATAAAACCTAACTTTTTTTTGACATATTATAAGAATATCTAATCTATAATTTGATGCCTTGTGGAGATTTTTCTATCTTTCCTTGGCTTCGTTATGCACATTAATACATTTTTTTACCTGGGGTGCCCAAACTTTCGATCCCCACTGTACAAATTTATTCGAAGTTACGAATTATCCAAAATAACGAATGTCGCATCTAAACGAATGGAACGTAACAAATTAATATTAATAATAAATAACAATAATAATAATAATAAAAACGTTTTTTTATTATTATTACATTTTATTAATGTGTTCTGTTCCATTTATTTAAATGCGGCATTCGTTATTTCGGTTAATTTGTAACTTAACATTCACTAACAGCCAAATCCGAAAGAAAATTCCAATACCTATAATTTTTAAATCAGAAAAGCATTGATTAAATGAACAACAGACTAATTGCAAACACATCGTATAGTACAGCACACACAATCAATTGCAATACCTATAATTTAATAGTTAGTTATTATTAGTTAGTTATTCTTTCAAATTTTCGAATTTTTCACATTTCCGAATTTAAGAATTTACAGATTGCGATCATAACGAATGACCCGAAAATAACAAACAAACAAAAAAAATGAAACGAAAACGATAAAAAAAATTTTTCAGCAGTGCGCGTCTACCAATGTTCAATTTAGCAGGTAAGGATCTCTAATACATTTGATAAATTCCTGTAACCGACCTGAAGACGTTTTTTTTCCCCTGGGTGTCACTTTAAGTGGGTAATACTCACAGCTTTTCATTGCCCAGGACCTTAATTAGGAATCCTCTTGCTTCCCGAGTTAGATCTGCAAACATCTTTTCTTCAAACGCCACCGTATATCCTCGAATGTTCATCAACGTGGTGTAATCATTTTCACCCACAAAGGGGGAAACTCCTGTGAGGCTTTAAGAATTAAACACATCAATAATAGATGCCCTAATAGCGTGTTGATTCATATAAAATACACTCTTTATACACTACAGACCAGACCAGTTTCAGCGGACATGTTCGATCGCGTGTACGGCCTATCGGACAGTTTTCCAGCGGACAAAAGTTTCTAAACATGCTTAGAAACCTGTCCGCTGGAAACCTGTCCTTCGGACATGTTCGATGGTTAGTACGCCCAACCATCGGACCGAAATCCCGCGCATACGCCAAATTGATTCGACGCATGCTTGGAAGCATTGAACTTCCTTTTTTCAGCACGTCGGTGTGTTCTACGTCACCGCGTTCTGGTCCGAGGGGATTTTGGTCCGATGGTGTATACGCACATCAGACCAAAAGACCACTTCAGACATGTCCGATGAAAACGGTCCGTCGGACCTATTTCATCGGACATGTCTGATCTTGTGTAAGTGGCCTTAGAGACTTCAAGGAGGTGTGAATTACTGGGCGTGCCGCAATGCATACTGGGAAATGTAGTTCTTACATGAATGAGCGCCGCAAACCAGGAAGTGAATGAGTGAACAGAAACTAGAACGCCGGAGGTGATATAGATGAAGGAATTGAATAGGTATTTACTCGTTTTTTAACAGAATCATTACACTATTCTGTCTGTCTACCTTGCAGACATAAATTTTAGGCAAAATTTTTTTTTTCCTTTACAACTCCTTTAATAGACAACGAAAATCATGTATCCCTTTTATTTAACGCTGTGGTCACCAAACTGTGGAAAGTGGGCTGCATGTAGCCCTATGCTTGCCTTTATCCGGGCCTTGGGTCATTATTCCTCCTACTAATAAGAGGCGCTATTCCTGCCACTGACACCAAAATGGAGAACAGTACTGATAGCAACAATGGGGTACTGTTCCTCCCACTGACACCATCAATTGTATACTATTCTTCCCACTGATACCAACGATGAGGTATTATTCCTCCCACGGATACCAACAATTGTATACTATTCCTCCCACTTAAAACCATCAATTGTATACTATTCCTCCCACTGATATCAAGGATGGGGTATTATCACTCCCACTGATACCAAAAATGAGGTACTATTCCTCCCACTGATACCAACAATGAGGTACTATTTAGTGGCATCTCATGTTTTTTTGGCGCCTCACTGTCTGCCAGGGAACGGCAGATCGGCAGAGGCAAGGATCAGACAGCGGTGGACATGAAGGAGCGGTGGGGATCGGGACATCGGCAGACATCAGGCTGCAGCAGGCATCGGGTACCGGCTCCTGTGTCTTTTCCTCCTCCCTCCTCCTTGCTTCCGCCATGCATCTCCTTTCCTCCTCCTAGGTGTCCAATAGGGTCGCCTGTCCTTTCAGCCAATGGGGTGACGGCACCTAATGTTCCGCCACTGACATCAACGATATGGTATTATCGGCGTTGCCCCTTCACCCACTGCCGCCCTGAGGCCTGGCCTTGTTGGCCTTGTGGAAAATCCGGCCCTGATTACAGTGCTGCCGCCTGAGGGGGGCTATGTTAGTGCGGGGGGCGGCCGCGAAAGCCGAGAAGTCCCCGCGGGAGCGGCGCCGCCCCTTCACCCACTACCGCCCCGAGGCCTAGCCTCTGTGGCCTTGTGGGAAATCCAGCCCTGGGTATTATTCCTCCCACTGATACCAACAATGTGACACAATGATGAGGCACTACTCCTCCTTCTATTGACCACAGACGTTACGTAATTCTTTTTTACACCTGCTGACTACCAAGCCACCGGGCTACCAAGAACAAAGGACTGTTAACTCCCACTGGCAGTGCAGCATTTATTTTATTTATTTAGTGCAGGGGTCTCAAAACTGGCGACCCTCCAGCTGTTGCGAAACTACAAGTCCCATCATGCCTCGGGTGGTAGGATTCTTGCAATGACTCATGGGACTTGTAGTTTTGCAACAGCTGGAGGGCCGCCAGTTTGAGACCCCTGGTTTAGAGGATGCTAATTGAACCATTTTTTTTTTACTCCAAAGCCACAGTAGTAAGTGGTTATGTTTCGAATTCTAGCAATACAAACCAGGCAGAGGTTATAATCCTTCCCTACACTGTCCAATATCTAAAAAAGGCTTCACTTGTGTACCACATTAAAGAGAGTCATCTGCCCATGCCAATGTTATTATGAGAATTTTACAGAAGGTAAAATAGGCTACATACCATAAATATGCAATGACACCAACGGGCCTGAAAGAAAAGAAAGAACACATAAAAAAAATGAACAATGTGAGAGGATAGATTTCCATTTATCACACATCAGTTGCATTTCATTGCCGGTTCATACCATATATCAGTGACGGTAGAAATTGGCATCTGGTTGACAATCTCCGGGGCCACAAACTCAGGGGTTCCGTATTTGCAGTACTGTTGCTCCCCATCGGTCAGCTCCTGGGCATTCCCAAAATCGCAGATCCGGATCTGATCGCCGCTCATGTCTGCCATGAGAATATTTTCTGGCTGCAAAGTGAACAAGTATATGTTACCACCAGAGGTGTATTTAGGTTTTGTGCTGCCGTAGGCCTGACTAAACTCATGCAACCCCCAATTTAAATATGACCCACCCCTTCCTGTCAAGGCCACACCCCTTCCTGTTTATACCTGCCCTGAAATTTTCCAGTGGGGACCTCCTCATTTGTTCCTCATTTTGGACTGATCAAATTAAATGTATATAAAATTCACTTTTTTATCTATCAAAAAGTGTTTTCCAGCACTAAACCTTTTTTTTTTTTTTTTAAGTGTGTATTTTTTTTGTGCGTGAACTCGAGAGAGAGGAGCCGGACTGCAGAAGTTGGGAGTAGGCAGACCCTCCCCCCGGAGGCAATCTGCCATCCTTCTCCATGCCCCCGGTGGCAATGGCGGGTGTGAGGGAGGACCTCCCCCTCACCCCGCCCGCTTTGGCAGCCCAGCGGGGCCCTATGGGACCCCGACGGGGCAGAGGGCCTCCCCCTATGAGGAAGTGAGGGGGCCCAGCCCGCTCAGCCAGACTCGTAGGTCCTTCGCCTCTCCGGAGACCGAATGGCCAAAGTGTGTGCGTGTTAAACCAATTTTGTGTGCGTGTAAGTGTGGTGGTTTTTGTGGGGGTGGGGGGGGGTGGGCGTACTAAGCACAGGCTTACCTTGCATAGCACACTCACCGGGAGCCGGGCTGAGACCACCAAACTCAATTCACATGTAGCCGAGACCGGGATCCGAACCCTTGGCTGCAGAGGTGAACGGCTTATCAGCGCCAATCACGTTGAGCCAACACAGCTCCTTTTAGCACTAAACCTTTTATCTGATTTTAAAATTGCTGCATTTGTAATTCCCAAAAGCCAATATAAAGGAATGTTAGTGGTAAAAAAAGCACTTGTGGGTTTAACCAATCTTCTTTTCTTTTTTGTACAATTCTCCTTTAAGAGGGTGTGGAAAGGGGTGTGTCCTAAGCCTGCATACTTTTGGTGATAGGTGTCCCTCGTTCCCATCTCAAAAAGTTGGGAGGTATGCCTTCAGTTTTGTATATCAGAGGGGCCAGAAACTCAGAAACATCACATGCACTGGAAAGAGACGGACAAGAAACTCACCTTGATGTCCAGATGTAATATTTTCTTGTGGTGCAAATAATATAATCCTTCCAATATCTGACGCACAAAAGATCGTATCTATAACCAGAAAAAAATGCTGTGAATGGTCCATGGGAACACACGTTTATGCCTTATAGACACTGTCACCGCCCATAATGCAGTTTAAACATTGGCTTAGAGTCGGCCCACGTACTTACCGTATTTTTCGCTCCATAAAACGCACTCCCCCCCAAAAAAAACATGAGGGAAAATGTCTCTTTGTTTTATGGAGCCATCATTGACCAAACCTCCCCGAGCCACAACAGGGCCAGAGACCAGGAGTCATTGGCACTGGTAAGGCTGCATTTCATCCAAACATCCAAAACAGAACTTCTCCTCCTCCACACAAACCAAAAAATACTAGGGCTGTGTAAATTGACTTTTAATTAATCGATTAATCTTTAATTTTTTTGATCGATCAAAATCATTTTGATCGATTACAATTCTTTTAATTGGTACTCACCTCTCTGCCCGGTTCGGGGTCTTCGGGGAGTTCCGTCGGAGATCCGGTGATGTCACGGACACCGGCAGGGGTTGCCGTGTCCATCTGAAGGGCTCCTTTGCTGTGCATTCATATCTGCATGCCGACGGGACCCTACTATCTGCCACTCTCAAGAGCTGTTACACTTCACTCTATCACCCTGGGATTCTACAGCCATCCACTGGGAGTTGTGATAGTTCCCTTCACGGGACATCTAAATGCCGACGGACTGATGTTCTGGATTCAGCAGTGGTATCGTTGTACACATTTCTATACCAGTATCATACTTGGCTACATGTTTTTATGACTGCTTTTGGTACCGTTTGGTATTACTCGCACCATTTTTACAGTTTATGTAGCTACATTTTACGAATTTAATTTCCAGTGCAATATTTATTTGGTTACCTACTTAAAGACTATAAAAGTTTTAATGCTATTCCCATCGAGCGCTGCCTTTGTGTGTTTTTTGTATCCTGCTATCCATTTTTCCAGTGGTTTGTAGCTGCACTGGGAATCGGCCTGCAAGGAGCTAGGATCTCATGGACACCACCCACCATCTTTGGACAGATCATTACCCCAAGTACCAAGGTCAAAACCTCAGAGTCACCTTTGACAAAGAGATGTCGATGGATGCACAAA
This sequence comes from Rana kukunoris, assembly GCA_029574335.1. NCBI lineage: Eukaryota > Metazoa > Chordata > Amphibia > Anura > Ranidae > Rana > Rana kukunoris. The sequence goes on from CM056054.1 coordinate 229,710,930, forward strand.
TAGGATCAGTAGTCAGCAGATCCCATTACCTTCTCCGCCTACTGCGTAGACTCATGCCCTTCATCCCGGAAGAGGATACAGCGGTAGTAGTCGGAACAATCATCAATTCTCGACTCAACTACACAAACTCCCTCTACTTAGGACTACCTAAATATCAGATTTCGCGCCTGCAAGTCATCCAGAAAACGGCAGCCAGACTGGTAATGGGGAAAAAACCCTGGGAATCCATCACTCCATCCCTGAGGACCCTTCATTGGCTAACAGTAAAGGATCGGGTCACATTCAAGACCCTCTTCCTCACCCACAAATGCACACAAGGAAAGGCTCCTTAATACTTATGCGAGAAAATACAACACTACACCCCCAATAACACTCTCCGATCGACTAACCAAAACCTCCTCTACATCCCTAAGTCCCACTACAAATCGAAAGGAGAACGAAGATTTGCAGTCCAAGGACCATGGCTATGGAACGCTCTACCAATGAACATCCGCATGGAAGAAAACCATCGGGCCTTCAGGAAAAAACTTAAGACCCACCTCTTTTGAAGGATAAGGATGACATCGGATGGAATAAGCACCTTGAGGCAATTTAGTTTGCATTTGTAGCGCTATACAAGTTATTCACTCACTGGTAAGGCTGTATTTCATTGGCACAGATCAGGCTGCATTTTATGGGCACTGCTAAATATGTTAGTTCACCATTTGGTTCAGAATATTTTTCCTCCTCTAAAACCTAGGTGCGTCTTATGGTCAGGTGCCTCTTATGGGGCACCCTAAGCATCTAAAACTGGTGTCAAATGCATGTGAAATTATAGATTTGCCCATCAACAAAAGCCAGAGACAAGCCTATGGAGCGCTATCCTTCTATAACACCATTCCTTTCCTCCGCACAACTGGAAGCACCAACAAGTGACACTCAGTCAAGCACCGCCAGAGCCAGGATGGGAAGCTGATGTTTCTTTTTGTTATGAATCAAATTTTGGACAAAATTTTCCCTTTCGATACTGGTAATTATCAGTGTTTTCATTTACACACTCACCTCATGTATGCTTTGATATGTTTCAAGTTGCATATAAAAATGTCTTTATATATTTTTACAGTAACCTTTCCCCCTGAAGATGACCATAAAGGTCGAAACGTGTCGGGGATTCTTCATCGTTACTACATTTCCTGTATAACTGCGAACGTCGGTGATTGGATTTTGCACGATCGAACATCATGCTGTATGATATAGCCAGTATCCATTGTTTTTTAATCTCACTATGTCATCATTATTATTAAAGTATTATTCTTTTTACTTTACACTATCTATTTAAATACTTTGCTGTTCAAAAGCCCCATGGTGGAATTTTCCTATGTCTCAAATTTTCATTATTCGGAAATTCGAATGTATCAGAATTTCTGAATTACAATAGTAACAAATTAAAAAAAACAAATCTGAAACAAATTATAACAAATTATTTGAATATGAATTCAAATTCAAAAATGAATTAGAATTTGAAATAGAAACATATTGTAATAAATACTGTAACTTATAAAAGTGAAATAAGATGAAGATTGCTACTCAGGCTGCTTTACGGAATAGAGTTAGTGGTATCAGAGTAAAGGGGGCTGAATACAAATGTACGCCACACTTTTCAAATATTTATTTGTAAAACAAAATTAAAACAATTTATAATTTTCCTTCCACTTCACAATTATGTGCCACTTTGTGTCGGTCTATCACATAAAATCCCAAATAAATACATTTACATCTTTGGTTGTAACATGACAAAATGTGGAAAAGTCTAAGGGGTATGAATACTTTTTCAAGGCACTGTAGCCATCTTCTGTAATACAAACCCCACGTATATATATATATGTGCTGTACTCACCTCTGATTCGTGCACTGTAGATTTCCTGACCACTCTGTCCAGAATCTCTTCCTTGGAACATCTGCAGCCAGTTAAGGAATACTATGAACACAAACTTGTGGCTACAATACACTGTATATCCTCACTTATTGCTTGGTGAAATGTTATTTTATACAATGGCATTTTCTACCATTTTTTATGCATATTTCATCTCAAAGTCTCAGCCTGAGATTCTTTAACTTCTTCAGACCCGAGCCATTGTAAAAAGACGGCCACAAGGTGGCTCTACAATGCCGGGAGGCCGTCTTTTTAAGGCCTCAGGTCCTCGGGCCACAGGGGGGCGTGCGCCCGACTCGTCACTGAGATGCCGATGCGCGTGCCTGGCGGCCGCGATGTCCGCCACGTGCCCGCGATCGACCGTGACAGGGACGTGGATCTCTGTGTGTAAACATAGAGATCCACGTCCTGTCCATATCCATGTCCAGATGCATACTGATACTAAATATCAGTATGGATCTATAATAAATGGTAACAAATGATATCCGAAGCTGTATTTCTTTACCACTTGCTTACCGGGCACATATACCCCCTTCCTGCCCAGGCGAAATTTCCCCAGAAATAGAGCTTTCTTTTGGTGGTATTTGATCACCTCTGCGGTTTTTATTTTTTTGCGCTATAAACAAAAAAGTGCGACAATTTTGAAAAAAACACAATATTTTTGACTTTTTGCTATAATAAATATCCCTTTTTTTTTTTTTTTAAACATTTTTTTTCTCAGTTTAAGCCGATACGTATTCTACAAATGTTTGGTAAAAAAAAAATCACAATAAGCGTATAGTGATTGGTTTGCGCAAAAGTTATAGGGTCTACAAAATAGGGCATAGATTTATGGCATTTTTATTATTATTTTTTATTTCACTAGTAATGGCGGCGATCAGCGATTTTTATCGTGACTGCGACATTATGGCGGACACATCGGACACTTTTGGGACCATTGACAATTATACAGCGATCAGTGCTATAAAAATGCACTGTTTACTGTATAAATGTCACTGGGAGGGAAGGGGTTACCACTAGGGGGCGATCAAGGGGACTCATTTCTGGAAAACAGACATTGTCATTCCCGATTTTTAGTGTACAGTGCATCCCTATACACTCTCTTTCACAATGTGAAAATATGTGGCCTGCAATGGATACAGCTCCATGATGATGATCAGCGCGCTTCGCTTCTCAAACGCCTCGTGGAAATAAACAATCCGCTCGTGGCTGATCTGGGACAGTATTTTCATCTCTCTCCTCGCCTTCTCCTTGGATGACCCCCGCGATGGAATAAATTTGGCTGCAAAATCCAGACCGCTTCTCTTCTCCAGCACATGGCGGACGTAGGAGAACGCACCTCTGAGACACAAGAGACACTAAAAATAAAACTTTGTCCCTCTACACCTAATAAAACAACATCAACAACTAACGGCAGCAAACTTCGGCACACACAAACAAGACGTGGGTGAGAACCTGTCACTTAGGAGTCTATATACAAATACACTATATTACCAAAAGTATTGGGACACCTGCCTTTACACACAACTTTAATGGCATCCCAGTCTTAGTCCATAGGGTTCAATATTAAGTTGGCCCCGCCCTTTGCTGCTATAACAGCTTTAACTCTTCAGGGTAGGCTGTCCACAAGGTTTAGGAGTGTCTATGGGAATGTTTGACCATTCTTCCAGAAGAGCATTTGTGAGGTCAGGCACTGATGTGGAGAAGTCCTGGCTCGCAGTTTCCTCTCTAATTTATCCCAAAGGTGTTCTTTCGGGTTGAGGTCAGGTCTCTGTGTAGGCCAGTTAAGTTCCTCAAACCCCAAACTCACTCATTCACGTCTTTAAGTAAGTTGGTCAGATTTTTAAAATGAAATCCGGGGACATTTTTTTTTTTTTACTAGTAATGGTGGCAATCAACCACTCATAGCTGGACTGCATTATAGCAGCGGACAAATCGGACCCTTTGTGGAAACCAGGGACACTAATACAGTGATAAGTGCTAAAAATATGCACTGTCACTGTACTAATGACACTGGCTAGGATGGGGATAACATCTAGGGCAATCAAAGGGTTAAATGTGTGCCTAACAAGTGTTTACTGTGGGGAGGTGCTTTTACTAAGGGAAGGCATAGATCCCTGTACCTGCTTTGACAGAACGGCGATCTGCCTTGTTTACATAGCTTGACCACCATTCTGCCTATGCACATAACGATCAGATAATGGAAAAAATACACCCCCCTAAGCTAGTGGGTGCGGTGGAGCGGGGGTGTATAATTCATAATGTTTTTATTTTTTTTATTCTGCATTGACTGTCTTTGATATTGCCCCAGCCCCTGTTCAAATCCAATCCGGGGACAAAACCGGGGACAGACTTGGTCCGGGGACAGTGCCCTCAATCCAGGGACTGTCCCAGAAACCGGGGATGTCTGGTCACCCTATCTTTATGGACCTTGGATGAGTGAGTTTGGGGTGGAGGAACTTGACTTGACTGGCCTCAACCCATTAGAACACCTTTGGGACGAATGATAGAGGAGACTGTGAGCCAGGCCTTCTCATCCTCCAATGCAATACTCCCAACCCACACGTTCCTGCACAAACCGCTGTATCTTAGATTGGGTGCTGAAATGACCAACGGCTGGAACCGACTGCAATCATGAGAATGAAGTGTCACCAGCGCACAAGAATCTCCAAAATTGGGTTCAAAACTTTAATCACATAGTATCAAAAAATAAAAGCGACGTTTCATCAGGTATGTGACCCCTTCTCGTCCAACATCAGTGCCAAATGCGCTCCTGGAAAGAATGGTCAAACATTCCCATAGACACACTCCTAAACCTTGTGGACGGCCTTCCCAGAAGAGTTGAAGCTGTTATAGCTGCAAAGGGTGGGCCAACTCTATATTGAACCCTACGGACTAAGACTGGGGTGCCATTACAGTTCATGTGCGTGTACAGACAGGTGTCCCAATACTTTTGGTAATATAGTGTAATTTGATATGCAAATGTCTCAAGCATTTGCAAAGCAATCACTGTATTGTGTCTAATATGTTTATTTCCTATGAGCGTCCGCTCCATCTAGTGCCCATAAGGCGGTATTTTCCTGAAATACCATAATTAGGGAAAATACAGCATTATGGCCACTAGATGGAGCTAACGTACATTGAACATAAATGGTTTTAATGTAATATGGCGATTATATATGAATGAGACATTCACACTGCAAATTTTCTATGAATAGACCCCATAATTGCCAACAAAACTGTACAAAAGTTTCTTTGGACCAGCTCAGAATTACACTCACACACCCAGGAAAAGACTTGCCTTCCGATCTCCTTGTGAATGGTGTAGTAATCGGTTATTCTCCGAGCTTTCAGTCCATCCGATTCGTCCATTGCTGACCCGGCTCCAGGCTCCTCTGTACAAAAATGTACCATTAATATAAAGGACAGACTTCAAATTTAACATTTAGCTTTCTCTAATTCAGGCTCTGGTCAGCTCTAACGTTCGCACTTAAAGTGCGATTTTCAAGCGTTTCCGAGTGCTGCGCATAGGGCAGTCCACCCACTTCAATAGACTACCCTATGCGCATCTGTCGCCGCAAAACAAACTCTGGCTTCTTTTTGGGGACAAGCTTCTCGCTTTTTTTAACCGCATGTCTTGCAGCGCGATTCTGTCTAGTGCCAAAATCGCACCACATTTGAGGTGTCATTAGGAATCATGGCACCCAAATACACGTTCACGTTCTTTGCAGTTGCAAACGAACAAAAACTCATCCATCCATGTCTCCATGCTTTATTTTGTTAAGAAATTGCTTTGAAAGCCCCCCCCCCCCCCCCCCCACCCCAGCATTTCTGGCCACGGGTTTCCTGATTAAGGGCAGCTGATTCATGTAGCACAGGGGTGTCAAGCTCAGTTTAATTGTGGGCCGCATTTACAGTATGGTTGCCCTCAAAGGGCAGGTTGTATCTGGGGTGCACTCAGGGGAGGGCTGGCAGCCTTAGGCCTGGGGGGCAAGCCCAGTCAAGTGGTCCATAGAGCGTGGAAAAGTGATGGATCGAGGAAAACAGTCTAAGATTTTTCATGATCACAAGAGTCCGCACAGAGGCCCCCCTTACATCAGAGTCCGCACAGAGACCCCCCTTTTATCAGAGTCTGCACAGAGGCCCCCCTTACATCAGAGTCCGCACAGAGGCCCCCCTTACATCAGAGTCCGCACAGAGGCCCCCCTTACATCAGAGTCCGCACAGAGGCCCCCCTTACATCAGAGTCCTCGTGTCTGTGTAGAGAGAGAGAAGGGGATGTTAGCACTGGTGTGCGCTGAGGCTGAGCTATGTGTGAGACGAGACATAGCTCGGCTCTGCATCCATCTACCTCAGAGCTGACACAGGCACGGCTGCTCAGTGTGGCCCATAGAGCGTGGAAAAGTGATGGATCGAGGAAAACAGTCTAAGATTTTTCATGATCACAAGAGTCCGCACAGAGGTCCCCCTTACATCAGAGTCCGCACAGAGGCCCCCCTTACATCAGAGTCCGCACAGAGGCCTCCCTTACATCAGAGACCGCACAGAGGCCCCCCTTACATCAGAGTCTGCACAGAGGCCCCCCTTACATCAGAGTCCTCGTGACTGTGTAGAGAGAGAGAAGGGGATGTCAGCCCTGGTGTGCGCTGAGGCTGAGCTATGTGTGAGACGAGACATAGCTCTGCTCTGCAGCCATCTACCTTGGAGCTGACACATGCACGGCTGCACAGTGGGAGGTGAGCAGTGGCCGTGACCAGGCATACTCCTGCTCTGAAAAAACAGCATTTGGTAGTGTCGGCCGGTGGCTGTGCATAGTGTCACCAGCCTGGGGGGAGATTTACACCCTGCCCCCCCCCCCCTGCCAGCCCTCCCCTGGGTGCACTGTACAGAGTGCTGAGTTTAGGAGTGCATTACTCACACAGGCTATCAAAGTCCTTTCAGACACTCTGGTAGGTATACTTTTACACCGGACAATGATATGACCTACCTGCGCACACCTGAAGTTCAGCCTTGCAGGAGAGCTCGCCGGCCAGGTTGCGTGCTGTGCAGGTATATACTCCCGAGTCCTCGGGGGAGGCATTGAGGATGACCAGGGAGCACTCCGCATCGTCATACACAAAGTTGAGATGTCCGCTCTCCACCAACAGCTGACCGTCCTGGAGGAAGTGAATAGAGGAAGAAGGAAAGTATCTGAGTTGATGAATAGACTATAAAAATGACCGTACACAAGGAAACCAACACTGATTGGTGTTTGCTGGAGGTGTCTGAGGTTAGTGAGTCACACGACCGAGGTTCTCGCTGGAAACCAGCGAGAACCTCGCTGGAAGCTGCATTCCAGCGAGGACCTCGGCCGTGTGTTTGCTTTTGGCTTGCCCCGCCCTCTCTTTTTGCTCGACGGCCCGCCTGGATGAATGGCTGGTTGCCATTCCCGACGGGCGGGTCGCCGATTTCGACGGCCGGCAGAGAACCTCGACGGGCGGAACGATGTGTTCTGCCCGTCGAGGTTCTCTGCCGTGTGTACACGGCCTTACTGGAAAATGTTGACTGATCATCAGGGGTGTAACTCCCTTCAGGGCCCCAGTGCAAGAAACCTTCCCTCTGAGCCCTGGGGCCTTTGTTTCCAAGCCTGGTGACGGAACGCCAGCATATAGAGGAACCGATACCCACCCCTGTAGTTATGCCTTTTTTCCCCTTCTCTTCCCCTCCATGCCCATTACTCCCCCCACCACCAGTGCTGTTTTTGGGGGGGGGGCGCAAACAAATTGTAAAAAAAAAAAAAAAACATCAATTGCAGCCACTGTGCCCATCAAACGCAGTCACTGTGCCCATCAATTGCCGCCACTTTGCCATCAAATGAAGCCACTGTACCCATCAGTTGCTACCAGTGCGCCCATCAATTGCCGCTACTGTGCCCATCAATTGCTGCTGGTGTGCCTATCAATGGCTGCTACTGTGCCCATCAATTGCCGCTAATGTGCCCATCAATTGTGGCCGGTTTTCCCATCAATTGCTGCCGGTATGCCCATCAATTGCCAACATATGCCTCACTGTGTCCATGACTAGACTTACTTTTAACATGGGAGTCTATGGAAGGGGTGCCCGGCTTTAAAAAATCAGTGCTCCCCAGCCATAGGTCCCCCAAACTTTGCACACTTGTAGAGGAGAACTGGGGCTACATATGTGCTGGTACCGGGTCCCCAAATGTACCGGATAAATTACCATTTAACATGGGAGTCTATGGAAGGGGTGCCCGACTTTGAAAAATCGGTGCTCCCCGGCCGTAGGTCCGCCGGACAACAAACTTTGCACACTTGTAGAGGATGAGTGGGGGCTATATGTGTGCCAAGTTCCGGGTCCCCAAAGTCCGGGAGATCAGGCACAAAAGTCTTGAGTATAAGCCGGGGGGCATTTTAGCACAAAAACATGTGCTGAAAAACTCGGCTTATACTCGAGTATATATGGTACATTTGTTTACCAATAAAATATTGTGGAATAAAAAATAAATAAATTGACCTTAAACCAATAAGGTGGATCTGGGGCTGATTTGAACATACCTTGTACCACATGATGTCTGGTACTGGTTTTCCTTCCACCACCACAACGCAGCGGGCTGTCTCCCCTGTTCTTATCTCTATGTCCTCCATGATGGAGTCAAAACGGGGCGTCTCTGTTAAAAAAAGGAAATTTTAATATAATAAAATATTACCACTTGAGCTCCAGGCGGTTTTACCCCCCTTTCATGACCAAACCATTGTTTGCTAGTCAGCACTGCGCTATTTTAACTGGTAATTGCGCAGTCAAGGAAAACACCGTACCCAAACAAAATGTATATACAGTCATTTTTTTTTCCACACAAATAGAGCTTTTATTTTGATGGTATTTGATCACCACTGTTTTTTTTGCAATATAAAATAAAAAACATTGGGCCAGATTCAGAGAGCCGTAACTCCTGTCTAACTGCGCGTTTTTTAGCTAGTCTGAAACCTGCGGGCTTCAATTCGACTGGATTACGTGTTCGTACGCCTTCGGATCTACGCTGCAATAAAATTGCGGCCACTGGGTGGACTTCCCGTCGTTTTCCGCGTCGGGGTATGCTAATGAGCTTTTGCCGGCGATCCCCGAAATTATGAACGTCTATCGCAATCTCTTACGGCATCTTTAGTCATCTTTTTTTTGCGTAACACTATACCAGCTTTTTGCTGCTCTAATATTAGACAGCCCATGTTAAGTATGGCCGTCGTTCCCACGTCGAATTTCTACGTTTTCCGACGTCTTTTATTATTTTTAACGTAAGTCGTCTGGGAATAGGAATGTTCGTAAACGACGCTACTCAAAAACAAAATGACGTAACGACGTGATTTCGCGCAACGCACGGCGGGAAATTTCTGAACAGAGCATGCGCAGTTCGATCACCGTGGGGACGCGCTTAATTTAAATGCATCATGCCCCCTAATCGCGTATTTCGATTACGCGGCGAGAAATAGACTACGCCGCCGTAGCGTACGGGCAAAAATCTGCCAGGATTAGATGTAGAGCCTGGTAAAATACGGCAGCGTAGAGTATTTCGATTACGCAGCGCACAATTAAGTGTATCTGAATCTGGCCCATTGCTTTTTGGAGAAAAAATAATAATATTTTTTACTCTCTGCTAAAAAAAAAAAACATAGCCAATAGAAAATGTAAAAAATCGAATTACTTCGTAAATTTCTCTTTCATAAAAATATATATATCTCAAAGGGTGTATATTGATTGGATTGCATGAAAGTGAAAGTGTCTACAAACTATGGAATATATCGTGGGATTTTTTACTTTTATTTTTTTAAACTACTAATGGTGGTGATCAGCGACTTATAATGTGATAGTGCAGCAGACAATCTGACACTAAATGATGCTGGGGGGGGAACTAACTAACTGCCACTGACATCACTAGTGACACTAATACAGGGATCAGTGATAATACTATATACACTGTCACAGTACTAATGACACTGGCTGGGAAGGAGTTAACATCTAAGGCAGTGATGGTGAACCTTGACACCCCAGATGTTTTGGAACTACATTTCCCATGATGCACATGCACTCTACAGTGCAGTTGAGCATCATGGGAAATGTAGTTCCAAAACATCTGGGGTGCCAAGGTTCACCATCACTGATCTAGGGTGATCAAAGGGTTAAATGTGTGCCTAACTGTGTGTAATGTGTGCTGCTTTTACTAACAGATCTCTATGTTTCTTATCCCTGCTTTACAGGGATAAGAAACAGAGATCATCCCCTCTGTACAGAGCTTTATGTTGATTGCCAACGCAGGGCTCTGGGCTGTGATTGGACACAGCTGATCAGCAGGTCCTGGCCATGAATCATTAGCCGGTGCCTGCTTCCAAACTCCTGCTGAGTACCATAACAGCAGGTGTTGTCAGGGGGGCACATGTGCGCCCTAAACCAGGCAGCGATGTACCAGTATGCCGCTTTGCCTGCAGGGGCCGCCCCTCAATAGTACATTGTGGGCAAGTAATCCTTAAAGCGGACTTCCATCATTTTTTTTATGTCAGCAGCTACAAATACTGCAGCTGCTGACTTTTAATATAAGGACACTTAGCTGTCCTAGGGAGCCCGCAATGTCGGCACCCAAAGCCGATCTTTCCCTCAGCTCTCGGGTGCTGCCGCTGCCACCTTCTGTAAGGGAATCAGGAAGTGTAAGCCTTGCTGCTTCACAGCCTGGTTCCCTACTGCGCATGTGCGACTCACGCTGCGCAATTCCACTGGTCCTTGCTGTCTTCTGGGACCTGTGTGTCTCCCAGAAGACAGCGAGGGGGAGGCTCCGGATGTTGCGTAGATACCACCCACGGGTGGCTTGGCTATCTATGCCTGGAAGTGGGAGCAAAATACCTGTATTAGACAGGAAACGACTCCCCCCTGAAAGGTGCCAAATGTGACACTGGAGGGGGAAGGGTTACGAAAAGCAGAAGTTCCATTATTGGGTGACACAAAACATAATGACTTCCGTCTAGGAGCCATAATAAAGTATTTCTGAAATCAGTCTATTTTTTAAGAATGAATAACATTTGACCTGGAGAGAAAGTAATTCAGTTTTTTCTCCCTCTCAAGATGTAAATGAAGCTTTATGTAGCTCCTAACAGCTGATATGTCCTGTCTGTGGAAATGGTACCTGCCATCTCTATGTTGATGGTGCACCTGTCGGCTCCATACCGGTTCCTGGCTTCGAATGTCAGCGGGCCGAGGTCGGATTTCTTGGGAGTGAAGATTGTGAGCGAGTGCTGCCCGTCGTCCGGCATACTCATCTCACGCACGCCATCCACGCTGCGAAGAATCGTGCCTGCTCTAGGGAGAAGGACTTGTGTTTATAATAAGGCACAAATCTGGTTTACAGCAAAACATATATCAGGACAGTGATTGGTTTTTGTGGTATTTGGTGAGCCTGTCCTGAAGCACAAAGCCCCGCAGAATACAAAACAGCTTCATAGGAGCTTCAAAGAGCAAGTGGTCCACTGAGCCCCCCCTCCCCCGAGATTTGATCCATCTATGGGCAGGCTGATTGTACCAAAGTCAATCCATCGATCGTCTTGGATACAACCAGCATGTCGGGTTTCTAGAATTAATGGTGGCCTTTGCCAGAGCATCTAGAACCCTTTTGGGTCTTCTTCTGTTTTATGCCAGGAAAGCAATTGTGTTGCGATGGAAGTCCTTTATTGCCCCCTACCTTCGATTTCTGGAAATCTTTAGTCAATTTGGTTCTTCCGCTTCTGTCTGTAACTCCACACAGTAATGCGAGGCTTTCTCCCTGGTGTGGAGTGTCCTCGCCCCCCTTCCCTTGGACTACAGGTCACGCTCTCTATCGGAGAAAGGAGCTGTGTGTTAGTGGGCTCCACTCTCCTGTAGCCCAAGGGAGGGGGCGAGCACGACACTCCACACCAGGGAGAAAGCCTCGCATCTGTGTGGAGTTACAGGAAGAACAGGAAGTGAGGATTTCAGTAGAAATAAGGACACAAGGAAAAAAAATCACCTTTACACCCCTTTAAGAGATTGCTGATTTTTAACTCTACCATGTAAAGGGGTCAGGAGTACACACGATCATTTTTCGGCATAAAAAAAAACCCCGTTTTTAAAAAAAAATTGCATTCAAAATGGTCTTCGCATCATTTTTCAGGTTCTGAAAAACGACCAAAAATAATAAAAATTCGAAGGTTTTTTTAACGCGTTTTAAAAATGTCTTTTTCGGGTTGTAAAAAATGATCTGTGTGGGCTAAAACAACGAAAAACCCGCGCATGCTCAGGGACCTGTTCTGGTAAAACCGTTTGTTAATGCACATCACCGCTGTAACAGACAGAAAAACGCAAATTCTTTTACTAACAAGATCAGCTAAAGCAGCCCCAAGGGTGGCGCCATTCGCATGGAACTTCCCCTTTAAGTGCCGTCGTACGCGTTGTAGTCACCACGCTCTAGAGCTTTTTTGTGTGGGCACTGTTTTAATGAGTTACGTTGTTCTGAAAAATAATTGTGGTGTTCAGTGGGTATCCGTTTTATTTTCTATATTTGTGGTTCTTTTGTAATCACAGGAAAACTGTTTTCTTATTGAGTTTATTAGATAACATAAAATGAGGAAATTCTAATTTTCATGGTTCCAAATGTAAACAATGAGCTCCACCTTTTTGTTTTAGATATTGGGGGGATTTTAATGATGCAAAGAGGAGGTTCTGTCTTTCTCAGACAGCATACTGTGAGTATGGCGCTGTGTAATCTTTATTTTTTATTTCTTTGCCCCAAGGATTTCCGAAAATACCCGAACTACCTGCGCAGGGCTCGACATTTCTCCGAAATCCGGGCACTCGGTCTGTGCGCACAACCGGAAAAACCAGAGTCCAAAATGCTATTTTTGACATGGGCTAGAACCGCGGGGGGAAGAAATAAAAAATAAAGTGAGGTGGGGGATTTAAAAAAAAAAAACCTGGCGCCCGGGGAAGGGAAAGACTTATGTGAACTGCAGAAACAATATAAATGGCCGGTGGGTCCCCTTAGGCCTCAATTACCTACTCACAACCTGGCCGTATATTTACTCCACTCTAAAGAATCAGCCGTCTTCCCTCTTGTTTTCTCTTTTTTATCTGGTGAACATTGTAGAGTTTTTCATCCTACCCCAACTCCCACAGAGGATTACCACACTACAAATATCACATGTTTACCTCTTCCAGGTCACATCGGCCTCCACATGGTTCAGGGTCACGGTCACACACAAGAGCTGATTCTCTACCATGAGACACCTCGAAGGTGCCCCTCTAGATAGGGACCGTAAAACACACCATTAGATCAAGAAGTCGGCGGGCCTTTTATTTTCTATATTTGTGGTTCGCCGGCTGTTTTCGGTAATTACCATGAGGCCCACCTAGAGGGGGGCGGCTGACGCCTCCCCCAAGGATTTTTACCAGCGACAAAATCCGCCTTCTGCAGGCCTGGCGCCCGGGGAAGCTTCCAGAAGGCCGCGGCCTTCCGGCCGGTGCGGACCCGAAGGGTGGGGGCGCATCTGGCGCCGGCGGGCCTCTTGAGGCCGCGGCTGGTGGCCGTTCCTTCTGGCTGGCGCCGTCTTGTGGTGGCCGTTGGCATTACAAGTAAAACAGCAATTCTAATGTGTTTTTCACTGCCATCTCCTTCCCTCTAATTAGAACCCCCAAACATTATATATATATTTTATTCTAACACCCTAGAGAATAAAATGGTGGTCATTGCAATACTTTCTGTTACACCGTATTTGCGCAGCGGTCTTACAAGCGCATTTTGCTAGCTATAGCAAGTACTATAAAAATGCACTGATTACTGTGAAAATGTAAATTGCAGTTTAAGAGTTAACCACTAGGGGGCGTGGAAGGGGTTAAGTGTGACCTTATATGTGTTTCTAACTGTAGGGGGCGGGGCTGAACGTGTGATGTCAGTGATCGTCTTTCCCTATATCAGGGAACAGACGATCACTGATATTGCCACAATGAAGAACAGGGAAGGTGTGTTTACACTGACCTCTCCCCGTTCTTCAGCTCCTGTGACCGATTGCGGGACACCGGCGGCGATCGGGTCACGGAGCTTTGGACCCCACGGCTGGGCCTTAAAGAGACACTTACAGGTACATCCCTGAGCCCAGCTGTGCCTTTCTGCTGACGTATATCGGTGTGAAGGGGTCCTTAAGTGGTTAAAGGCACACTAAGCTGCAGCATGTCGAGAGGAACTAACCACAAGGAGGATTTCTAAAGTATCAAGAAAAACTTACCCAAGCTCTACCGCTATATAGTATAGTTGGTGTATAGAGTAGTCTGTGCTCTGGCTAATTAAGCTCACAAGTGATCCATAGAAAGTACAGGCCGGCCACTCGACAGCTTCTCCATAGAAAATATTTATTGAATTATTACAGCAGTAACGTCATCCAAAAATTTGAAGCGTTTCAGCCTTAGGGCTTCATCAGAGCAGTGATGAAGGCCTAAGGCCGAAACACGTTAGCATTTTTGGATGATGTTACTGCTGTAATGCTTCAATAAATATTTTCTATGGAGAAGCTGTCGAGTTACTGGAATGTACCGTATATACTCGAGTATAAGCCGAGTTTTTCAGCAAATTTTTTTGTGCTGAAAATGACCCCCCCCAGCTTATACTCGAGTCACCTTTTTGCAACTGATCTCCCAGATTTGGGGACCCAGTACCGGCCAGCCGTAGGTCCCCTGGACCCGGAACCTGGCACACATGTAGCCCCATTTCTTTTCTACAAGTGTGGAAAGTTTGTTGTCTGGAAGACCTACGGCTGGGGAGCACCAATTTTTCAAACCCGGGCACCCCTTTCATAGACTCCCATGTTAGTGAGGCATGGGCACAGTGAGGCATGGGCACAGTGAGGCATTTACACAGTGAGGCATGGACACAGTGAGGCAAAGTGAGGCACAGTGAGGCATGCAGATGGACACCCCAGGCTTATACTCGAGTCAATAAGTTTTCCTATTTTTTGTGGTAAAATTAGGTGCCTCGGCTTATATTCGGGTCGGCTTATACTCGAGTATATGCAGTACTTTCTAAGGATTTCTGATGTATGCCTGAAAACATTCTGTAATGGAATGACCCGTGATACTCTGAGACTTTTGAAGGATGAGGTGTACTCCTGTGCCAGCTTCACCAATGACTCTTGGGTCTAGGGTCATCCTTTGTCCCTTAGGGCCATAGGATGACTGAGAAATTATATCATAAATTACATGAGATGGGACATTACTGATAATTCATGTATTGAAGGATATCTTGCAATATTACAAGTTGTTAAAGTCTGACTCCAACAGGTCAATGGAGTGTTTTCATTCAATGTGGGGACACATGCTTTTGAGGTGTTAATTGAGTCTGCTCCTAGATATTTAATTGTGTATGCTAATGACACTGTTTGGTGTGGAGATACTATTGATGATAGAGGTGTTGTGAGTTAGCAGTCTAAAGGTCAGACATCTCTTTTCAGGTGTAATGGATTAGCGTGTCAATTACATCTACAAAGGAATGTGCATTATGTAGCAGTGAATTTGATTATTGCAGAGTCGGGACGTCTGGGGGATGACTAATAATTAACTAAACTGAATGTCATTGAGAGTGTGTATTGAAGTGCTATATGTAATGTGGTGGGTGGAGTTGATTCATTGTTCACTTGCTTTCTAAAACTGTATATAACCAGCTGAGTGTACCATTAAAGTATTCATTCATTTTGGAACCAGAACCAGAGCTTGTGTCTCGGGTTATTCTGGGAAATGGAATGGGTCGTGTCTGCCGGATTGTGGAGCGTCGGATAAGCTGTTTTGGGTTGGTGGAATGGAAGATCGTAAACGGTGGTGACCGTTACACATTCTAATTTCATAAAACGGAAATCACTAATGATTATGCTTAGTGTATAACTATAAAGTATATATTTCAATTTCAACTCTTTTGTGGTTCATCCATCGCTATGCAGCCTCTTACCCCGGTCCAGAAGCTTAACACTCTCGCTGGGAGGAGACGGTTTGCTGTGTGCCGTAGCAGTGTAGGTCACCACCCGGAACAGATACTGGTGCCCTATGATTAATGCTTTGACAGAGTAGCTGGTCTCTTTCACATTGGTAGCAATGACTGTCCACTGCGGAGAGCCCACCACTTGCTGCTGGATAGAATAAGTCAGCTGATCCAGGTCTGCAAGAAAGGAAGAGAACAGAGATGTACCGGAGTGTACTTTGACATGTTCAGGGCTGGTGAGGACCAGTATGGGGGTCACAGCCAGTAGCATAGGCATTATTTTATATATATTTTTTAGAAGCATGAAATTATGGGATAGACTTGAGATTCAAACCTATAACAGGATCCAGCCATTTGGGGGGATTCCATCGCAGTTTGACTGTTTTTCCCGTCACAGATGCGATAATGGGGGGACCATCTGGAGGGGTTGGGACCACGTCTGGAAAAAGGGAAGAAACAAAAAATTGTGTCGGTTAGATTCAGTATTTACATCATTTCATTTAGTTACGTTTTTTTTTTTTTTCGTTTTATTCGTTTTAAGAATTCATTACGTTTATTTGCATTCAAATCAATTTGAATTTTAATTCCATTTGAATCGAATTCCATTCAAAATATAATTTATTCTATTTGAAATTAGAATTTTGGAAGAAAAATTATTTATATTCTATTGTTTTTTTCAAATTTCAGAAGAAAGTTATATTCTTTCAATTGTTTTATTTTATTTTATTCTTTTTCATTCTATTCCACTCCTATTTTCTTTTCTTTTTTTATTACGTTTTTGTACAAATACAAAACCTTACACACTTTTCCAAAAACACTTTTCTAAACTCTTCTATTTTTTATTCTATTCCTTTATTTTCTATTTTATTTTGTTCTGTTATTTTCTATTTTATTTTGTTATGTTTTACTCTATTCTTTTAATTTCTGTTCTATTCAGTTTTTTATGCTATTATATTCTATCATTTTATTTTCTAATCTGTTCTTTTCTATTTTTTTACTTTCTTTTCTATTCTGATTTACTCTCTTCAGGAATTCAAATACAATTAGGAAACTATTCAAATTCGAATCAAAAACAATTCGAATTAGAATCAAAAACTATCGAATTAGAATTTTGTCTGATATTTTGTTTGGTTATTTCGGATTTGTTTAAATTCGTTACTATGGAAATTCGGAAATTGGGATACATCCCAATTTCCGAATAACAAAAAATGTGTCCGAATTGACTAGTCACTGCTCCTGTCAGCCTTGGAACATAAGGAAGACGCCCAGTAAACCATTGCCCCCATGACAACCGTCCCTCCCGCCCACCCCTTGTCGTGGTCCTACTTGTAATAATATCTCCAGCATGGAGTATTTTTCTTACCTGTGACGTATAAGTGAGCATAACACGCGGCCTTGCCAACCTTGTTTGAGATGACACTCTTGTAAACGCCGGCATGTGTGTGGCTAACAGATGGGAACACAAGACGATGGATGTCCTTATCTGAAGAGAAATAATATGATTTATAAACATTCGGGTAAAAGTAACGAGAGTGTACATGTCTTATGTTCCAATGTTCCGAAAGATTTACCACACAATCTTTTCTTATCAAGAAACACAAAGAAATTTAAAACAAAGAGGATAGGTTTGGTGGCAAACCTCAACCGGCAACCTAGAGCCGAGAGCTGACCGGAGTGAGCACCTTCCTTTCCTCTTCAAACTGAGAAGGTCACACAAGGATTTTTCCAAAAATCTGAAGCCAAAATGACATATTCTGCATTGGATTATGGGAAATCTCAGGACTTTTATGGCCAACCTTATATTATCAGAACAGCAGGAGCAGTCATTAGGCCAAATAATATGATCTGGGTAGCTAAGACATGTGATGGTGGTTACAAAACCAGACCCAAACTGTCCTACTCTTTAAAAAAAATACATTTTTGGGGGCACACCTGGAATAAGAGCGTTCATTTACCCAGATAGCAAGGATAACTTGCCACAAATGTGTGCCAGTGTCGAATTGTAAGCCTTGTTAACGTGCTGCACATTTTCACTGCCAAGTTGTACACTTAAAGCACAAGTTCTAGTTGACACTTTTCCATTTTGAAGAAAATTTGCAAGTCTCTAGCAAGAACAAAGTTGCAGTGGTGAGGCTACAGAAAGAGCTCTGCAAGTCCACAGTGACCCCCTGTGGTGGAAGGAGAATTTTCTACCACTTTCTTTTGTATCTCTAGGACAGGTAGCAAAAGGAAATCCCCCTAAAAAATTATACCCATTACTGATAACCATTTCTTACACCAGGGGTCACCAAACTTTCTAAACAAAGGGCCAATTTACTGTCCTTTAAGGGGGTTGGACTGTGGCTAGTGGGAGAAGAATATGCCCTGGCATCAATGGGAGTATACAATGCCCCACCATTGGCATTGGGGGGGGGGGTATATCTCCATTGTTGGTATCATGGAAAGGAATAGTGTCCCGTCATGTTTCGCCCAGGGCCGGGCTTCATTAGGGGCTTAGTACAGGGAAAGACTATAGAATAAACAGAGAAACAAATATTAATTAACCAAAAACCACTGAGGCCATTGCTCATTGAAATAAATTGGATTGGATGGATCCAATCCAAAACATATGGTTGTATATCACAGAATAAATATATTAAACAGTAAACGTTTTGACAGAAAAACGATAAACACAGGGTAAATACATAATGTTAACAACAGAGTAGCATGCATAGAATTTGCATAATGGCAATAAAACAAGGCAAACACCACTCACCCTAGGACAGAGGTGGCAAACACAAGGCCCGCGGGCCGAATCCGGCCCTCCGGGCCATTTCATGTGGCACTCGCACCTCTCCTGCAGCTGCAGGAGAGCTCCAGTCCTCCTCTGGTCCTACTCCAGACCCTTACTTTCCGCTTTCAAGCAATGCATCCAGCTTCCTCCCAGCAGCAGCATAAGGAAAGGGGGTGAACTGTGATGTAAGGGAGAGTGGGGGAATCAACTTCTGATGGTGGG
This sequence comes from Rana kukunoris, assembly GCA_029574335.1. Taxonomy (NCBI): domain Eukaryota; kingdom Metazoa; phylum Chordata; class Amphibia; order Anura; family Ranidae; genus Rana; species Rana kukunoris. The sequence goes on from CM056054.1 coordinate 229,729,848, forward strand.
GGGGCTCTTGACATCTAATGTAAAGGGGAGGAGATGCGCTGGACATCTTATCTTACAGATACAACCGGCCCTTTTGAGGGCGATCATATTACTGATGCGGCCCACAATGAAATTGAGTTTGACACCCCTGCCCTAGGACCTCAGCTAAGATCCAGATATATCACAACCAATTGTGTTTGGAATCAAGGTAGAGGAAGGATGATAAACATGATTCCAGACTACTCATTCGCCAGGTAAGAAAAGGGGGAGACAAAATTGACCCTCACATTCAGTCCAGTACCACCAAATGAAGCTGCAGTAAGAAAAAGTGTGTTTATTAAAAGGAATTATCTAAATGTAGTTTAGTTTATTTTTAGATAATTTCTTTTAATAAACACACTTTTCTTACTGCAGCTTCATTTGGTGGTACTGGACTGAATGTGAGGGTCAATTTTGTCTCCCCCTTTTCTTACCTGGCGAATGAGTAGTCTGGAATCATGTTTATCATCCTTCCTCTACCTTGATTCCAAACACAATTGGTTGTGATATATCTGGATCTTAGCTGAGGTCCTAGGGTGAGTGGTGTTTGCCTTGTTTTATTGCCATTATGCAAATTCTATGCATGCTACTCTGTTGTTAACATTATGTATTTACCCTGTGTTTATCGTTTTTCTGTCAAAACGTTTACTGTTTAATATATTTATTCTGTGATATACAACCATATGTTTTGGATTGGATCCATCCAATCCAATTTATTTCAATGAGCAATGGCCTCAGTGGTTTTTGTTTAATTAATATTTGTTTCTCTGTTTATTCTATAGTCTTTCCCTGTACTAAGCCCCTGATGAAGCCCGGCCCTGGGCGAAACATGTTGGGCAACCGTCAGGTATAGGGACTCCAGTGGCCTTTATTGTGAGCCACGCTGGTTCGTTTATGGACCATCAACTGTTTATTTTAATCATGTTATTTCTATTTCTGTATGTTTAAATTAAATACATTTTGTATATTTTTCTAACTTGAGTTTATTGTCTTATCTGGACACCGTTTAAAGTCCCGGGGCTTGTTGCCCCATTTTCCCCATTTCCTTATTCATTATCTGGTCACAGTTTCTTGCACCGTGACTGTCCAAAATACTTTCCCCTTCTATCTCTATTGCCCGAAACAAAATGTTCATGCAACCAGAGCCTTCCTGTTATAAGGAAACGCTGAGCCACGTGACATTGTGCATGCACATCTAACATCTATGGTCAGCTTCAGAATGTATGTCAGAGTTCTGCACAATTTTATAACATTTCAACAAGAGAAATTCTTACATTGAGTCATTCTGCGGTCATCTGTGCTCTGGATCTTCTTTCCATTGTGGTACCAGGTGATGGTTGGATATGGTAAGCCAGTTACTTGACATTCCAACTGAACCTCGCGAGACTCCACCACATCGAGGTCCTGTAGTGGTCGCAGGAAATCCGGCATGAGCACTCCCTCCACCTCAATGTCTTGTACCTCTGGTTCTTCTGGGATGGAAGGCATCTTTTCAAGCTTGGATCTGAAGGGAGTTATGATATTATTGCAAGAAAATACAAAGTATTAAGATGTAGAAACCTAAATTGTAATTTTATTCATTCTCTCATTACATCAATTGTTCATCTTATGTTTCCTCTGAGTGCCCTGCAACCATTTCCCCCAAAGTACTAAATGAGCTCTACCTTGTCTGCTGAGCTCAGGTCAACTTGATGTAAATTAAATAAAGCTTAAAAAAGAACAGTGGTCAGGATATAGAACCTTTAACCACTTAAGGACCTTAGGTGTTTTTCAGTTTTGGTGTTTGCAAGACTAAAACATTTTTTTCTGCTAGAAAATTACTTAAAACCCCCAAACATTATATATTTTCTTTTTCTAACACCCTAGAGAATAAAATAGTGGTCATTGCAATACTTTTGTCACACCGTATTTGCGCAGCGGTCTTACAAGCGCACTTTTTTTGGAAAAAAATCACTTTTTTGAATAAAAAAATTAGACAACAATAAATTTGGGCCAATTTTTTTATATATTGTGAAAGATAATGTTACGCCGAATAAAATGATACCCAACATGTCACGCTTAAAAACTGCGCCCACTCGTGGCATGGCGTCAAACTTTTACCCTTAAAAATCTCAATAGGCGACGTTTAAAAAATTCTATAGGTTGCATTTTTTGAGATACAGAGAAGGTCTAGGGCTAGAATTATTACTCTCACTCTAACGATCGCGGCGATACCTCACTTGCGTGGTTTGAAAACCGTTTTCATATGCGGGCGCTACTCGTGTATGCGTTCGCTTCTGCGTGTGAGCTCGTTGGGGCGCTTTAAGCATTTTTTTTTTGTTTTCTTATTTATTTTTATATATTTAAAAAAAAATTACACTGAAAAAAAAATTAATCACTTTTATTCCTATTACAAGGAATTTAAACATCCCTTGTAATAGAAAAAAAGCATGACAGGTCCTCTTAAATATGAGATCTGGGGTCAAAAAGACCTCAGATCTCATATTCAGGCTTAAAAGAAAAAAAAAATTTTTGACTGTCATTTTTTCAAATGACATAAAAAAAAAATGTTCCTTTAAGAAGCTGGGCGGGACTGACGTTTTGACGTCACTTCCGCCCAGCACAGCTATGGGGACGGGTGAAGGACATTTTTCCCTCACTCGTATCCCAACACAGCTGCCAAAAGGACCCGATCGCCTCCGCCGCTACCGACGGCAACGGTAAGCGGCGGAGGGCGCGGGAGAGCAGCGGGAGGGGGGGCCCTCTCCCCCCACCGATAACGGCGATTTCGCGGCGAATCCGACGCGGAGACTGCCGTTATCGTTTAAAGGACCCTGCACTGAAAAGATGGATACCTCGGTTGTGGCAGCAGCTGCTGCCGTTACCGAGATATCCATCTTTAAAAAAAGGACGTATATATACAGTGCAGGGTCCTTAAGTGGTTAAAATGTTCATATTCTAAACAAGCAGCAAAAAAGCCCTCACTGAACCCTGTATCTGCAGGCACTATGGAAAAAAATCATCCTCAAATTGTACAGTAGAAAGCACGTTCACTTTAATTTCAGGAGCTCTGCTCACTGTACTCTAGACATGTGCAATTCGTTTAATTCCGAATTAGTTTTTTAATGAATTTTGACAAATTTGTTAATTCCGAAATTTCCAAATCTCCACATTTTTCAATTTCCGAATGTTCAGATTCCTGAAATCTGGAATTTCAGTATTTTCGAATTTCCGAAACTTGTAAAAATTTTGGAAATTTGGAATTTCGGAAATTATACATTTCGGAAGTTCAAACATTTAAAAAATTAAAAAAATCGGAAATTTGAAAATTTGAAAAAATAAAATAAAAAAATCTTTCCCATGTGGAGGCAGATTTTATTGGGGTGATGAAAAACCTGGTACAGTTCTTACATGTGTGATGACGTGGAAAGTCTAGGTTCCTCTACATAGAGCTCTGCAGAACATTCCTCTTCTCCATGCTGGTTGCGGGCAGTGATGGTATATTGCCCCTCATCTTCACTGGACACGTGGGTGATGAGAAGAGTATGGTGGCCCCTCTCCTTCAGAATATGGACCGTCTCGCCCTCCTCCACTGGCTGATCTGTTAGTATGGAAAGGGAAAAATTAAAGTAATATCAAACCCTCTATTTTAGTTTTTTTAATTATCTGACAATTATCTGACAATTCATCTGACAATATATGCTGGTTCACAACTGGGGGCGACCTGTTAGACGACCTGTCAGCCTGACATGTAGCGCTCCATTCAGTACAATGGAACCATTTTAATGTGAGCTCTGACTTAGAAAAAGGTTCCTGTACTACTTGGGGGGCCATTTCCCACACAAATTCCCACAGAAATATCACTTTCTTTTGCTAGTATTTAATCACCGCTGGGTTTTTATTTCTTGCTAAATAAACTAAAGACCAAAAACAAATAATATGCTTTTTTCTTAATTTCTGCGATAACATTTTGCAAATAATCTTTCTTCATAAATTTAGGTCACATTTCTTTGGTGAATATAGCCCAAATCAGTGTATATTATTTAGTCTGTAGGAATCCGAAAACTTTGGGCTATACAGTATATCTGAAAATCGATCAATTCTGATGCGCTGACGACCTATTTCATTTCTTGAGACCCAAAAATGCCAGTACCAGTACAAATATCCCTTTCTGGAAAGTAGACAGTCCAAGGTATTTAGTAAGAGGCATGGCAAGTTTTTTGAAGTTGTAATTATTTGCAAAGTAAGGAAATTTTAATTCACTATTCTTTTTAAAACTGTACATATAGTCACCAGTGCAAAACAGTGTCCACATATCACTTATTGTGTCGGTGATCAGGGACAGTGTGTAAAAAAAAAAAAATTACAATTTTTTTCATTTTTTTCTTTTTAATCCACATTTATTTATTTTTTTAGTTTTTTTTTTCTTGCGCCAATGCTTATAAAAGCATTGAAATATTTAGCATTTGGATACTTTGGCTGTGTAGGCCGTGGCTTTGTGTTAGCTGCTATTGTAGACAAAATGTGGTACATACATAAATGGCAGTTGTAGTTTAGATGTGTGGACATCTCCGTTTTTTTATATTTGGTTCTCAGTGTAATGAAGTCACCTATTCATTTGGGGGAACGCCACTCCACACCTCACCTTTGGACCCAATAGAACCAGTGGGTCTATTTAGACTTGAACAGGGATTCAGGTAGCGGGATTTGGAATTGGGCAGGACGCGACCCGGCTTGTCACATACCGGAAGGTCCTGGGCCCCTCTACTCTCCACTCCTCTGGATACGAGGGACGCTCGGACATAACTCCATCCCCACACAACTCTATAACCAACAAAGGGGATCTACATCTAGTTTACTACGTGGTTTGAATTACGATTCGCACTACTCTTTCTCCGTGGCTCCTGACGATGGTCGACAACCAGAAACGCATCGGGCATACACACATCATCTACTAGGAGAGTGCTTTTTTGTCTACTTGCCTTTTGTCTGTGGCATATGTACTGTTTTATCGTTATTGTATTTGTTTATGTGTTTACAAGCACAGTGGGTGCATGCTGTGTGCATTAATATTACGTGCCAGTATCTGTACCAATTCCCAATATAGATCGATTTTATACCTCAACACTTTGTTTGGCCTTTAAAATCCCACCCAGGGGTTGATACTTTCTTTCAGTGTAATGAAGTCGGATCTGTCTCCAGGCTCTCTGTACTGCCCCTTCTCCTTCTGTTACAGCTTAGTCTCATCTTTGTACACTTCCCACGTATTTGTATGGAGGGTCTACTAGGGGATCATGACACCACAAAGCTAGGGCACTCTTAATGGGAATATGCAGAGAATGCACTCCACTTCAGAAAAGAGAAACCTGAACATTTAACTGACAGCAAAGGCCCGGCCATCAAGGCCTTGGCAGACCTCTTTGCTAGACTCATGGGAAGCAGCAAAGTTATAGCTGAGGACCACACACTGCCTATAGCCATTGAAACTACAAAACAGATGGTGTCAATGGGAGGAATTGCCCTATCAATCGTGTTGTTGTGAGGAATTTTGCCCCCCTCACTGGTCTCAGTGGTGCGAATCATGCCCCATTGTTAGTATCAGTGGATAAAATGGTGTCCAAGGGCCAGATAAAAGCAAGCAAAGGGCCACATATGGCCGAACGGACCGTAGTTTGGAGACCACTGATCTAATCGCTAATGGCCCCGTTCGGAAGTATGAATGGGGCATTAGTAGTAGATCCAAGCCACAACAAGAAGAGACATCTTCGCAGTGGAATCCTCTCCAGGCAAAGTCCAGGGAGAGAAGGACCCATTTTAGAAGGATGCTCAAACTATTTTTCCCTTAACCTCAGTTCACATCAACACAACAAACACCCAGTGACTGGCTCAGGCTTTTTCACATTAGCAGTTGGAGGGCGGTAAAACCCGTGGTTGAGTCATTTTTTAGCGCTCCCCCTTTAGCTGCAGAGGCTGGGGGTGTACATACATATGCCATGGCAGCAATGCTTTGTGTCTGCGGTTGGAATTATACCTCCTGTACCCCACTGAGCATAACCTACTCAAGTGATTGGGGCTATTCTGCAAGCACCTCACAGCCGCGTGCAATACATGTGGTTGAGGAACTCTAGTGCAGGGTTCACCGTTCAAGGGCTTAAAGTGACACTAAAGGTTCACTTCTTTTTTTTTTAAATAAGAAACATGTCATATTTACCTCCACTGTGCAGTTTGTTTTGCACAGAGTGGCCCCTATCCTCCTGTTCTGGGGTCCCATGGCAGCTCTTGCGGCTCCTCCCTGCAATAGATTACCCCCTCTGGGAAGCTGTCTTCCGAGGGGGTTACCTTGCGGGCGCGCATACACTCGGTGTCCATAGCCGCCGTGCAGGGCCGCCATCAGGGAGGTACAGGCAGTGCACCTGTAAGGGGCCCAGAGGTCCCAGGGGCCTGGATGGCAATCCTTTTTTTTGTAAGGGGCCCAGAGGTCCCCAGGGCCCCGGAAGGCAACCCCTCCCCCTTTTTTTTTATAACATTTTTTTTATTTTCTATATACTTTCATTAAAGGGCCCAGAGGTCCCCAGGGTCCGGATGGCAACCCCCCCCCCTTTTTTTAATTTTATTTTTATAATAAAAAAAAATGTTTTCATTTTTTTAATATATTTTTTTATTCATATCTTTTTTGTTTTTATTAAAGGGCCCAGAGGTCCCCAGGGCCCCGGGTGGCAACCCCCCTTTTTTTGTTTTAAAAACATTGTTTTTTTTATTTATTTTTTTATTAAAGTGCCCGAATGGCTACCCCCCCTTTTTTTATACATATATTTTCTTTCTATTTTTTTATATTTAGATAAAAAAAATTTTTTTAGGGGCCTAGAGGTCCCCCCAGGACAACTCCCCAATTTGTGGCACCCCCGCTTCTCAATTTGCGACAGCCCCCCGCTTCTCAATTTGAGGCGGCAGCACCCCCACCGGTTCTCTGCTCCAGGGGGCCCATGCCCGAAGCTGTGTATGATTCGGCCTGTATATGACTCGGCCCTGCCCCCCGCCACTCGTGTTATTGGATTTGATTGACAGCAGCAGGAGCCAATGGCTACGCTGCTATCAATCTATCCAATGAAGAGCCGAGAAGCAGTTGAGAAATTCGGGGCTCAGGTAAGTAAAACAGGGGGGCTGGGGGCCGGACAGTTCAAGGTGTTTTTTCACCTTAATGCATAGGATGGTTTACAACCCCTCGAAGGTTTACAACCCCTTTAAGGCAGGCAGTGAGGAGGCGATACAAATCTTCCGCACTGCCGGTCAAATGCTCTGTGAAGAGCGATCTGAACACAGATCGCTCTTTAGAGACCAAAGCAAGTGTGAGCCCTATAAATATTCATCACTCAATACACTGTAACTTTGTACACAAACTATTTGAGACAACTTATCGGCAGTAGACAGAAATGTCCTGAGTTCAGGAGTAACTTAGCAAGCGCAGAACATATAAACAAATCTCAAAGACTAAATTTAGCCGGAGACACTCCAGTTTAAAGTGTATTTCCATTTTTGCAGCCAACACAGGAAAATACCTGCTTTATATTTGTTACGTGTTTTCATTCACATCACACACACCTTATAAGAAAAATGTAAATATGCTGCTTATATTACGTGCTTTTTTCCAAGAACTCCAAAACTGAAAATGTTTCTCTGCTATGCAAGGGGGCTTAGGGAAAACTATAATAAACCCTGTGTGTACTCTGCTTGCAGATCTCATTACCAGTTATAAACTAGACTGTATCCTGGTCTGTCCTATCAAAGAATTAAAGCTTAAAGGCTCACTAAAGGAAAAAAAATGTTTTTGCTGAAATGACTGTTTACAGGGTATAGAGACATAAAAGTTAACTGATTCCTTTTCAAAATGATTAAAAATAGATAAAAATCAATCATATAGGGCCAGATTCAGGTAGAGTTAGGCTGGAGTATCTGTTTAGGCTGGAGTATCTGTGACAGTTTAGCTGTGATACTCCAGCCTAACTGTCACTTTAAGCCGGCGTTTCTGTTTTCTGTAACCAGAAAACAAGAAACGCCGGGTTGGTGTTCCGATGCGATCGGCGCAATTGAATTTCGCCATCGCATCACAAATTTAATTTAAAAATGGCGCCGGGGGCGTTCCCGCTGATTAACGCTGAAAAAATATGTTAATCAGCGGGAATCGGAAATTCACGATCGTTTTCGGGCGCGACGCAGTGACTTTCCGACGTTTCCGTAAGCGATACGCAACGTAAAGATAAAGCAGCCCCCTAGTGGAGTATCCTATGTTAAGTATAGCCGTCGTCATCGCGTCGGAAAAAAAAAAATTTGCGTCGCTTGCGTAAAACGTTCATGAATGGGGATGTGACGTCATTGACGTTCACTGACAGAATTTGGAGCATGCGCACTGGGATGCATTGACACTCGACGCATGCGCAATACGTTCGCGGCAGGATCGCGCTTAGTTTAAATAATACACGCCCCGTACCCGCCCAATTTGAATTCCGCCAGCTCATTTGCGATGCGCTGCCGCAACTTTAGGAGCAAGTGCTTCATGAATAACAGCACTTGCTCCTAAAATTTCGGCAGAGTAACGTAAATGAGAAGCGTTACTCCAGAGCAAAGATGCTCCAATCTACCTGAATCTGGCCCATAATGTGCCTGCAGGTTAGTTTCACTTTTGAACTGGCTTCATGTTTCTGTGAAGTAGAAATAGACACACAGAACAAAAACAAACAAATCCAGGGCAGTGTTTTGTTTTTAAAATGAATCTGATTGGTTCTGGGAAGTTTTAGACACACAGTAATGACAGCTTAGACCACCATGAGAAAGCTCCCAGTACTGTGGTTATAAGGAAACAGACAAGCAGGAAGTGTGGAGATCAGAGCAGGATTACAGCAACTTCAAAGCAAAAACGAACAATAAGGACATGAAACCAGTACTGCAGTAAGGTAAAGGAAGCTATTTAGCTAAAAAAATATTTCCTTTAGTGATCCTTTAACCCTGGGCAAAAACAAATGCAGTGACGCTGTGCCTGTTAAGTGCTTATTTCTGTCTAGGGCAGGGGTCACCAAACTGTGGCCCGAGGGCCAGATCTGGCCCTTTGCTAGTGTAGCGCCTGTGTACTTCCATGTACCAGTGCTATTCAAATTTAAGGCATAATCAGAGTGTATGTGACTCTGATTCTAATTGTAATTATTTGTTAGGGTCTCTGTTTCAGCTTGGCTGTGCTGTGGGCTCATTCTGTTGTTGCTGGGGTCTTGTTCCACCCCAGCACGATAGGTGGCAGCAGGGGAAGCTGAGGTTTGGGTGTTCTCTCCAAGCGACCAATCAGGAGGCTTGGGCCTCCCTGGGCATGCTGGGAGAGAGTACTTATGGAACAGACACCATTGGTCTGGGTTCTTCTTCTTCGAGTGTGGCACCCACCTTTAGGGTGGCCACATCACCGTGCCCCTAGCGTTATGGCCTACCTGGCCGGGGCGTGTGTGCTAGGCGGTGTTCCTGGTTTCGGGCCTAGGTGGGTCTGGAACATTCAAGCAGGACGGGGACTTAGTAATGGACTGGGTTCCCACTTTTGAAGATCCCAAGCAAGTGTGGCTGTTCGGTGGGGAGTCCATCTGTGGAGCGCCATTGAGAGGCTGGCGGTCCAACAGGATTCAGACAAACCACCGGGGATCGAGGTACTGGACACTGAAGGATTGACTCCTCTTTCAGTCGGTACCTGGGCGACCTAAGAAGAAGATTCAGGCGAAACTTTACTTAGGAGGGGCTCCTCTGTAACCGCAATCAGAGAGGGCCTGTGGCAGAGGTGTCTCCCTGAGTTCATTCTAGAAGAGTCTGTGGCAGAGACATCTTCCTAAAGTTCCGAGTTATACTCTGGCTGCCAGGTCAGTGAGAGAGACCTGTCCAGGTACGCGAAGTGGCGAAGAAACCCTAAGTGTTTCCCTATTGTACGCCTGAATCTGCTATTCTCCTTCCAACCTTCACCTGTCTTTTCCATCACCTGTTAACAGTTTTTACCCGGCTGGGTGATAAAGAGCACATTTAAAAGAGACATTCTCCTTGCGGACATTCCTTACTGCTGCTGTATACATCATCCACCCTAGACATTTCACCAGAGCCATGAGATAACATGCCATCCCATCTATTACCAGCAGCCCCTTCGGGGGTATCACTAAACTAGCTTTTATCTGGCCCTTGGGGCACTATTCCTCCCACTGACACGAACAAGAGGCCACTATTTCTTCTACTGATATCAATGATGGTATTCTTTCTACTGATAGGGACCCTACTCCTCCTACTGACCACCAACCCTGAGGCCAAATTTATTCTCACTGGTACTGGGCCTGGGAAATGTTCTACCCCCGCTGGCCACAATCCGGCCCTCCTAAAGTCTGAAGGACAATAAACTGGCCCTTTGTTTGAAAAGTTTGGAGACCCCTGGATTAGTGGTCCGTGGCCCTGCTCTAGATATGAGGAGACCGAGGGACAGTCCACCCCCGGATCATGGGGGAGCACCTCTTGCCGGGGGAGCGGAAGACCAGGTAAGTAAAACTGTTTCTCCTCTCCCCTTGGGTTTTACAGGTCATAGAAGCTTGGCTTCTTAATTGTATGTTAATGAGGAGTACAAATTCATGTGTCTCTTTCTTTAATTATTCTTAATTCTTATTCTTTAATTATTTTAGGCATGCTGTGTGAATGGAAGCATGTAATGAATGTAGCACCCTCCTAGATAGGTGCTAGGTAAGCATTATTAACCGTGTGTGTACTGTCCCCCCCACGGCACTAACACAGCCCCCCCACCACCACCCGCTGTTCTTACCTTGGATGCGGGCGGTGAGAGCATGGCGGACTTGGGGAAAGCTGCTCCGGTGTCCTCTCCTGGAGCAGCTTTCGCAGTGTCTCCTCCTCCCAGCGCTAGGCATCCAATAGAATCGCCTGATGTTTTGGCCAAGCGGGAAACAGGTTTCATACCTGCCACCCGATTGGCAGGGAGGAGGATAAGTGTTGCAACAGCGAATTTTCATTTGCTGTTGCAACACACATGGGTGGGCTCCAGACGCAATGCTATGCGTTCCCAGTCCACCCTATTTTGAAGCCTATTAGAGCTCATGGCTCTAATCAGGTTCTTCTTAAAAAAAAACTGGCCACTCTAATTCATATGCCCGGTGACCCGAAAGGGGCTAAAAACATGAATAGGGGGTGACCGCGGCATTAATCTATCCACTACATATAGGGGTAGGAGAGAATAAGGGGGTTGCGCCTAATGGATGGGCCGCCCCTGATAAAGGCATATTTTGGCTCACTGTACTTAATGAGCTGCAATCATTTAGTCAGGCCTGATCTGTGGGCTCTGCTGTCAGTCTGCTGGATAGCTCCCTCTGTATCCAGGTATCTTGAGAAGTTTCTGGATGATAGGTGTGGAGCCTATGCAGATAGCAGCATGAATATTGATATGGCCCAGGCCTATCCCAGACAGGCGGGCTGGGAAACTGTATTTATTCTGAGAGCACACAGAGCTCTGGGTCTTGCCCCAAGAGTGAAGGAGTTCAGCCTCTGAAACTGCCTCCCATTCATTGCAGTGTGTCTTTTCACACTGGGAGAAAAGTCCTGCAAGCAGCATCTTTGGGGCATTTTGGGAGCACTGCATTTAACACTCTCAAAACGGATTGCAATGAATGAGCAGCGGCCAAAAAGTGGTGCAAAAGCACAGCTAAAACAGTGCTAAAGCGCCGTAAAGACAAGCAACGCTTTAGTGCTGACGCCAGGCTCTGTCAGTGCATAAGTAGTCTAAGGCAGGGTTCGAGAAAACGCATAAAGACATCTCATAGACTTAAATATTCACAATGGAAAATGCAAATAAATGAATGCAGTTTATAGAATATAATTGATTATATAATACAGGGAATCGGTGTGGCGGTGAGCAATCCAGTGTTATAAACCTGAAATATAATTATCATTGAAGGTATTGAGCACTTACTGAAATGGGTCCATGTGACAACAGGGGGTGGCGTGCCGCTGATTTTACAGTCCAGCCGGGCAGTGCGACCCTCTACCACATCCCGATCTTGCATCTTCCTGGTGAACAGCGGAGCCATTGAGGGGTGAACAGTCAGCACAGCGCTGCACGTCAGCTCATCTGGGATGAATAGAGGATACAGGAGGAAAAGCAAGGATGCACAGATATGAGATCAACACGGAAAGGTGAATAATGTATGTGTACAGGTAACAGACACATTATATGTATGAAAGTTTGAGTTGTTTGAGTTATGATGATGTGAATGTATAATAAATATGTAAAGTGCTGCGTGAATTGACAGCGCTATATAAGTACCTGATATATAAAAAAAAAAAAAAAATGTCAATAATTAAAATGTCAGTTCACCCAAATCTGATATTTCACATTTAAGTTCAGTTGACCCATCCATAGGGTTTCCCATTGAAGAATAAGGCTAGGACTCATGAATTGGAACAGGGACCTCCCCCAGAGGTCAAAGGTCAGAAGGTGGGTTCCCAGAGGTCAAAGGTCACAGGACCTACCCCCCCACCAAAGTGTACAGCCTACCCAACTAATTTGGGGAATTAACAAGTCAGGGAATGAACAGGTTGGGGCTTCACGCGTGCATTTGCGCTTCGTGCAAATGTATTTTATAAAGCTGCAGAGTGAAGCGAGGCAGCCACGCGTCCTACGAGTTTCCACTTGGGTAATGTCTACCATTGGGAGCGAGCGAGCCAAAAAATAATTTTTTCCCCTTATTCCGACAAACCGAGCGGGATCTGGGAAAGGTAGGGGTTTAGGGTGGGGAGAGTCACTAAGTGGAGATGCACTTAGGGTTAAAGTTCATAGGTCGAAGGTCAGCTAGGGTTAGGGTAGGGGTTAGGGTTTCCCATTGAAGAATATGGCTAGGACTCAGGAATTGGAACAGGGACCCCACCAGAGGTCAAAGGTCAGAAGGTGGGTTCTCAAGAGGTGAAAGGTCACAGGGCGTGGCTGACCCACCCCCACCAACGTGTACCACCTACCCCAACTAAGTTGGGGAATGAACAAGTCGGGGAATGAACAAGTCGCGGTAAGCGTCTTATATCCACAACCTATATCCCACACTGTACACTGTGTCATTTGCGATTAACTGTTGGCCATCCCACTTTGTACATTGTGCTATATATAACATTGTCTGGGCCATCCCATTCTTTACACTGTGTCTGGCCGCCATGAGAGAGATCTGTCAAAGTGGGCCAGTCTGGATGAAGTCCAGGGCCAAATTTTTGTCCCAGTCCAGCCCTGCCTGGACCTTCCCACTCTATACACTGGGGCAGGGGCGGACTGACCATTTGGGCACTCGGGCACTGCCCGATGCCACAAGGGGGCCCCATCAGGTTTGCCAGCCTCAGTAAAACAATAGAACAGTATGTATCAGTAGGACAGTATGTAAAAATATGTGTTTTTTTACATCTGTCCCTGAAATGTCCGAAACTGACTTGCTTTTGATGTGAAAATCCCGAGATTTTAGCTCCCCCATTGAACACCCGCGGCCCCCATAATCTTCTATTGCCCGGGGACAGGGCCGCCATCAGGGGGGTACAGGCAGTACCCCTGTAAGGGGCCCGGAGGTCCCCAGGGCCTCGGATGCCAACTCCCCTTTTTTTTAATAAAAAAACATTATTTAATTTTTCATATATATATATTTTTTTATATATTATTTCGTTTTTTCGTTTTTATTAAAGGGTGCAGAGGTTCCCAGGGGCCAGGATGGTAACCCCCCTTTTTATATATATATATATATATATATTTTTTTTTTTTTTGTTAAAGAGTCCATAGGTCCCCAGGGCCCAGATGGCTACCCCCCCTTTTTTTTTTAATTCTTATTTATATATTTTTTTCTTTTTTTGTAAAGGGCCCAAAGTGGCGGCAACCCCCCCCCCCCCCCCACTCCCATGCCTGAAGCTGTGTAAGGGGCCCTATAATTCCTGATGGCGGCCCTGTCTGGGGGCCCCATGAGTTGTCAGTCCGCCCCTGCACTGGGGTTGATTTACTAAAGGCAAATCCACTTTTCACTACTTGGAAGTGCAGTCGCTGTGATTCTGAGGGGAAGATCTGAAATGAGGGAAAGCTCTGCTGATTTTATCCTCCAATCATATGCAAGCTAAAATGCTGTTTTTATTTTCCTTGCATGTCCCCCTCGGATCTACAGCGACTGCACTTCTAAGTGCACTTTTAGTGCAATTTCAAGTGCACTTTTAGTGCAATTTCAAGTGCACTTTGCACTTGTAGTGCAAAATAGATTTTCCTTTAATAAATAACCCCAATGTGCCAGTTTCTTGTCTCCCTTGAAGTGTAAAAAATAAACCTGTATTTCTGTTCAATAAACAGTCATTCCTTTGGTTCTCATCCCAACATCTTGTCTGCGTATGATGCTTGGGGTAAGAGGACTGGAATTGGCTCTCGGTCTGCTGGAACGGTTTGGAGGGCAGGAGGCACTGTTTGGTGGAAGCAGGCGACACGTTCCGTCACACTATCTATGGCCAGCTTAAAGTTTACTGCTCCAAAGGACAATGCATCAGAACGTACAGTGGAACCTGGGATTGCGAGTAACGCGGTTAACGAGCGTTTCGCAATACGAGCGCTGTATTTTAAAATATCCTAACTCGATGTGCAAGTGTTGTCTCGCAAAATGAGCAGGATACAGGCCAAAGCAGTGTGCGGTACCGCGTTTGGCCTGAGGTGGGGGGGCGCTGGAGACGAACGCAGGGCCGCCATCAGGGGGGTACAGGCATTACACCTGTAAGGGGCCTGATGATCCCCAGAGGATCGCCCGCCCCACCCCCCGTTTTTTTTATATTTTTTTATTTTCGTCTGACCCCCCCCCCACCTTTAGCAACTTGGTTTTCTGATCCAGGGGGGCCCTGCCTAAAGCTGTGTAAGGGGGCCCAAAATTTGTGATGGCTGCCCTGGCCGAACGGAAATGCACGGAAAGGGCCGAGGACAGCTAGGCTGACCTTGGAAAGGCTCAGGGACGGAGTCTTTCCGAGGTTTGCCGAGGTCATCTAAACTGTCTAAACTGTCCTGCCGAGAATTTTCCCCCGGCTGATTTTGCCCGCTCTCTCCTGTGCAGGCGCAGCGGATCTACGAAAATTGCCGAACCTCAACACACCTTTCAATCGCCTGGGCACGGCACATGTGCATTGAGCACAATATTGTGCCACACGTTGACACACGCTGCCGATGTGCGCTCCACTCTGCAAGGGGGGCGGGTCTATTACAATTATATCGTATAAGGGGCGGATGCCACAAACTCCCCCATCAACAGTGCAAAACTCATCCTTTTCATACACCCCCTGTGGCGTGTGTATTACTATTATATCATCTGTAAGGGGGGCGGGTTTTTGAAAAGTAGGGTGAGTTTTGCACTGTTGATGGGGCAACTTTGTGGCCCCTTACGCGATATAATTGTAATATACACGCCCCCCTGCAGAGTGCAACGAGCTTCGACAGCGTGCGGCAATGACTGTTACTATGCCGTGTTCATTGCGCAGGCGCAGTTTCCAGCTCTTCATGTTCGGTAATTTTCGCCTCTGGCCGCATGCAGTATTGCATGCCATTAAAGTCGATGCGGAACTAATTATTTTCGTTTCCATTGACTTCTATGGGGAAACTCGCTTTGATATGCGAGTTCCTTGGATTACAAGCATTCTCCCGGAACGGATGATGCTCATAATCCGAGGTTCCAATGTATACACAGAAAAAAGAACAAAGGGAGGGAAGATAGTAAAATGAATGAGACCTACCTCTTGCCGTGCTCAGTTTACAGGTGTAGACTCCGCTGTCATCTTCATGTACAGAGTTGAGGAGTAGAAGACACTGCTTGCCGTTGAACCGCATCTTACAGTCCAGCAGGGCTGGCTGCAGCAGCTTCCCCCGGAACATCCAGTCCACGTCTAAATCCGGGGGTCCCGAAACCACACACTCAAACACCGCCGCCTCCCCAGCGCCCACACTCACATCCTGCAAGGGGGTCAACACCTCCAAGCTGGTACTGCCAGAGGAAGCTTTGTTCACACACATAGTAACACAACAACCAGGAAGACACGACACGGTGACCAAACACAAAAGACAACACAAAAGACAACACAAAAAAAAAAAAAGGGGAAGATAAATGTTACGGCCGGAAAAAAATAAAAATGAATGGAATAGAGGCAGACGGACAGATGGGGTAATGGGGTGGAGGAGGAGCAGAAAAAGAAACATTGAGGATTTTACTTTCACAAGTAAAACAAAGTCATGAACAATTACAGTTCTCAATGCTCCAAAAAATCAGTTCACAACATGATCAGGTCAAATAAAATAATAAAGCAGAAAATACAGACACTAAACACATGAGGAATCGGATGAAATGTAACACTCCCATTTTTGGATTTCCAATCACGCCAACTACATATGATAACAGAGACCGTCATGTAATAAGGAGGGTTCGCATTTCCAGTGGCCTGTATTTTCATGTGATTGCTTTATAATTGTACATGTCAATGAATGATTTGTTTCTCAACTCCGATCCCCAGAAATGAAATCTTTTCCGCAAATTTTTAGAACGTTTCAAAGTGAGGTTGAATAGTGGCTATATCAATTGATAAATAAGGTGTCCTGAAATAGGATCTTCCTAAAAAGGTGGCAATTCCAAATGATGAGAAAATGCATAAGCCAGGGGCGGACTGACCATTTTGGCACTCGGGCACTGCCCGAGGGCCCCATGCCACTAGGGGGTCCCATCAGGGTTGCCAGCCTCAGTAAAAACAGGGATAGTATATAAAAATCTGTATTTTTTTTACCTGCCTCTCCAGTATCTTTTCAGTGTGTGTATGTGTATTCTGTGTGTATGTACAGTGTACTATGTGTGTGTATACTGTGTGGCACCATGATCTATTGCCCCGGGGGCCTCATAATCTTATTGCCCGGGGGCCCCATGAGTTGTCAGTCTGCCCCTGGCATAAGCAAAGGTCACAGTGGAAAAAAAAGCATGTGGATACAATCAGTGCATCTAGAGAAAACTACTGTATGTGCAATCTCAACCTTGCCTACAAAAGCCAAGCTTGGTCCTACCTCTTCCACGTCTCCATAGGGCCCTATCACACCATTACATTGTAACTACACTAAAACAGCAGGGGAAATAGTTTCCATTATAATCTATGGGTATAACAATTTTATTACCGTATATCAGGGATATGCAATTAGCGGACCTCCAGCTGTTGCAGAACTACAACTCCCATGAGGCATAGCAAGACTCTGTCAGCCACAAGCATGACACCCAGAGGCAGAGGCATGATGGGATTTGTAGTTTTGTAACAGCTGGAGGTCCACTAATTGCATATCCCTGCCGTATATACTCGAGTATAAGACGACCTGAATCTAAGCTGAGGCCCCTTATTTTACCATAAACTGGGAAAACGTATTGACTTGAGTACAGGGCCGCTATCAGGGGGGTACAGGCAGTACACCTGTAAGGGGCCCGGATGGCAACTCCCTTTTTTTTTGTAAGGGGCCCGGAGGTCCTCAGGGCCCCCGGATGGCAACCCCCATTTTTTTTTATAAATCTGTATTTTTTTTATATATATAAAAAAAATACAGATTTATAAAAAAAAAATATTTATTTATTTATTTATTTTTATTAAAGGGCCCGGAGGTCCCTAGGGCCCCGGATGGCATCCCCCCTTTTGAATTTTTATTTTTTTTAAAACAATGTTTTTTTATATATATATATATATATATATATATATATATATATATATATATATATATATTTTTTATATTAAAAGGCCCAGATGTCGCCAGGGGCCCCCGGATGGCTAATCCCCCCAATTCGTGGCACCTCCCGCTTCTCAATGCACGGCCCCCAATTTTCTCAATTCAAGGCAGCACCCCCCACTTCTGCTCAAGTATAAGCCTAGGGTGTCCATCTGCATGCCTCACTGTGCCTCACTTTGCCTCACTGTGTCCATGTGCATTCCTCATTGTGCCCATGCCTCACTGTGTCCATGCCTCACTGTGTCCATGCCTCACTGTGTCCATGCCTCACTGTGCCTCACTGTGTCCATGCCTCACTGTGTCCATGCCTCACTGTGCCCATGCCTCACTGTGCCCATGACTAGACTTACGTTTAACATGGGAGTATATAGAAGGGGTGCCCAGCTTTGAAAAATCGGTGCTACCCGGCATGGGGCTAAATGGGTGCCAAGTTTGGGGTCCAGGGGAACTAAGGCCGTCCAGTGACGGGTCCCCAAAGTTACCGGATAAATTACCGTTTAACATGGGAGTCTATGGAAGGGGTGCCCGACTTTGAAAAAACAGTGCTCCCCGGCCATAGGTCCCCCGGACAACTTACTTTGCACACCTGTAGAGGAAGAGTTGGCTATATATGTGCCAAGTTTGGGGCCGGCCGGCCAATACCGGGTCCCCAAAGTCCGGGAGATCAGGCGCAAAAAGGTGACTTGAGTATAAGCCGAGGGGGGCATTTTCAGCACCAAAAAATGTGCTGAAAAACTCGGCTTATACTCAAGTATATACGGTACTGGAATGCCTGCAGTTCAGCACTATGGTGGTGGGCTGCACAGCCATTCACACTGGAGCGTGTTCTGACATGTTTCTAACTTGCACTCCCCTGGGTCACAGACCAGGTGACTCTTTACAGAGTATTATAAGAAATCTTTGTGTTTCAAATGAACATATAATGCATGACAAAGGATTCCTAGAGAACTGGGGGGTAACTAAAGAGTGTTCTGTCGAGAAGTGCCCGGCTATCGAATAGTGCCCAGGTGGAACCGCTCATGCGAGTTTACGGTCAGCTGTTGTCTCGCATTGCCAAGGCACATTCATGTAGGTGAGGGGCGGATATTTACAAGAAGGGGGTCAGATTTTTCAATGATAGGCAGTGCTGGGGGGCGGAATTTTTATCGATGGCCAAAGAAATCTGCAAAAGAAATCTGCTATTCATTTTGAACGATTGAGGGGCGTGTTTAGTCAATTGAAGGGTTGCTTTTTCTATATTTGATCAAGATTTCTTTGGTCATCGATAAAAATTCCACCCCCAGCATTGCCCATGATTGAAATATTCGCCCCCTTCATGTAAATATCCGCCCCTCTTTTACATGAATGGGCCTCGGCAAGGCGAGACAACAGCTGATCATAAACTCAGCTGTTCTGAAGCTCCGTTCTACGCATCCGCATTTCCGGGTTCCTCATATCTGGCTGCCTTTATCATCTCTCCTCCCTGTATGGCTCCACCCCAGGCCATCCCAGGTACTCTATATTAACCACTGCACTGCAGGTCTGCTTTGCTGATCAACGTTGTTTGTTAGTATTGTGTTCCTGCTTGCCGTGTGCTACGTTATCTCTGTGTACCGATTTTGGCTTGTCTCCAACCACTCCTGTTTGCCTGTGACTCTGACTCTTGGCCTGTCCCTTGGTTATCCTCGTCTGCTTGTTGCCCCGACCTCGGCTTACCCTTCACTATCTCTTGTGTCCTGAGTGGCTTCCTCTCTCTCCCTACGGCGCGTGACCTAGGGGACTCTGGGGGCCGCGACCTGGATCCAGTTGCAGGGAAGGCCATTCTCACCACTAGAGGCTCTGGTGAATACCAGCTGGATCTTAGACTCCCCGCCCTGGGGAATCTTGGGCTCAAGCTTCCTGCAGGATCCCTGTTTGTGACCCAGCAAACCTCTCCTCCATATCCACTTTGTGGTCCACCAGCAGCAGTCTGCTATAGGGTTCACTACCTTGTGGTGCACCCCTGACTCCAACTGGGTGCACTTGTCATCTGGCCACAGGTCACCTGACAGGAAGGAGGGAGAGATGAACTTCCTTCTTGCGCCATGGAGCCCCCGACAGTCTGGGTGAATCCTGCGGATACTGCGGCAATCTATGCCCAGAAGTGAATACCTGGATTACACAGGCATCTGCTCCCCCCTCCCCCCTGAAAGGTGCCGAATGTGACGAAACGCGGAAAGTTCAATTTTTGGGTGGAGCTATGCTTTAATGCAAGGAATGCATTTGGGCAGGGGTGCCCAACCTTTTGAAGAGCGAGGGCCACTTAACTAACTTGGCAACCAGTCGAGGGCCTCCGTTCCGCCCAGACAAAAGGGTACGTACTCCCTTCTGTTTTTTGGATTGGAGGTAGGTGGGCATAAACAGACATCTGTCGCTCTATACAGGTGAATTGAGGGTCCCATTTAGTCAGGCTGATTGTGTGAAAAGGGCCTAAGACTGCTTTCACACTGATGTTCTGTGGTTTGCTCGCAGCGTAGTGCACCTGTGTCTATCCTGCGGGTTAGCATCGGCTTATGGGGCTCTGCTCCGCAGCCACTTTCTTCCTCTACCACCAGCTTCATTCACAACACTGATGCTGAGGTATGGCGGGTCGGCAACATGCCATCTGGGCTTGCCAACCCACCATTTCAGAGCAGGAGGTCGCGGGCCACATCAGAGAGGCTTCGCGGGCCACATGTGGCCCCCGGGCCACTGGTTGGCCACCCCTGCATTAGGGTAAAACATGTTTAGGCTTTACAACCACTTTAAAAGCTCCGCCTGCTAGCTGTAAACAGAAAGCAAAAGATTAATATGTTTTACTTCATATTTCATAGTCCTGACCATAAAAAAATTAAATAACAAAAGAGATGATATACATAACCACTATTCATTCCCTTTAAGAAAATATTTATATACCGCATGTAGACTTAGACGTTCTGTATTGGGGACCATTGGCAGATCCTGTTTCAGGTCCCTGGGGAGTGGAGCTGACAAACAGACATAGATATTTTCCAATATGCTATGTGGACTTTAAATGGAGACATTCTAAAATAGGCAAGACACAATGAATACACATGGAAGATGAGCTTCCCCAAAAGAAAAGAGCTATGGCATGTGGTGCACTCATGTAAGCGTATATGGGGTGACTAATTAATGACGCCATCGTCACACGCAGACTTTCCGGGTGAATTAGCTGGAGCAGGAAAAAGGGGTCATATCATTAGCATGCGTCACACAAGAACTCTCACTTGCAAGCAAGACGGTCTGATTTCTGGGTAACTGTTACATGAGCTCTAGAAATTATTTTAGTCACTAGCGGCAGCTCACTTTTCCCGCAGGCAACATGCACTATATGTAATGCCATTCACTGCAAGGTACGTCTGGTAAAATGTAACCAATGTGTGCCCTCGGGGGGCCCGGAACGGATCAGGGAGGACCTGGTTATTAATACTACATGTACAATGCAATAGGTTGGTACTTGTGTTAAGATGTATGCTGCTTATTTCTTTACTTAATAAAATGTCGGGAATAGAAAATCCAAATTTTCACAAGAAGACAGCAAAGATCACTTTGTAATTCAAGAGGAAAAATCTGCAATAAATGTAATAGGTGTGGGGTATACAAAAATAAAATCCAGAAAGTCCAAATCAGATTATTATTATTTTTTAACTGCGGCAACTTTATGCCCAGCCTCAGTGTCCCTTATCCATGGTCTTGACGCCCCAGTGGCAGGAAGCACTGACCAATCATGTGACCACTGTGATTGGCTGTCCATGATTAGTCCCATCTGGTCCTGATTGTATTGGCAGGTCCGTCACTATACTGGAAGTATGCAGCAAGCGCACTCTCAGCACAGAAAGCTCTGTGGCCCCAGGATGACTATGTAGGGCACAGTGGCGGAGTGTCCATAAGGGCACACAGGCACTGACCCCTCTCTCCTGCCACCCCCTCTATCACCAATAGATTCATGCATTGCATGAATCTATCTATGGCCGCCAATGCCGCCCCCCTGTTTAGACGCCCAGCCCTTTTTCGGGCACCGGGCGCCTGAATTACAGCGGCGTGGTTATTTTTGAAGCACCCGATTAGAGCCATAGGGCCAGATTCTCAGACGAGTTATGTCGGCGTATCCCGAGATACGCCGTGTAACTTTTAAGAATTTTAAATAAAAAATATTTTCTGTATTCAGAAAACAAGATACGCCGGAATTTTGCTTAGATACGAGCGGCGTAAGTCTCTTACGCCGTCGTATCCATGTTGCATATTTACGCTGGACGCTAGATGGTGCTTCCGCCGATTAGCCGTGTCGAATATGCAAATGAGCTAGATACGCCGATTCCCGAACGTAATTGCTCCCGGTCATCGTACTTTACGTTGTTTGCGTAAGTGTAAAGTTACCCCTGCTATATGAGGGGTAACTTTGCGTACGCAATCTTAAGTATGGACGTCGATTTTTACGTCGCTTACGTCGTTTGTGTAAGTCGTTCGCGGATAGGGATTTGCGTAAGTTACGTTCACGTCGAAAGCATTGACTATTTGCGACTTGATTTCGCGCATGCGCACTGGGATATGCGCAGTTCAAAAAAAGCATCAAAAACGTGGGGTCACAACACATTTGCATAAAACACGCCCACCTCTTCCACATTTGAATTACCCGGGCTTACGCCGGGCCATATACGCTACACCGCCGTAACTTAGGACGCAAGTGCTTTGAGAATACAGCACTTGCATCCAAAGTTGCGGCGGCGTAGTGTAAAAAGGATACGCTACGCCCCGCTCAAATATACTCCGGGATACGAGAATCTAGCCCATAGGCTCTAATAGGCGTCAAAAAAGGTAAAAAGCAAGCGCCATGATTGGCGCTTGCAGTTCACCCAGCTGTGTTAGGAAAGTGAATGACTATTCCTAACACTGAACTGCCTCTCAGCCAATCAGGTGCTCAGGTCTGGTACCCGTCACCTGACTGGCTGAAACGACAGGCACTATGATTGGACGCCTATCAGGTGTCCAATCATAGCAGAGGACGGGAAGACAAAATAAGGTTTACATAGAGTTGTCCTTTCATTTTTGTGCTTGAGAACAACACTAAAATGCATCACATAAAAGACAACACATTAAAAACATGGGACTTCCCAAAGCAGCTTGGTCTAGGGAAGTCCAGAAAATGATGTGATGATTGATAGGTAACAAGAGACAAAAAAAAAGACAGATAACAAAGCTACCGGGAATTTTGCTCAAAGTCGGGGATAAATACAGAGAGCAGAGAATTAGTAATGACAGCAAACACACCGCTGTTCAAAAAACAAGATTTTATTGGATTGGGACTACAAATAAAAAATAAAATTATAACGTTTAAACAAAGTCTCGTATCAGCTGGAAAGAAGAAAAAAATGTAGCAGGCATGGCCTCAGGTTCAGAACTCAATGAGATGTTCTATTGTCTTCCTGCATTGGGTCCCAATGTGTGTCTCAATAAGGAAATGTGCATGGAAGGCAACGAGAGAGCCTGGATGGAGGTCTCGGAAAATGTATGTTTTCCTATATAAACCCTGTATATAAAGAACTCTCCCTTAGTAAGGCTCAGAAAGAAATGTTATAATCATAAGGCTCCATCATATAGAATTTGGTAGAACGCCTACTGTTTGGTGCAGGAAGGGGATGTATCAATGTACAAGTCTTTGTTAGTTGTTACTCTCTATTATTTCGATGATCTACCCAACCTTAGCTGCTATCAGATCTATCTCAGGAGCAACACCACAAATGTGGAATGTCTAATTTGTCAGTTATAACTTGGATAATTAATAATATTTTAATTGTTTATACAAATATATTGCTGCTGTGTATTATTGTGTCACAGATTGGGGTCTTCAAGATTTTATTTTTAGCGTTCACCCTAAATCAGGGGTGCCCAACTTTTTGAAGAGCGGAATCGGCTTTGATCTGGTTTAGGATCTAGTAACCTGGAAGTGATGTCATGACATCACTTCCTGTTTACTGGAGCCTTATGCCGCGTACACACGATCAGTTTGGACTGTGTGTACGGCCCATCGGACCGATGAACGCCTGACCATCGGTCCAAACCGATGGTTAGTACACAAAAGCATCGGTTCAAAAACCCGGTGAACCGATGAAAACGGTCCGACGGACCATTGTCATCGGTTTGAACCAATCGTGTGTACGCGGTCTAAAAGGGTTTGTAAAGAAATAAAAAATAAAATAAAAATAACAAACATGTTATACTTACCTCCACTGTGCAGCTCATTTTGCACAGAGTGGCCCCGATCTTTGTCTTCTGGGGTCCCTGGGTGGCTGTCTCTGGTCCTCCCCGCAAGGACTTCACACATTCATGCAAGCTCCCTCGTATTGTGTGGAGTCCTTGCGGGCGCGCTCCCGTGATACAGCGATTGGCCATAGCGGCTCACTGTATCACTCGGCCCCGCCCCTCGGCACGCCACATCATTGGATGTGATTGACAGCAGCGCCAGCCAATGGCTGCGCTGCTTTCAATCCATCCGTTCTAGCCAATCAACAGCCAGGCTGAGCGGCGCAGAGGATGTCGGGGCCGAGCGCAGGACTTTCGAGGGGTCAGGTAAGTATAACGTGGGGCCGGTATAGTCAGAAGTTTTTTCATCTTAATGCATTGAATGCATTAAGGTAAAAAAACTTTTACCTTTGCAACCCCTTTAAGCAACTTGGTAACCAGTCGCCGCCAAAATGATTGGAGCAGGTGGATGACAGGTCACAGCTATTCTATAGGCTCTCCAATCTGATCCGCTCAGATGGAAGGGGATGAATTCCCTTCTATTTTTTTTTTTTTTTAGAGGATTGGATTGGAGGTAGGCAGGCTTAAATGGACAAAGGTGTGTTTACATCTGCCGCTTTGTAGAGGTGAATTGAGGGTTCGATTGGGTACGGCCGATCGTGTGAAAAGGGCCTAAAACTGTTTTCACACTGATGTGCTGCAGTTTACCCAGCGTAGTGCACCTGTGTCTGTCCTGAAGGTTAGCTGAACTTTGCCATAAATTTTGCCTGTGGCAAAAGCCGGCGCTGTACAGGAAGCATCGGCTTATGGGGCTCTACTCCGCAGCCGTTTTCTTCCTCTACCACCAGCTTCGTTCACAACACTGAAGCTGTGGTATGACGGGTTGGCAACCTACGATCTGGGCTTGCCAACCCACCATTCCAGAGCGGGAGGTCACGGGCCACATCAGAGGGCTTCTGGGCCACTGGTTGGCCATCTCTGTCCTAAAGGGAAACATGGTAGAAGCAAGGGCTTTAATAGCTAATAATATAATACAGGAACAATTTACATTTAGGTGATATTGTTTCCATAAAGCCGCCACCGATTATGGGTCCCATACACTTCTCCACGGGTTATTGAAGGGTAATGCCCATATTTTGTGTGCTGCAATTAAGAAGCCAATTCACTTTGAAAAGCCTCAATGCACAAAAAAGCATATGCAGATTTCCACGCTATAGTGTGTCCCCCCGCCCTTTAATTTTGAAGAATAATGGGCTTATTCAGTTAGGAAATGTCAACAGTATTTAGGGTTTAGCTAACCCTACAGCTACCTTCCTTATTTAGATCATCAGCCAAAAAGTCTCTTTGGAGGTGGGTAACCCAAATTGCAACAACCAAATGTAGTTGATATGGATTGTCTAAGTAAGTGCTGCCTGTCCTTATACACACCACTATAAAAGAGCTACACACACAGACTGATGGGGATCTCTCAAATATTTGTATATTTTATCCCAATATCTAAAGCCTCATACACACGATCGGATTTCCAACTGACTTTTCTGTGGATTTTGCCCCCGAATGGCGTTGGGCGTGAACTTGTTCTGCATACACACGGCAGGACTTTTTCAGCCAACTTTCCCCAAATCACGTGATTTTTCAGCTCTTTACCGCCACCCTGTGGGCAACTTCTGGTATTGTTGGCTGATCTTTAGCATTGGTTCTGAGCATACGTGTTTGTACTTTGGACTTTAGTCCGGTGGACTTGTGTACATACGAAAGGATTAGCCGAAGTAGGACATTTTTGCTGGAAAGTTTGTTCTCATAGCGAACATTTGTCCAATGAAAAAGCAAAAAAATGTGTCCGATGGAGCGTACACAGGGTCGGATTGTCCGCTAAAACAGGTCCGTCTGACATTTGTTGTCAAACAGTCTGATCGTGTATATGGGTCTTTAGTGGATATTTGTAAAGATTGAAAGTGGTCATTGGCCCCTTTTTCAGACTGATTATTGGAGGAGATATTCCAAAACGCTCCTTGCCAGAATGTCGGTTTATTAAAGTGAAGTCAGTAAAAGTGGAACTCCTCAGTCTGGCGTTTACTGCTTTGTCACCACTTGGGGGGGGGATTTTCGATTTTATTGTAGTCCTAGTGTCGGTGATCACTGGAAAGGTAAACTAGGAGGACATTTTTCCCAAGGGGACACAAACAGTAGTAAACACCTGTAGTTCCACTTTTGAGGAGATGTTATGATTCACCCCATTTCGGTGTCACTACCTTTCTAAACCAATTAGTTTAACCACTTCAGCCCTGGACCATTTGGCTGCTAAATGACTGGGCCACTTTTTGCGATTCAGCACTGCGTCGATTTAACTGACAATTGCGCAGTCCAAACAAAATTAATGCTTTTTTTCCCCTCACAAATAGAGCTGTCTTTTGGTGGTATTTGATCACCTCTGCGGTTTTTATTTTTTGCGCTATAAATAAAAATAGAGCGACAATTAAAAAAAATATATATATATATTTATATATTTTACTTTTTGCTATAATAAATATCCCCCAAAAATCTATAAAAAGAACACATTTTTTTCCTCAGTTTACGTCGATATGTATTCTTCTACATATTTTTGGTTAAAAAAAAAAAAAAAAAAACTGCAAGAAGCGTTTATTGATCGGTTTGGGCAAAAGTTATATCGTCTACAAAATAGGGGATAGTTTAATGGCATTTTTATTATTATTTATTTTTTATTAATAATGGCGGTGATCAACGATTTTTATCGTGACTGCGACATTATGGCGGACACATTGGACACTTTTGGCGCTCTTTTGGGACCATTCACATTTATACAGCGATCAGTGCTATAAAAATGCACTGGCTACTGTGTAAATGTGACTGGCAGTGAAAAGGGTTAACCAATAGGGGGCTAGGAAGGAGTTAAGTGTGTCCTAGGGAGTGATTCTAACTGTTAGGGGGCATGGCTACAAGTGACACATCACTGATCGCTGCTACCGATGAGAGGGAGCAAACGATTGGTGACAGTGTCACTAGGCAGAACCTGCAGATGCTGTGTTTACACTGGCATCTCCCCGTTCTTCTGCTCCATGACACGATCGCGGGCACCCGGCGGACATCGAGTCCACGGGTCATGCAGGCACGGTAAGGGAGCTCGCGGCAGGCGCGCATGACGGCAAATTTAAAGTGACGTAAATATAAGTTACTTTGCCTGCCCGTGCCATTCTGCCGATGTATATATGCGTGTGCCGGTCCTTAACCACTTAAGGACCGCCTAACGCCGATATACGTCGGCACTGTTGGGCACAATCACGTAAGGGTACGTCCCCTTTAAGTGCCCAGCCGTAGGTCACCCGTGCATCGCTGGCGCACGACTCGGTCTGAAGCTCCGTGACCGCCGGACCCAATCACCGCTGGTATCCCGCACTCGGTCACATGAGCTGAAGAACGGGGAGAGGTAAGTGTAAACACACCTTCCCTATTCTTTTCACAGTGGCAATGTCAGTGATCATCTGTTCCCTGATATAGGGAACGACGATCAATGGTGTCACATGTCCAGCTCCGCCCCCCCTACAGTTAGAAACACACATGAGGTTACATGAGGTCACACTTAACCCCTACAGTGCACCCTAGTGGTTAACTCCTAAACTGCAATTGTCATTTTCACAGTAATCAGTGCATTTTTAACGGCACTTTTCGCTGTCAAAATGTTCCCAAAAATGTGTCAAAATTGTCCGATGTGTCCGCCATAATGTCACAGTCACTAAAAAAAAAAATCGCTGATCGCCACCATTAGTAGTAAAAAAAAAAATTATTAATAAGAATGCCATAAAACTATCCCCTATTTTGTAAACGCTATAAATTTTGTGCAAACCAATCGTTAAACGCTTATTGTGATTTTTTTTTAACAAAAATATGTAGAAGAATACGTATCGGCCTAAACTGAGGAAAAAAATTTTTTTTTTGTTAATATCTTTTTTTGGGGGATATTTATTATAGCAAAAAGTAAAAAAAAATTATTTATTTTTTTCAAAATGGTCTCTCTATTTTTCTAGCGCAAAAAATAAAAACTGCAGAGGTAATCAAATACCACCAAAAGAAAGCTCTATTTATGGGGGGAAAAGGACGTAAATTTTGTTTGGGAGTCACGTCGCACGACCGCGCAATTGTCAGTTAAATCGATGCAGTGCGGAATCGCAAAAAGGGGCAAGGTCCTTTAGCTGCATAATGGTTCCGGGTCTTAAGTGGTTAAAAAATGTCAATGTTATGTGAAAACACATCAGCTCATTACTAAATCTTTGGCCATGAGAGCCCAAGATCTGCCTGCTGGACTTTACTGATTACTGCCATCCGGCAGCAACTGTTGCCATCTAGTCTTGGAGAAATAGGAGGAGTTGGGGGGGCTTAACATACTACGTAGTGACAACTGAGAAATTTGTTTTGGGTGCAGCTGACCTTTAAAAAAGCAAACTGTTCCACGGTGTTAATTTTATAGAGGTTCACTTTTAAAGCTGCCAAACTGGTAGCCTCAGTCACGTAGATAGGTAACCCTACCAGGCTGCTGTCACAATTGACAAAAATAGGTAATAAAATAGAATCACAACACCATGTGACCCATTTCAAGATGTTACGAAATTTTATTATTTTCGTTTATTAGGAGAAATTTTATAAGTGGAAATAAAGCAATCAGGACATTACGTTCTCTCCCTGAATGGGCCATATAAATATAACACTGTTTATGCTGGCTTGCATTGTTAGTAAAAGCGTGGCAAATACCTGGAGGACCTGGCAGTTTCAGCCAGGGATGGACTTGCCATTGGGACTACAGGGAGTTTCCCGGTGGGCCGATGGCTTAGTAGGCCGGCTTCAGTCACAGCGGACCACCGTCCCCCTCCTCTGTCTCTCCCTTTCCGCAGTGCTCACCTCCTCTCCCTCCCTGCAGAGCCCACCTGGGGGGAACAGAGCAGCAGGGAGGATGACAGAGGAGCATGGGGGAGGGGACAGACAGCTGACTCAACAGCTATGGCCTGGGAGTTTCTCACTTCTGCCTAATCTTGTCCCATAAGGGGGGGGGGGCACCAAACTGATCCTTTCCTCCGGGTGAAATAATGTCTAGCTTCCCCACTGGTACTGCCTATAAAAGTACCAGTACCAGATTTTCTACTCTAATAAAGTAGAATGGCTAGTGGCTAGTGAAGGGGGAGAGGGGGCTTGGGTGGCCGGGGGGGTGCGGGAGTTGTCTGGCCGCCATGGGAGAAACCTGTCAAAGTGGGCCAGTCTGCATGAAGTCCAGGGCCAAATTTTTGTCCCAGTCCAGCCCTGGTTTTAGCTGTCTGGTGCTGAAAGATGGGCAGAGAAACAGAATAACCTCTTTTAGAGGAGAGGGAGAAGAGAAAGTTACTTTTGCTGTTCCCTTGTGAAGAGAGAGAATCACACCCAGGATCTCCCTAGTGTGCGTGCTTCCAGCCTAATCCTGTAGGAAATTGCCTAGAGGGGTTGACAGGGGATGCTTTCTTTCCTTGCTCAAAGATGACTGAAAACCACAGGGGAACTCAAGTGGCAGAATATTGAGGATACCAGTAGAGCTATCAAGGGACATCAAAATAAAGATGTCATGTTATAATGGCAGACTTGCTTGATTTGCCTGAATATACACTATGGGGGTTATTTATGAAAGGCTAATCCACTTTGCACTACAAGTGCAAACTACAAGTGCAACGTGCATTTGAAATTGCACTGAAAGTGCACTTGGAAGTGAAGTTGCTGTAAATCTGAGGGGTAGATCTGAAATTAGGGGAAGGTCTGCAGATTTTATCATCCAACCATGTGCAAGCAAAAATGCTTTTTTTTTATTGTCCTTGCATGTTACCCTCAGATTTACAGCGACTGCATTTCCAAGTGCCCTTTCACTTGTAGTGCAAAGTGGATTTGCCCAGTGGCGTATCTAGGGTATGGCAGCCATGGCAAGTGCCATGGGCGCCATATGAAGGGGGCGCTGTTGAGTGGCTGGGCAGCAAGGCACTTACCAGGATCTGAGGGTCTCTTCTTCCCTCCTCCTGAGCATAGGCAGGATCTCCTTTTCAGCACCTTTGCTAATGGACAATGGCAGTGCTATACCTACTGCATTCAGCCACAGCCCTCCCCTGTTCTCCCAGGCTCTCCCATTCCATCTGGTCGGATTGCCAGCGCACAAAGACGAAGGAGGAACATCAGTTTCTCCCTCTCCTCTGTGAAAACCGAGGCCTTTAGTGATGAATATTTAATCACTTCCAGTATTGGTACCTGGCCTTGGAGGGCAGAGGAGAGATCAGGGGTCTAATAAACTCCAGATATCTCCATAAAGAGGATATGTCACTACCCAAGGTATCACATGGGATGATAAATATCACTAGTTTTGTTAGCTGTTTTTTCTGTTACGGTTATCTGAAAGATGGGTTTCAAATGTTTTGACAGGGGCGCAGTTTTAGTGCTTGCTATAGGCGCTATTTTCACTAGATACGCCTCTGAATTTGCCTTTCGTAAATAGCCCCCACTATGACTAAGTGTTTGTGGACATGGGCCATCACGCTATATAAGCTTGTTGGACATTCCATTCCAAAACCAAAGGAGCCCATTGTCAACACCTGGCCACTTATAGTCAGCACTAGGGGCGGTTGTAACAGAGTGACAACACTGGAGCAGAACTGGGAGACAGTCATCATCCCATAACAGGAACTACCTGAACAAGTACCTTCAAGGCAGGATCAGCAGGTATTAATTTAATAAAAGCTGCACATAACAAAGGGTTTAAAATTTATTTTAAACTGACATTAAAGTGTACTTTTTTTTGGTGGTGAGAGGTGTTTACTGCTCTCGGTGTCCCACTAGAAGATTCACTCTTCTTTTTTTTATCATTGTCGTCGGAGCTAAAGTAATTCTATTTTTTTTTTTAA
This sequence comes from Rana kukunoris, assembly GCA_029574335.1. Taxonomy (NCBI): domain Eukaryota; kingdom Metazoa; phylum Chordata; class Amphibia; order Anura; family Ranidae; genus Rana; species Rana kukunoris. Next base: position 229,760,817 of record CM056054.1, read on the forward strand.
ATTGTCACTAGGACAGGAGGTGAGGTGAGATTGGAGGGGGTATTTCCTTATTCTGGAGAGTTTTCTTCTGACTTCCTGTTTTGTCTATAGAACAAAAAGTGAAGCTAAACCCCCCCCCCCCCCCAATTGGGCAAAGACAAAAAGAAAAAAGAAAAACCTGAAACGGTTTTAACCATTCCCATTATTTTAGGTGGCCAGTTAAAGCCAATGCTTAGTGAAGTGGAGAGGAGCAGCACAAAGGGAGCCTCATAGTCTGTAGAATACAGGTTCCAGCAGGCCTAGCTGTAAAGGAACAATCGAAGAGGAGAACATGTATTGCCTAACTCTGATAGGGCAGAAAATTCCTACTTCACGGAGGTACACTGGGTGCAGGTCTTTGACCTGATGGGACTAACTCTGTTTGGGCTGAATATTCCTAATTTAAGAAAGTCCAGTGAGGTGCAGGTCTTCAACCTGATGGGTCAAGCTATCACTGTGGTTCAGGTCTTCGACCTGATGGGTCAAGCTATCACTGTGGTTCAGGTCTTCGACCTGATGGGTCTAGCACTGATAGGGCAGAATACTGCGTCACTTAGGTGCAGGTCTTCAACCTGATGGGTCTAGCTATCAAGAACGTTGTGCCGAAACATTATGTGAGGGAAGAATGTCACTCAATATGTAAGATTGCATCAAAAGCCAGAGGTGCCTGAGCAGAGGAAGGTTTTTATCATTAGTGGCTGGAGATATGGGGATGCCATTTAGTGCAGTCTGTTAGTCAGCAGCCTCCCAGGGTGAGTGTCAGTGACACAAGGAGCCCTCCTCCATTCTTTGCTGTTCCATCAAAGCTGCATGAGGAGGACTATCCTGCTCCTATGCCTCCCCCTGGTGCAGCTGGGCCAGGGCTCTGTCGTCTCGGCACAGTCCGATTTTCAGGGGCAGCAGCTTGACTCCTGTGTTAGTTTGTTAGTGACAGGAGATTATCTGACTTGCCCTGTATACAGACAGAAACTGCAATCAGCGCATGGGCAAGCAAGCCATTCACAGCACAGGGAAAACAGCAAGCGATGCCGGGGTGGGCAAAGCAAGTAAACCAGTGCAGCTATGTCAACTTTTAAAGCAGAACTATAAACAAATTGTTTCTACCCCGGATTATGTGTTTGACCCTGCCAAAACTTTTTTCTTTGAATTTTGGGTAGAACGGGCAAAACTTGGAACCGCTGTTGGGTTTTAATTGCTACCTGTCACGTCCTGTCCCAGTCCTCTGATAGACAGGGTGTCACCAGAAAAAGTAATGAAATCTCTCACCAACAGGGACACATCAACAAAAATATGATCCAAGTTATCTTTCCTGCTCATCCATAACCCAAAATAAAAAAAGTTTTCTAGTTGGAATTGCCTTAGAATGGCATTTTGGTAATAATCTGTAAAAAGTAAAAGCAAAACATAGAAAATCTGCTAGGCACCTCTTTATTTTAGTATCCCACGTGGTTTGAAAAATATGAAGTCTATACCTGTCTGAACGAATATTTGGACCGTATTCACAAGTACCTGTGCATCTGTAAAAATTGCCTGATCTGGGTTTAGGTCAACTGGGTAAGCTGGACTGGGTCATTATTTAACTATAATATTACATCCACCTGTTATATTGCTTTTGGCAACGCTAGAGGTGAAAGCATTTCCCTGTATTCCAGAGCAGGGGTTGCATGCTTGTCCTTATACCAATCCAGAGGGCTAGTAAGTCTAAAGAGGAAAGGATCGTCACTACTCCCAACCAGCCCAGGTTAATAAATGATAAGGAGAGGCTTCAGCCTGCAAGCCTCCACCAAACCAAACACCCTGATGCATTTTGCCCCACCCACCGGGCAGAAATGCATCAGCATGTTTGGCTTGGTGGAGACATGTAGGCTGAGGCCTTTCCTTATTTATTTACCTGGGCTGGTGGGAAGTAGTGGCGATCCATTTCCTTTTTTTTATTTTTACATAATTTACTCAATAAAGAACAATACGATGTCCTTATTTGGTTAACTACATTATGTGCAACCTGTGTGGATATAAATGCCGGAGCGTCTTCCTGCCACTCACTAGAACTGTAAAAGTGTCTTGGAGAAGCTCTAAAAAGTCTTCGAAATTACAAAACAAGTCCAGTTGAATGGGACCAACTACTACTAGCCTTGTTCAACAGGATAAGGGTAATGATTATATTAAAGGGGTAAAAGATTTATTTTGAAAAGAGTACTTATAACCAACATGCCCCATTACTCTTATCTTTATACTAGCACCTTGTGAGCGGAGAGGCCAAATGTTGGTTCAGAAACCTCATAGCTCCACCACTGCTTACAGGTGATGTTGAAGGCCTACTAGAACTGAATAAGTGGCTTGAAGAAGCTACAAAACTTCTTCAAAATTACAATATAAGTCCAATTGAATGTGACCAACTACTACTAGCCTTGTTGAATTGGACTAAGTTAATGAAAAATACTTAATTTTGAAAACAGTACCCTTAGGCCTCGTACACACGATCAAATCTGTCTGCTGGAAACGGTCTGCTAGACTGTCCCAGCAGACAGATTCGATCGTGTGTACGGCCGAGCCGACGGATTTGGCCACCCGACAGATTTCAAAGCATGCTTTGAAATCTATCGGGTGGAAATCCGTCTGCACTTACCAGCAGACATGTCGTCCCGCACCGCCGCCGAATGGATTCGGCGCATGCCCGGAAGTGTTTTACTTCCTGGTGCGGTGACGTGGCGGCGTCAACGTCACCGCCACGTCACCGACACGTCAGCGCGCCGTCTGCTGGCGGGGATTTTGGTTTGCTCGTGTGTACACACGAGCAAACCAAAATCCTATCAGACAGATTTGTTCAAATCGGTCGGTCCGACCGATTTGAACAAATAGATTGCCTCGTGTGTACGAGGCCTTAACCAACATGCCCAATAGCGGCTAACATTGTTAAAAATGGGTAAGTTTGGCGGATGGACTTTGTAGGCATAACATATATACAATATAAATTATAAAATTACATTGACTATTCATAAAGACATAAACCTTAGAATAAGGATAACACACCACCTAGAAAGACCATAAAGATTATAGTATACTGAAAACAAGGACACAGGGTCGCTTCTTATGATAAAGTATACTAATGTAAAGGTTATTATCAAGGGCGGTATGTCGTATACTGCTTAACTCGACATGTTGCGCGTGGAGAGCGCTTCCTCAGGAGTTTAATGCATATTCTATGGAACAGAAAATTTAGAAATCATTTTCTACATTTACAACTACATCACAACATAATAAACATTAGAAAACATTTTTATGGTCTTTCTAGGTGGTGTGTTGTCCTTATTCTAAGGTTTATGTCTTCATGAATAGTCAATGAAATGTTATAATTTGTATTGTATATCTTTTTTAATAAAACTTTGATTTTTTATATATCCACTTAAGACCCGGACCAAAATGCAGGTAAAGGACCTTGCCCCTTTTTGCAATTCGGCACTGCGTCGTTTTAACTGACAATTGCGCGGTCGTGCGACGTGGCTCCCAAACAAAATTGGCGTCCTTTTTTCCCCACAAATGGAGCTTTCTTTTGGTGGTATTTGATCACCTCTGCGGTTTTTATTTTTTGCGCTATAAACAAAAATAGAGCGACAATTTTAAAAAAAATGCAATATTTTTTACTTTTTGCTATAATAAATATCCCCCAAAAATATATAAAAAAACGTTTTTTTTCCTCTGTTTAGGCCGATACGTATTCTTCTACGTATTTTTGGTAAAAAAAATCGCAATAAGCGTTTATCGGTTGGTTTTCGCAAAATTTATAGCGTTTACAAAATAAGGGATAGTTTTATTGCATTTTTATTTATCATTTTTTTTTTACTACTAATAGCGGCGATCAGCGATTTTTTTCGTGACTGCGACAATATGGCGGACACTTCGGACAATTTTGACACATTTTTGGGACAATTGTCATTTTCACAGCAAAAAAATGCATTTAAATTGCATTGTTTACTGTGGAAATGACAGTTGCAGTTTGGGAGTTAACCACAGGTGGCGCTGTAACTTTCGCTGTGACTGTGTGTGTGTTTACAACTGTAGGGGGGTGTGGCTGTAGGTGTGACGTCATCGATCGCGTCCCCCTATTACAGGGATGACGCGATCGATGCTGCGTCCACAGAGAAGCACGGGGAAGCCGTGTTTACACACGGCTCTCCCCGTTCTTCCGCTCCAGGGACGGACCGCCGCACTGCAGCGGCGATCGGGTCTGCGAATCCCGCGGTCCCGGAGCTTCGGACCGGGTCACGGGAGCGCGCCGCGGGCGTGCGCCCGTGACCCACGGCTGGGTACTAAAATCAACGTATATATACGTTGATGTGCCCAGCCGTGCCATTCTGCCGACGTAAATGTGCAGTAGGCGGTCCTTAAGTGGATATTCAACCATGTTATGCCTACAAAGTCCATCTGCCAAACTTACCAATTTTTAACAATCTACCATTTCGGGACGCGGCATTGTGTACTTTTTACCATATCCACAGTACCACTCTGTGATGATATGACCCCCATTTATCCATAGCTAACATTGCTCTTATCTTTACACTTTACACTTGTAAACTGAAAGGCCAAATGTTGGTTCAGAAACCTCATGGCTCTACCACTGCTTACAGGTGGTCTTGAAGGCCTACTGGAAGTGGCTTGATGAAGCTACAAAACGTCTTCAAATTTACAGGACAAGTCCAGTTGAATGTGACCAACTACTACTAGCCTTGTTTAACAGGATAAGGGTAAAGCCCCATACACACCATCAGTTTTCCTGACGGTTTTCTCTTCAGGTTTACCAAAACCATCTAATATGAGGTCAAACCTCAAGAGTTTTAATTTGTTTGCAATCAGGCAGGCCCTTGCACTACATGGTTTTGGTAAACCTGATGAGAAAACCGTCAGGAAAACTGATAGTCTGTATGGGGCTTAATGATTATATTAAAAGGGTAAGGCGGCGTACACACGACCGAGGTTCTCGCTGGAAACCAGCGAGAACCTCGCTGGAAGCTGCATTCCAGCGAGGACCTCGGCCGTGTGTACGCTCTCGGCGAGCATCCCGTCGGGAATCCCGTCGAGCAGAAATAGAGAGCACGCTCTCTATTTGCTCGACGGCCCGCCTGGATGAATGGCTGGATGCCATTCCCGACGGGCGGGTCGCCGATTTCGACGGGCGGAACGATGTGTTCTGCCCGTCGAGGTTCTCTGCCGTGTGTACGCGGCCTAACATATTTATTTTGAAAAGAGTACTTATAACCAGCATGCCCCATAGCTAACATTGCTCTTATAATTACACTAGCACCTTGTTAACTGAGAAAATTGAGTACTGTCCGTGATACTTTTTTTATTTGCACTAACATACAATTTTTCAGGAAAAGCTTTCAGGGTGTTACCCCTTCTTCAAGGTCCAAGCAGTACTGATTCACAATTTTAAAATTGTGAATCAGTACTGCTTGGACCTTGAAGAAGGGGTAACACCCCGAAAGCTTGTCCTAAAAAAATTGTATGTTAGTGCAAATAAGAAAAGTATCACGGACAGTACTCAATTTTCTCTATCACAATTGCACTAATACGGCTACAATCACATCAAGTACCTTGTGAACTGAGAGGCCAAACGTTGGTTCAGAAACCTCATGGCTCTTCAACTGCTTACAAGTGATTTTGAAGGCCTACTAGAACTGAATAAGTGGCTTGGAGAAGCTACGAAAACTTCTTCAAAATTACAGGATAAGTCCAGTTGAATGTGACCAACTACTACTAGCCTTACTGAATTGGATAAAGTTAATGGAAAATACTTATTTTGAAAACAGTACCCATAACCAACATTCCCCATAGCAAAAATTGCTCTTATCTTTACACAAGCACCTTGTGAGCGGAGAGGTCAAATGTTGGTTTAGAAACCTCATAGTTTCACCACTGCTTACAGGTGAAGGCCTACTAGAAGTGGCTTGAAGTAGCTACAAATCGTCTTCAAAATTTACAGAACGAGTCCAGTTAAATATGACCAATTACTACTAGCCTTGCTGAATTGGTAAAAAGGTTAATATAAACAATTTATATTGAAAGCAGTACCCATAACTGCCATGCCCCATAGCCAACGTTGCTCTTATTGTTACACTAGCACCTTGTGAACTGAGAGGCCAAAAGTTGGTTCAGAAATCTCAGGGCTCTGCCATTGCTTACAGGTGATCTTAAAGGCCTGATAGCATGGCTCTGAAGGAATTGGCATTTTAAAAGTTGACATATCTGTTGCAATATCATAGAAACAAGCAAATACACAAGTAGAAAAAAAGAACATGTTATGCATATGAACAACATTCGGCATACATGAGTATAATGCGAAGCCAGTGCAAGGCATGCTCTCTTCATCGGCAGGTCAGTGACATTGCATAGACGTTAGGAGGTGATAAGAACTTATTGATTCATTCACCGATATTTGCAAATATTCACATACATGGCATCATATAGTTTCAATGGCAAAACATCAAACCCAGATGGTAAATCACTAGTCAATTATCATCACCGGTATGAAAAATAATATTTTCCGGAAATGATTGCAATCCAGTCTTCAAAAGCATGTTGGAAAATGAACCCATGTACATTGTATAGTGTGCATTGTATTCGAGATAACTCGATAAGGAATTGCATGATTGCCTTAAAGAGAATTAGTCGCAGATGGACATATGCAAAAATTTGAATCATAAATTGCAAAACAAAAATTATTATTATTAGTGTCCTAACACACTTTGGGGTTGATTTGCTAAAACGGGAGAGTGCAAAATCTGGTGCAGCTCCGCATAGAAACCAACCAGCTTCCAGTTTTTTTTTTTTGTCAAAGCTTAATTGAACAAGCTGAAGTTAGAAGCTGATTGCCTACCATGCACAGCTGCTCCAGATGTTGTACCATAGGAGTGTGCACAGGGTGTGCCTGGGCACGCCCTAATCACCCCATGTACATTAGGGGCAGCACCAGGTGGGTGGTTTGAAGGTCAGTGTAAATGCCCTCATTATATTAAAGGCTAGGTTTAACCTTAGAAACACATTACACCCGTTTTCAGGTAACGTAATATGGTCCCAATCAACTGTCTCCCACCAACAGAGCCTCTTCCCTGTGACAGCAGGTGGCATTTATGCGTGTTTAAACTTTGGGGTGCACTCTCTAATGCAACAGGCTGCACACACCTATGTTTTGTACTCTCCAGTTTTAGTAAACCAACTCCTTTGGAGTGCAATTAGAGTGAACTAAGAGTGCAAAATCTGGTGCAGCTGTGCATGGTGGCCAATCAGCTTCTAACTTTAGCTTGTTCAAATAAGCTTTGACAAAAAAAAAGCTGATTGCTTTCTATGCAGAGCTACACCAGATTGTGTACTCTCAAGTTCAGTAAATCAACCACTTTGTGTCCTAGGGTAACAAAGCTGCTGCCCTAAAGATACAGTACAGTGAGTAAGCATTGTTGCCCTAGGACAGGAACTGTGTTTTTGGCAGGATCACCAGGTTAAAGCTTGACAAAAGAAAATCATTGTAGCGGTCACATCTAAGGAATGCTAAGCTGCAATATATTAGATTTTTGTTCTTGGGTTTAGAACACTTCATCAATTATGCTAACACACTGGCTTCAATACCTAACAAGCCAACAAATATGCAGTTCATTAAAAATAAAAGTCAGACGTTTTTAGCAGGCAAAAGCGGGTAAGATTCCCTTTGAGGCCTGCTGAAGGCCGTGCCAGCGTCCACAATTGAGCGTGTATTATAGTAGTTTGTACTGCGGGGTATTTACAAATTGAGGCCTCGCCAGTTCTAAAAATAGGTGTGCAATAAGTCTAAAAAAAAAAAGTTTTTGATGATTTGTGAGTCTGAGATCCACCCCAGTATTGTGCTCTTTATTTAGATCCCACACAGATAGTATGTTATCTTGGAGAAATAACTAAAGTCCCGTACACACGACCGAGGAACTCGTCGGAAGAGACACATCATTTTCCTCAACACATCGTTCCGCCCGTCGAGGTTCTCTGCCGGACGTCAGAATCTGTGACCCGCCCGTCGGGAATGGCAACCAGCCATTCATCCCGACGGGCCGTCGAGCAAATGGAAAACCTGTTCTCTATTTGCTTGACGGGTTTCCCGACGGGCGGAGCGAGCAGAGAGCGTACACACGGCCGAGGTTCTCGCTGGAATGCAGCTCCCAGCGAGGTTCTCGCTGGTTTCTGACGAGAACCTCGGCTGTGTGTACGGGGCCTTAGGCTTGTCGAGAAACTGGACAAGCTGTCTTTGCGTACACACTGTCAAGACCTCGTTCTCAAAGGCGGTGACTTCAACACATATGACGGCAGGGGAAGTTCAATTCCACTGGCGCCACCCTTGGGGCTGCTTTTGCTAATCTCATGTTACCGCGTGTTAGGTAAAATTTGGTGAGAGACGATTTGTGCTTTTCAGTCTGTTACAGCGTGACAAATGTGCTATTTCCATTACGAATGCTACTTTTACCGAAGGTGCGCGGGTTTCTAAGCATACACACCAACGTGTTTCTCGTCGAAAACCAGCCCGACGAGGAACGCGACAAGGAAATTGAGACTCCCGTCGAGGAAAAAGAGAACTTGTTCTCTTTTTTCCTCGTCAAGTTCCTCGACAGTTTTCTCGATAAAAAGCATACACACGACAATAAACTCGGCAAAAAAGCTCTGCCACCAAGTTTCTCGATGGATTCTGTCGAGTAAAACGGTCGTGTTTACGAGGCCTAAGACCATTGCACACGCTTGTATCACAATACTTCCTATCTATGCTGAGTATGCTGAACTGGCAGAAAAAAAAAACTGTATTAAAAAATTCTCATTTTGGCACCTATTTGCGTTTACAGGCATATGACTTTTAAAAGTAATTGTACAGAAAATCATTCTAATGGCTAATGGCATTTATGCATTTATTCCAGTGATGGCAAACCTTGGCACCCCAGATGTTTTGGAACTACATTTCCTGTGATGCTCCACTACACTGCAGAGTGCATGAGCATCATGGGAAATGTAGTTCCAAAACATCTGGTGTGCCATCACTGATTTATTCTAATAATTGTAGCCTGCTCCCATACCTGGTCTCTAGCCTATTGCACAGCGGCCGGTACCACATCCCAATATTAAAGTATTAAAAAACAGGAAAACCATATGCATGCGCACAGGGTGTGCCAGGTGTGCCTGTGCACACTCTAATCACCCAGTGTGGTGCAGATTCCTGTTTAGAGCCCTAATATATCACCAAAGGTCCTATAAAAAATAAAAAAAAATAAAAAAAGGAAAAAATAAATAAATGAATAAATAAAATTATAAAAAAACGAATAAAAAAAAATTGAATAATAAAAATAAAATTACTGACACTGTCCACTGCCCTACTGACACCAATCTCTGCCCTACTGACACTGTCAGTATATATACACTTACACACACACTTACACATATGTGGTTGAGCTTTGGGGTGCACACCCTAATGCAATAGGCTGTGCACACCTATGGGGACAACCAATTGAGATACGGGACTTTAAAGCGGGGGTTCACCCTAAAAATAAAATTCTAACAGTACATTGATCCGACTGACAGTATGACAGTATTATTTACGTACATACCTTTTTAGGGCTATTTTTTAGGGCTATTTTCACCCCCGGCTTCCGGGTAGTGAATCCCGCGGGAGTGGGCGTTCCTATTCACAGGCTGTGATTGACGTTCTTCCGACCGGCGCATACTGCGCATCACATGTTGCCCGAAAGAAGCCGAACGTCGGTGCGCAGGCGCTGTATAGAGCTGCACCAACATTCGGCTTCGTTCGGCAAGTCGTGATGCGCTGTATGCGCCGGTCGGAAGAACGTCAATCACAGCCTGTGAATAGGAACGCCCACTTCACTACCCGGAAGCAGGGGGTGAAAATAGCCCAGAAAAGGTATGTACGGAAAAAAGAAATAAACCACCAGCATACTGTCGGTCGGATAAGTCGGATCAATGTAATGTTAGAATTTTATTTTTAGGGTGAACCCCTGCTTTAAGGCACTAGATAGTAGAAGGACGTAACAAAAATAGCGTATAAAAAGTTTTGCAAATTTTTATTGATATTCTACCTTAAAAAGCTCAAAAAGCTAAATACGTATTAAAGAAATATGCAAAAGTTTTCCATAAAAACGTATATGGGTAGGGCTGTACATTATATATGTAACACCCTCTACTGTGCTATATCTATATAGAAGTGGTGGCAGCTCATACAGGGGGCCGTCCGCCCAATCCATGCACCCGGCCCCTAAACTACACGCAGGGTGCCGGATGCATACATGTCAATGTTTTTTTTTTTTTTTTTTAAGTACATGATTAGAGCCTGAGGCTCTAATTGGCTCAACAAGGGTGGATTTGGGAAGCAGAGCACCCAGTTGTGTGACATTAGCAAATTAATATTCGCCAATGTCTTCCTGATTCTCCTCCCAGCCAATCAGGAAGCGGGTCCTAAATCCCGATTGGCCAGGAGTCCTAAGACCCGATTGGCCGAAAGTCCTGATTGGCCAAGAGGGGAAACCTCAGGAGGAGATGCAGGGGGGGGAAGCTGCGACCTGGATGGGGTAAGTGCGGGTCTGGTAGGGGGCCTGGCGGGCTCCAGACCTTCTTCACCTTCTCACCTCTGCTGCTGAAGTCAAAAGGTAGGGCTCTAATGTGAAGAGGGGAGTGTGTGATTGGATGGCTCTATAATGGGAGAACTGTAATGGCCGCACTCTGTGATGGAGGCACATATAGAGAGGACATCAAAGTATAGACCTCCTATACCCCCTACCCTCTACGGTACTACTGGGGCCAAAAAGTTGGCGTCTGATATGAAGAGGGGACTTTGTGATTGAGGGAGAGGGGGGCTGTGTGACTGGGGAGTTCTGGGAAGGGGGACTCTGTGATGGGGGACTTTGATGTGATGGGAGACTTTGTGATAATGGGTATACTCTGATGTGATGGGGAGGCTCTAATGTGATGGGGGAACTCTGGTGTAATGAGGGACTCATGTATAGAGGGTCTTTGATGTATAGGGGTGACTCATGTGATGGGGGCCTCTCATGTATAGGGGGACTTGGTTGTGATGAGAGGCCTCTCATGTGAAGGAGGGACAGTGATGTGAAGCAGAAACTCTGATGTGATGGGGGGATCTCTGACATGATGGGGGACCTTTTTCTTTCATCAATGTAATTTTTATTGAGTTTTTATAAAACATAAAAAAGAATGACAAGGAGTAGAACGGACACGTTGTCAAGTCCATAAGGTCATACAATAATGTTTTACAATGGGGACCTTTGTTGTGAAGGGGGGAATCTCTGACATAATGTGGGACCTTTGATGTGAAGGGGGACTTTTTGATGTGAAGGGGGGCCTCTAATGTAAAGGGGGTCCTCTGATATGATGGGGGACGTTTGATGTGAAGGGGGGGGCCTCTGATATGAAAGGGGTCCTCTGATGTGATGGGGGGCCCCTGATGTGAAGGGGAGCCTCTGATATGATGGGGGACCTTTGATGTGAAGGGGGACTTTTTGATGTGAAGGGGGGCCTCTAATGTAAAGGGGGTCCTCTGATATGATGGGGGACGTTTGATGTGAAGGGGGGGGCCTCTGATATGAAAGGGGTCCTCTGATGTGATGGGGGGCCTCTGATGTGAAGGGGAGCCTCTGATATGATGGGGGACCTTTGATGTGAAGGGGGACTTTTTGATGTGAAGGGGGGCCTCTAATGTAAAGGGGGTCCTCTGATATGATGGGGGACGTTTGATGTGAAGGGGGGGGGCTCTGATGTGAAAGGGTTCCTCTGATGTGATGGGGGGCCTCTGATGTGAAGGGGAGCCTCTGATATGATGGAGGACCTTTGATGTGAAGGGGGGCCTCTAATGTAAAGGGGGTCCTCTGATATGATGGGGACCTTTGATGTGAAGGGGAGCCTCTAATGTAAAGGGGGTCCTCTGATATGATGGGGGACGTTTGATGTGAAGGGGGGGCCTCTGATGTGAAAGGGGTCCTCTGATGTGATGGGGGACCTTTGATGTGAAGGAGGGCCTCTGATGTGAAGGGGGGTCTCTGATATGATGGGGGAGCCCATTGATGTGAAGGGAGGCCTCTGATGTGAAGGGAGGCCCCTGATGTAATTTGGTATCTCTGACACGATGGACCTTTGATGTGAAGGGGGATCTCTAACATAATGGGGGACCTTTGATGTGAAGGGGGGATATCTGACATGATGGGGGACCTTTGATATAAAGGGGGATCTCTGACATGATGGGGGACCTTTGATGTGAAGAGGGTCCTCTGATGTGAAAGGGGTCCTCTGATGTGATGGGGGACCTTTGATGTGAAGGAGGGCCTCTGATGTGAAGGGGGTCCTCTGATATGATGGGGGACCTTTAATGTGAAGGGGGTCTCTGATATGATGGGGGAGCCCATTGATGTGAAGGGAGGCCTCTGATGTGAAGGGAGGCCCCTGATGTAATTTGGTATCTCTGACACGATGGACCTTTGATGTGAAGGGGGATCTCTAACATAATGGGAGACCTTTGATGTGAAGGGGGGATATCTGACATGATGGGGGACCTTTGATATAAAGGGGGATCTCTGACATGATGGGGGACCTTTGATGTGAAGGGGGTCCTCTGATGTGAAAGGGGTCCTCTGATGTGATGGGGGACCTTTGATGTGAAGGAGGGCCTCTGATGTGAAGGGGGTCCTCTGATATGATGGGGGACCTTTAATGTGAAGGGGGTCCTCTGATATGATGGGGGAGCCCTTTGATGTGAAGGGAGGCCTCTGATGTGAAGGGAGGCCCCTGATGTAATTGGGTATCTCTGACACGATGGACCTTTGATGTGAAGGGGGATCTCTAACATAATGGGGGACCTTTGATGTGAAGGGGGGATATCTGACATGATGGAGGACCTTTGATATAAAGGGTGAGCTCTGACATGATGGGGGACCTTTGATGTGAAGGGGGTCCTCTGATGTGAAGGGGGCCTCTGATATGATGGGGGAGCCTGTTGATGTAAAGGGAGCTTCTAATGTGAAGGGAGGAGTCTAATGTGATGGGGAATGTCTGACACGATGGACTTTTTCATGTGAAGGGGGATCTCTAACATAATGGGGGACCTTTGATGTGAAGGGGGTCCTCTGATGTGATTGGGGATCTCTGACATGGTGTTAGCAAGGAAAAAACGATACTGAGAGGTGGGTATGGTGCTGCACACCCCCGATTGTAGTAAATGATTTTGTCATCTCTGACATGATGGACCTTTGATGTGAAGGGAGGCCTCTGATGTAAAGGGGAGGGCCTCTGATCTGAAGATGAGCTCCTGATATGAAGGGGGGCTTCTGATGTGAAACAAGGACCCCAATATGATCGGGGGACCTCTGGTGTGAAAGCAGGACATTGATGTGTGTGTGTGTGGGGGGGGGGGCACTGATGTACAGTAATGGAGGGACCTCTGACATGATAGGGGACCTCTGATGTGAAGGGGGGCCTCTGATCTGAAGGGGGGGCCTCTGATCTGAAGATGAGCTTCTGATATGAAGGGGGGCTCCTGATGTGAAACAAGGACTCTAATATGTTTGGGGGACCTCTGGTGTGAAAGCAGGACATTGATGTGTGTGTGGGTGGGGGGGGGGCACTGATGTACAGTAATGGAGGGACCTCTGACATGATAGGGGACCTCTGATGTGAAGGGGGGGCCTCTGATCTGAAGATGAGCTCCTGATATGAAGGGGGGCTCCTGATGTGAAACAAGGATCATATGATCGGGGGACCTCTGGTGTGAAAGCAGGACATTGATGTGTGTGTGGGTGGGGGGGGGGGCACTGATATAATAGAGGGACCTCTGACATGATGGGGGACCTCTCATGTGAAAGGGGGAATCTGATGTGATTCAAATGAATGAGCTGACAATCACAATCATATCCCATTGAAGCTGAAAGGAATGCACTCCGCATTCCAGTGTGGACTGGCACTTAAAGTAAACTATATATAACCCTTTAACCGCTTCCCATCCACCCCGGCATTCTTTTTGGCTGGGTTTCCCCACATCCAATTTGCATAGCAGGAGATTGTGATTGGCTCTTTATGGAGCTGGTTTACACATCTCTGGAGCGTCTCCGCTGCGAATTGCACAGGAGTTCTGTTTCAGGTCTGAATTCAGCCAAAAATTCAGGGTGGAATTGGACCTGAACCAGTGAATGGAGATACACCGGACCGCTGCTGCGAGTTGCTCCATATACTAGTGTGCACACTGCCTTAAAGAGTTCTTAACCCCAGGGGGAAATTGGGTATCACAATGGTCCTATGATCAGGAGTCGATCCCCCCCCCCGCTCCCAGGACTCTCCCGCGCCCTCCCGACGCTTACCGGAGCCGTCAGTAGCGAGGATGTGTGGGGATGCAAGTGAGGGCAAGATGGCCCCCACCCATCCCCATAGCATCCCCATAGCATAGAAGGGCGGGAAGTGACTTCAAAACGTCGGTTCCATCCATGCGTCTTAAAGGAACATTTTTTTTTGTCATTTTTTCAAATGACAAAATTTCCTTTTTTTTTAAATTTAAGTCTAAATATGAGATGTGAGGTCTTTTTGACCCCAGATCTCATATTTAAGAGGACCTGTCATGCTTTTTTCTATTACAAGGGATGTTTACATTCCTTGTAATAGAAATAAAAGTGATCATTTTTTTTCAGTGTAAAAAATGATAAAATAAATAAAAATAAATAAGAAAACAACATTTTTTAAAGCGCCCTTTCCGACAAGCTTGCGTGCAGAAGCGGACGCATACGTGAGTAGCGCCCGCATATGAAAGCGGTGTTCAAACCACACACGTGAGGTATCACCGCGATCGTTAGAGCGAGAGCAATAATTCTAGCCCTAGACCTCCTCTGTAGCTCAAAAAATGCAACCTATAGAATTTTTTAAACGTCGCCTATCGAGAGGGTAAAAGGGTAAGGGTAAAAATTTGACGCCATGCCACGAGCGGGCGCAATTTTTAAGCGTGACAAGTTGGGTATCATTTTCCTCGGCGTAGCATTATCTTTCACAATATGTAAAAAAATTGGGCCAAATTTATTGTTGTCTTCTTTTTTAATTAAAAAAAGTGATTTTTTTTTTCAAAAAAAGTGCGCTTGTAAGACCTCTGCGCAAATACGGTGTAACAAAAAGTATTGAAATGACCACCATTTTATTCTTTAGGGTGTTAGAAAAAAATATATATGGTGTTTGGGGGGTTTTAAGTCATTTTCTAGCAAAAAAAAACTGTTTTAGTCTTGTAAACACCAAATCTGAAAAACACCCAAGATCCTTAAGTGGTTAAAGCAACGCAGTGCCGAATCACAAAAAGTGGCCCGGTCATTGATCAGCAATATGGTCCGGGGCTGAAGTGGTTAACCAGCAGCCCCTAGTGCTACATTAGTATTTATGGTCCTGTCATGTTGTTTTTTGGCTGTGACCCAGGACAGTAATTCAGATTTCGTTTTCTGGAATGGCACACCGGTATGAGCCTGCAGACTGTACATGATATGCTGCTTATCTCTATTTTACAGAAAGCAGTTTTGGAGCCAGTGACATTGGTAGCCACCCAAGCTGATTTCCAGGCTTCAGTCTGCGGATCCCAGGTCCCTGTCATCTCTTCCCAATAGTTTTCTATATCTGAAGATGGAAGCTAAGCATGCAGCCGATTGCTCTTGGAGAATGGTGCCATGCAGATACCGGGAAAGGTCTTCACTTAGGGTAGCATGCAGTAATATCATATGCGGAGGAGAAAGTGACAGGATGTAACTGTCACTGAGTCCTGAACCCAAGAGTCACGCAATGAGCAAAATATGAAACCAAGGGGATTGTCTCGGAAGAGGACACGAGTACCCTGGCCTGCAGCAGGGATCAAATCCAACGCATAAACCAAACAACTCAGCGGTATGTGGCAGGGACAACATGACTTCTGTTCCATAATAAGGAACCTGCAGCTCAGAGAAACATAGGATCCAGGCTAACTGCTAACCCCATAGGACTAAACTAACACTTTTAAAATAAATTTAAAAAAAAGCAGCCATTATTATTTTTTATTTTTTTTATATATTAATCATTTCCATACTGCACCTATTCTGGCACTTCTCTCCTTCATGTAAAAATCAAAATTTCTTTGCTAGAAAATTACTCTGAACTAGGGCTGTTACGGATCAAAATTTTTGTGTTCGATTAATCGTTTTTTATTTTAATCGATTAATCGACTAATTTTGATTAATTATAACACACATACAGATCCAACTACTTAGCTGATCTCCTTGCAGGCTGATTCCCAGTGCAGCTGCCAACAACTGGAAAAATGGATAGCAGGATACAAAAAACACACAAGGGCAGCGCTCGATGGGAATAGCATTAAAACTTTTATAGTCTTCAAGTAGGTAACAAAATAAATATTGCACTGGAGATAAAATCGATGTAGCTACATAAACTGTAAAAATGGTGCGAGTAATACCAAATGGTACCAAAAGCAGTCATAAAAATATGTAGCCAAGTATGATACTGGTATAAAAATGTGTACAACGATACCACTGCTGAATCCAGATGAGGAGAGGTTAACATCAGTCCGTCAGCATGTAGCTGTCCCATGAAGGGAACTATCACAACTCCCAGTGGATGGTTGTAGAATCCCAGGTTGATAGAGGGAAGTGATAGAGGGAAGTGTAACAGCCCTTGCGTGTGACAGATAATTAGGTCTCGCTAGCATGCAGATAAGAAGGCACAGCTAAGGAGCCCTTCAGATGGACACGGCAAGCCCCGCCGGTGTCCGTGACGTTACCGGATCTCCGACGGAACTCCCTGAAGGCCCAGAAGCCGGCGGAGAGGCGAGTACCAATCAAGAGAATTTTAATCGATCAAAAATATTTTGATCGATCAAAAAAATTAAAGATTAATCGATTAATTAAAAGTTAATTTGCACAGCCCTACTCTGAACCCTTAAACATTATATATATATATTTAGCAGACACCCTAGGGCACTGATTGTGAATCTTGGCATCCCAGATGTTTTGGAACTACATTTCCCATAATGCTCAACTACACTGCAGAGTGCATGAGCATCATGGGAAATGTAGTTCCAAAACATCTGGGGTGCCAAGGTTCGCCATCACTGCCCTAGGGAATAAAGTGGCGGTCATTGCAACTTTTTATCTTGCACGGTATTTGCGCAATCATTTTTCAAGCGCCTTTTTTGGGGAGGGGGGGGGGGGAATGGTTTCATGAATTAAAAAATAACAATAACAGTAAAGCTAGCCCAATTTTTTTGTATAATCTGAACGATGATATAATGCCAAGTAAATAGATACCTAACTTGTCACGCTTTAAAATTGCGCACACTCATGGAATGGCGCAAACTTCAGTACTTAAAAATCTCTATAGGTGACG
This sequence comes from Rana kukunoris, assembly GCA_029574335.1. Classification (NCBI taxonomy): domain Eukaryota; kingdom Metazoa; phylum Chordata; class Amphibia; order Anura; family Ranidae; genus Rana; species Rana kukunoris. The sequence continues at coordinate 229,778,250 of CM056054.1, forward strand.
CTTTAATGTTTTTTACAGGTTACCATTTTAGAGTTAAAGAGAAGGTCTAGTGCTAAAATTATTGTTCTCGCTCTAACGCACGCGGCGATATCTCACGTGTGGTTTGAACGGCGTTTACATACGTGGGCGGGACGTGCGTGCATGTTCGCTTCTGAGCGCGAGCTGCTGGGGACAGGGGCGTTTTCACATTTTATAAATATATATATATATATATATATATATATATATATATATATATATATATATATATATATTTATATTTATTTATTTAACTTAATTTTTTTTTATTTTTACAATTTTTTTTTTTTTTTCCTTAAAGTGTATTTTTGTGCGTGAACTCGAGAGAGAGGAGCCGGACTGCAGGAGTTGGGAGTAGGCAGACCCTCCCCCCGGAGGCATTCGCCATCCTTCTCCATGCCCCTGGTGGCAATGGCGTGTGTGAAGGGGGGCCTCCCACTCACCCCGCCCTACCTGCTCCTCTTGGGAGCCCAACTGGGGCCCAACGGGACCCCAATGGGGCAGAGGGACTCCCCCTATGAGGGAGTGAGGGGGCCTAGCCCATCCAGCCAGCCCCGTAGGTCCTTCGCCTCTCTTTATTTTAAGAGACCGCATGGCCAAAGTGCGTGTGTTTTAAACCAATTTCGTGTGCGTGCAAGTGTGGTGGCTTTTGGGGGGGGGGGGGTGGGCGTACTAAGCACAGGCGTACCTTGCATAGCACACCCACCGGGAGCCGGGCTGAGACCACCAAACTCAATTCACATGTAGCCGAGACCGGGATCCGAACCCTTGGCTGCAGAGGTGAATGGCTTGTCAACGCAGTGCCAATCACGTTGAGCCACCACAGCTCCCAGTTTACATTTTTTTTAATCACTTTTGAGCGCGAGCTACTGGGGACAGGGGCGTTTTCACAATTTTATATATATATATATATATATATATATATATATATATCCAAAATTGTGAAAACGCCCCTGTCCCCAGTAGCTCGCGCTCAAAAGTGATTAAAAAAAATGTAAAAATAAAAAAAATTAACATAAATAAATAAATAAATATATATATATATATATATATATATATATATATATATATATATATATATATATATATATATATATATATATATATATATATATATATATATATATATATTTATTTATTTATTTATGTTAATTTTTTTTATTTTTACATTTTTTTTAATCACTTTTGAGCGCGAGCTACTGGGGACAGGGGCGTTTTCACAATTTTGGATATATATATATATATATATATATATATATATATATATATATATATATATATATATATATATATATATATATATATATATATATATATATATATATATATATATTTATTTATTTATTTAAGTTAATTTTTTTTATTTTTACATTTTTTTTAATCACTTTTGAGCGCGAGCTACTGGGGACAGGGGCGTTTTCACAATTATATATATATATATATATATATATATATATATATATATATATATATATATATATATACATATATTTATTTATTTATTTATATATATTTATTTAACTTAATTTTTTTTATTTTTACCCTTTTTTTTTACATTTTTTTTTTTAATCACTTTTATTCCTATTACAAGGAATGTAAAGATCACTTGTAATAGGAATAGTGTGTGACAGGTCCTCTTTATAGAGAGATGCGGGGTCAATAAGACATCTCTCCTCCAGGCTGGAAAGCATGAGATTGTGAAAAAAAAAAAAATCACTGACCTCATGCTTTCACTTGCGATTGCGGCTTTGTTTTGTGACTTCATAACATCGCGCCCGGACCTTCGACGGTCATAGGGATGACAAAGTGCAGTTGCCCTCTGCAAGTGTAGTTGTTTCAAATCTTAGTAAACGAGACAAAGCTTCACTTTGCTAAAAATACCCAATCATGTGCAAGGGAAATAAAAAAATATATTTTTTTTTACATCTGTCCCTGATATGTCCAAAACCTACATGCTTTTGATGTGAAAATCCCGAGATTTTAGCTGCCCCGCCTCTGCACTGCCTCCCGGCATGGTGGCCATCTGTAAGCCTGGGGGCCCCATAATCTTCTATTGACCGGGGGCCCCATGAGTTGTCAGTTCTCTCCTGTTCCAGACAAATCTTTTTGTGGTATTGGATAGAACGCAGAAGGCTTAGAACATCCGTCAGAATTGTATCGTTGCCTTTGGGATTTGATTTACTAAAGGCAAATAGACGGTGCACTTTGCAAGAGCAGTTGCTCCAGAGCTTCGTAAATGAGGGGAAGCTCTGCTGAAATCCATCATCCAATCATGTGCAATCAAAAATTCATTTTTTAGCAATGACATAATCCGATTTAAAAGCTTACTAGTATATCAAAAACACACAGATACAACAATGTTCTATCTGATGAAATGTAAAGCAATAATAATCCATCAAAAATGTACAACTTTCGGCACGGTTAAAAGGAAAAGGACCAATCCAATCCACCCAATGTAATATTTCTGACTAAGGCCGCGTACACACGGCAGAGAACCTCGACGGGCAGAACACATCGTTCCGCCCGTCGAGGTTCCCTGCCGGCCGTCGAAATCGGCGTCCCGCCCGTCGGGAATGGCAACCAGCCATTCTTCCAGGCGGGCCGTCGAGCAAATAGAGAGCGTGTACACACGGCCGAGGTCCTCGCTGGAATGCAGCTTCCAGCGAGGTTCTCGCTGGTTTCCAGCGAGAACCTCGGTCGTGTGTACACGGCCTGACTAGTGGGTTTTTCTGGTGCAAGTTCTGTTATAACAATAAAGCTTCGTACACGCAATCGGACTTTCTGCGGACAAAGCGTAGGACTTTTGTCCGAAGGGCGTTAGCCAGGAACTTGTCTTGCATACAAACTGCAAAGAATTGTCAGCCAACAAACACAAAACTACGTGTTTTTCAGCTCTTTAGCGCCACCCTTTGGGCAACTTCTGCTAATGTGTTGTGGTGAGCATTGCTTCTGAGCATGCGTGTTTGTACTTTAGAGTTTTGTCCGGCGGACTTGTGTACATACGCTCGGAAAAATCCGACAACACACAATTAATGGCGGACAATTTTAAAGCATGCTATCCAACATTTGTCTGCGGAAAATCCGACAACAGTTGTTCCGATTGGGGCGTACAAAGGGTCGGATTTTCAGATAACAGCCTGTCATCACACAATTCCCATCTGGAAAATCCGATCTTGTGTGTGAGGCCTCGTACACACGACCGGTTTCCTCGGCAGAATCCGGCAAGAAACTTGTCGGTCGTGTGTACGTTTTTCATCGAGGAAACTTTCGAGAAACTCGACCAGCCAAAAAGAGAGCATGTTCTCTTTTTCCTCGACGGGAATGGAGAAAATTGGCTCGTCGAGTTCCCCGACAGCCGAACAAGGAACTCGATGGGGAAAACGATGTGTTCCGCCCGAAGAGTTCCTCGGTCGTGTGTACGAGGCCTGAGGCTTTAGACAGCAATAAAACAAACTGGAACAAAACCATCCTCACCCCATGATATGACCATTCTTTGCCTCATCACCTTTATAAAGCACTGCATCCTATTGCCACCAAAATTGGATTCCAACTTTCACAGGGTTTTCTGATATGAGTAGTGACATGATTTTCTCTTTGTAAAGAGCCAGTTTAACAAATCTTGTACTTTCACTAGAACTCTTAATCCATTCATTTATCAGAGATCAGAACATCATTTAGACATATGTGTACATCAACGCGTTTCGGGAACCTTACCTCGTACTTCCACCTTGGCTTCACATTGCTTAGTCCCGTACTCATTTATTGCTTTACAGGTATAGAATCCGGTGTCCCGCTTATCGGTCCCCGAGATGTGCAGTGCAAAGATCCCGCCTTCCTCCTCCACCATGTGACATCTGGTGCCTGCTTTCAGCTGCTGCTTGTTCTTTAACCTGGAAGAATAGAGAGAAGGCCATATATTACCGTATATACCGTATTTATCGCCGTATACCGCACACTTTTTCCCCCTAAAATAAGGGGAAAATCGTGGGGGCGCGATATACAGTGCCTGCCGCCGAGAATGTGTTTTTAGCACGACAGCATCGCGCTGATTCTCGGCGACAGGCTGCCGACATCTCGCACTCGCTGGAATAGTAAAAGTACATTCCAGCGAGTGCGTCATAGAAGCGACGGGGATCCGACGCGGATTCCCGCCAATTCTACACGTGGGCGGAGTTTGTTATGAATCCTGAGAAGGAAGTCCCCGCCGGATTTTAAATAAAAATCCGGCATGGGTTCCCCCCTCAGGAGCATAATGGGCCCTTAGGTCTGGTATGGGTTGTAAGGACACCCCCCTACGCCGAAAAAACGGCGTGGGGGTCCCCCCACAATCCATACCAGACCCGTATCCAAAGCACGCCGGCCGGTCAGGAAGGGAGTGGGGGCGAGCGAGCGCCCCCCCTCCTGAGCTGTACCGGGCAGCATGCCCTCAACATGGGGGGGGGGGTCAGGTGCTCTGGGGCAGGGGGCGCACTGCAGCCCCCCACCCCAGAGCACCCTGTCCCCATGTTGATGAGGACAGGGCCCCTTCCCGACAACCCTGGCCGTTGGTTGTCGGGGTATGCGGGCGGGAGGCTTATCGGAATCTGGAAGCCCCCTTTAATAAGGGGGCCCCCAGATACCGACCCCCCACCCTAAGTGAATGAGTATGGGGTACCCCTACCCATTCACCTGCAAATAAACCACACAGGGTATTGAAATATTTTATTAGCTGGCCGCCGGGGGGGGGGGGGGGTGTGTATGATCGCTTTTATAAAAGAGCCCCCCTCCGGCGGGCTTCTGCGGGGGGGTGGGTGCCGCTGTTCTTCGCCGCCGTCTGGTTCTCTTCCGCCGCCTGGGGGGGTGCTTTGATAAAAGCGCCCACCACCCGGCGGGCTTCCTTCGACATCTTCGGCGGCGGGGGGGTCTTCTCCCACTCTCCAGGGGTCTTCTCCGCTCTCCGGGGGGCTTCTTCTTCTTCTTCAGGACTCGCCCCCGCTATCTTCGTGTGTTAGCTCAATTACTAGCGGTGGCGAGTCCCCTCTTCTGTGACGTCTTCTTCTTCTCTTCTCCAGATGTTGACGCGACGCTTCCTTCCGCTGTTATGGCTGGCGCGCGGCTCGCAGCGAATTATATAGGCCTGTCTTGTGACGTCGCAGTCCCATCATGCTCCGGTAGGTACCACGTGCTACCTACCCACGTGGTACCTACCGGAGCATGACGGGGCCACAAACAATATATATATCCAAATCCCCAGGCGGGGCATATTAAATCAATAGGGGGGGCGCATTTGGCCTGCGGGCCGGAATTTGAACATGCCTGCTGTATACCAATAATATTAAACTGTTCTATACAAGACGGGACTATCACAGCCTACATCCAGCCCATAGTGAACTAGGAAGCAGACAGAATGTTTGGATGCGTCTGTGTAGATATCACTCACCAGCTAATCATAGGTTTGGGTTCCCCTTCTACATGAACTCGCAGAATGACTTCTTGGCCCTCAAACACCATCTGGTCTGACAGTGGCACCTAAGAAATAAAAATAACGAGAATGGTCAAAGGGAAGGAAAACCTGCACAACAAACATGAATTCCAGGTATGGATATTTTATAGGTACAGTGGAACCTCGGATTGGGAGTAACACGGTTAATGTGCGTTTTGCAATACAAGTGCTGTATTTTGAAAAATCCTAACTCGGTTTGCGAGTGTCGTCTCGCAAAATGAGCAGGATTCAGACCAAGGCGGTGTGCAGTACTGTGTTTGGCCTGAGGTGGGGGGGGGGCACCGGAGCTAAAGGCACTGATCGTAGCCAATTGGCGCCGTTCGGAAAGACTCGTTGGCGAGCCTTTCCAAGGTTTGCCGAGGTCAGCTGAGCTGTCCTCAGGTCTTTCCGGCTGTCTCCGAGGCTCTCCGGTGCCCCCCCACCTCTGGCCGCATGTGGTATTGCATGACATTGAAGCCAATGCGGAACTAATTATTTTTGTTTTCATTGACTTCAATGGGGAAACTCGTTTTGATATACGAGTGCTTTTGATTACGGAACGGATGCTGGTAATCCGAGGTTCCACTGTAGTTACATTTGTCCAAGTTAGACCGTTATTAGGGTTGTCCCGATACCACTTTTTTAGGACCGAGTACAAGTACCGATACTTTTTTTCATGTACTCGCCGATACCGATTACCGATATTTTTTTTTAAATGCAGCCTTGTGTCCCCAAATGCAGCCATGTCCCTTAATTCAGCCATGTCCCTTAATTCAGCCATGTCCCTAAAATCAGCAGCCATGTCCCTAAAATCAGCAGCCATGTCCCTCAATGCAGCAGCCATGTCCCTCAATGCAGCAGCCATGTCCCTCAATGCATTAGCCATGTCCCTCAATTTATTAGCCATGTCCCTCAATTTATTAGCCATGTCCCTCAATTCTTTAGCCATGTCCCTCAATTCAGCAGCCATGTCCCTCAATTCCCTCAATTCAGCAGCCATGTCCCTAATGCAGCCTTGTGTCCCCTAAGACAAAGCCAAGCCCCCCCCCCTCCTCCCGCCGCTGCCGAGTCCCGACATCTAGTTACTATGCGCCGGAGGAACACAACAGCTGTCATTTGCATTTGAATAGCTGTGTTCCCCCGCCACGCCGACATGTATAGCCCCTCCCCCTTGCCCGGGCACTTTAATTGCGGGTGATCTGTCTATCAAAGTTTCTGGGCAAGGGGGAGGGGCTATACATGTCGGCGTGGCAGGGGAACACAGCCATTCAAATGCAAATGACAGCTGTTGTGTTCCTCCGGCGCATAGTAACTAGATGTCGGGACTCGGCAGCGACGGGAGGAGGGGGGGCGGCGGCAGCAGCTCTCCCCTCCCCCATACGAGGACTGCTTTGCTCCGCTCTCTACCCGCACTCCACCCGCAAAAAAAAAAAAAAAGTATTCTATCAGGCATCGGGAGTATTTGCAAGTACTCGCGCAAATACTCGGTATCGGGACAACCCTAATTATAACTGTATATACAATGCAAGAAAAAAAAAAAAGAGAATGGGTTTTAGTTGACTTCCATGGTACCAGCCTTTCTCCTTATTTTGCATGGATTATACATGGAGGTTTGCAAAGGGTTCCCAGTCTAATGCCGCGTACACACAACCGTTTTTTGAGTTCTAAAAAATTATGGCCCAGATTCAGAGAGCCATTACGCCTGTCTAACTGGTGTTAGACTGGAGTAATTTCAAATTCCGCGCGTTTTCTAGCTAGTCGAAAACCTCAAACCATGAAAAGACGGCTGCGGGCTTCAATTCGACTGGATTACGTGTTCGTACGCCTAGGGATCTACGCTGCAATAAAATTGCGGCCACTGGGTGGACTTCCCGTCATTTTCGGCGTCGGGGTATGCAAATGAGCTTTTGCCGGCGATCCCCGAAATTACGATCTTCATTCGCAATCTCTTACGGCACCTTTAGTCATCTTTTATTTGCGTAACACTATACCAGCTTTTTGCTGCTCTAATATTAGACAGCCCATGTTAAAGCGGAGCTCCACCCAGGATAACAACATTTTACAATGTTGTTTAAAAAAAAAAAAAAAAAAAACCTGAAAAAAATAAATACTCACCCGAAATAGCTGTTGCTATGCGGAAGTCCGTAATCTGCCTCTTCCTGAACCGCGGTGTGTTTTCTTCTTGTTCTTCTCCTTGTGAATGGGGCGCGCTGCTTTCTGGGAACTGTGTGTGTTCTCAGAGAGCAGCGCGCCCATTCACAAGCCAGCGTGAGACTCACGCACGCGCACTAGGAAATGGGCAGTGAAGCCGTTCGGCTTCACTGCCTGTTTCCCATAGTGTGAATGGCGGCGCGGGACCCGGAGCGATCGTGGGACCGGCATCGGGGGGGGCCGTCAGCGCGGGCGCCTAGGACAGGTAAGTGTCCTTATTTAAAGTCAGCAGCTACACTGTTAGTAGCTGCTGACTTTAAAAAAAAAAATTCCCGCGGCTGGAGCTCCGCTTTAAGTATGGCCGTCGTTCCCGCGTCGAATTTCTACGTTTTCCGACGTCTTTTATTATTTTTAACGTAGGTCGTCCGGGAATAGGAATGTTCGTAAACGCCGCTACTCAAACAACGAATGACGTAATGACGTGATTTCGCGCAATGCACGGCGGGAAATTTCTGAACGGAGCATGCGCAGTTCGATCGCCGCGGGGACGCGCTTAATTTAAATGCTTCACTCCCCCCAATCGCGTAATTCGATTACGCGGCGAGAAATAGACTACGCCGCCGTAGCGTACGGGCAAAAATCTACCAGGATTCGGTGTAGAGCCTGGTAAAATACGGCAGCGTAGAGTATTTCGATTACGCAGCGGAATATTAAGTGTATGTGAATCTGCCCCTATGTTTTTAAGGGTCTAGAAAAAACAAAGCCCCAGATTCAAGGAGAATTAGATTCTCGTAGCGTATCAGAAATACACTACGCCGCCGTTTTTTACCTGGCTCTACGTGGAATCCAGGTAGATTTTGTCCAGTAAACGACGGCGGCATGGTGTATTTCTCCCGTCGCAATCCATCTACGCGAGTGAAGGGGCGTGAAGCATTTAAAATAGGCGCGTTCCCGCGGCGATCGAACTGCGCATGCTCCGTTTACAAATTTCCCGCCGTGCATTGCGCGAAATCACGTCGTTACGTCATTCGTTGTTTGAGTAGCGTCGTTTACGGACATTTCTATTCCCGAACGACTTACGTAAAAAAAAAAAAAAAAAAATTCAATTCGACTCGGGAACGACGGCCATACTTAACATGGGCTACGCACCGTTAGACCAGCAAAAAGCTGGTCTAACAGTACGTAAAAAAAAATAGACGTAAGCGATTGCGAAGACCGCTCGTATCTTTGTGGATCGCCGTAAAAACTCATTTGCATATCCCGACGCATCAAAACGACGCGAACTCCTCCCAGCGGCCGCAAAAATATCGCAGCGTAGATCCGAAGGCTTACGAAGACGTAAGCCTCTCGGATCGAAGCCCGAAGCCGCCGTATCATGGTTTGAGGATTCAAACTAGTGATACGGCGCGCGAAATTTGAAATTACTCCTGTCTAACACCAGTTAGACAGGCGTAATTGCTCTATGAATCTGGGCCAAAGTTTTTTTCAACCCGGTCATTAAACGACGTTGCCTACACACGACCGTGAAAAAAAAATGCTCTAGCAAAGCACGGTGACATACAACACGTACGACGGCACTATAAATGGGAAGTTCCATGCGGATGGCGCCACCCTTGGGGCTGCTTTAGCTGATTTTGTGTTAGTAAAAGACGATTCATACTTTTCTGTCTGTTACAGCGTGATGAATGTGCTATCTCCATTACGAACACTAGTTTTACCAGAACGAGCGCTCCCGTCTCATAACTTGCTTCTGAGCATGCGCATTTTTTTCACATCGTTAAAGCCTACACATGACCATTTTTTCAACCTTAAAAACGACAACATTTAAAACGTCGTTAAAAAATAGAGCATAGTCGAAAATTTTAATTGCCATTTTTTAGATCGTAAAAAATGCTCTGTAGCCCACACACCACCGCTCAACAACTCAGATCCGCGGAACCCACCGCTCAACAACTCTTCGATCTGATCGGTGGCACCCCCCCCCGCTCAACAAAAATGTCCCGCAGGGAAATTTTAAAATGTTGAGAGGTATGCCCATACCGAGCGGCCAATCTCCTGTCTTCAGAATTGAATTCCTTTATAAGTAAGGAAGAGTTTATGGCCTAACTTTATGATAAACACGCTCTATTCTCTTCCTCCTGGGGACACTGGATCTCCCTCTCCTGACTTGACATCTTTCATCCAGACCTTCTGTTAGTTTGGACCAGCGGTCTCCAAACTATGGTCCACGGGCCGAATACGGCCCTTTGCTTTCCTATATCAAGCCCTTGGTGGACAATTTTCCCAACTGATATATGGCACTGTTGCTTCCACTGACACCAGCAATGAGGCACCATTCCTTCCACTGACACCAATGGGGCACTATTCTTCCCACTGACACCAACATTGGGGCATTATTCCTTCCACTGACACCAACAATGGAGCACTATTCCTTCCAGTAACATCAACAATGGGGCACTATTACTTCCACTGACACCAACAATAGAGCATTATTCCTCCCACTGACACCAACAATGAACAATGGGACACGATTCCTCCCACTGACACCAACAATGGGGCACTATTCCTTCCACTGACATCAACAATGGGGCACTATTCCTTCCACTGACACCAACAATAGATCATTATTCCTTCCACTGACACCAACAATGAACAATGGGGCACAAGTCCTCCCACTGACACCAACAATTGGGCACTATTCCTTTTACTGACACCAACACTAGAGCATTATTCCTCCCACTAACACCAGCAATGGGGCACAAGTCCTCCTACTGACACCAACAATTGGGCACTAATCTTTTCGCTGACACCAACACTAGAGCATTATTCCTCCCACTGACACCAGAAATGGGGCACAAGTTCTCCCACTGACACCAACAATGAACAATGGGGCACAAGTCCTCCTACTAACACCAACAATGGGGCACTATTCCTTCCACTGACACCAACAATAGAGCACTATTCCTCCCAGTGACACCAACAATGAACAATGGGGCACAAGTCCTCCCACTGACACCAACAATGGGACACTATTCCTCCCACTGACACCAACACTAGAGCATTATTCCTCCCACTGACACTAACACTGAACAATGGGGCACAAGTCCTCCCACTGACACCAATAATGGGGCACTATTCATCCTACTAATACCAATGATGGGGCACTATTCCTCCTCTACCTGACCACAGTCGCTATGTAATTTTCCTACTGACCACCAAGCCCAAGGTATTTTTTTTTTTTTTTTCAAAACAATTTATTGAAAAGTTTCATGTAAACATACGAACATACGGAAATGTATATGTAGCGTACAGAAAATAATGCAGTATCGGAAGTATATCCAAGAATAGTTGACCAGGTACTAATGCAAAAGAAAAAGTTGACAGCATAAACAGTGAAATACAACGCATGAGAACCATCAAAGCAGTACCGGAAGTTTGTCAGCAAGTACTGGGGGTAAACCCCCTTCTCATGTACCCAAGGTATTTTTAACTCCCACTGGCCACAGCCTGGCTCCCCCAAAGTCTGAAGGATGGTAATCTAGCCCTCATAGGTTGAGTAGTTCTACCCAATTATTAAGACTTGAATACCCTGCCATTCCCTCCCCCAGGGAAGGCATTAATATTGTTTTATAGACAGAGAGTCAGGCATTCTAGCGAAGAGTCATCGGACACTGGCATATGCATTTACATTTATTAGCGAGTACATTGTCATTGTATTGTAGGGTTCTCATCCTGTATATCAGATGTACTATTCCTCTCTTTTGTTCTTTTCTCAAGGCACCCTATACAATTTATGGACAGTCTTAAGGCACACTATAAAAAATATGGACAGTCTCGAAGCACCCTATAAAAATCATGGACAGTTTTAAAGGTACCCTAAAAAATTATGGACAGTCCAGAAGGACGCTATAAAAATCATGGACAGTCTCAAGGCACCCTATCAAAATTATGGACAGTCTTAAAGCATGCTATAAAAATTATAGACAGTCTCGAAGCACCCTATATAAACTATGGACTGTCTCGAAGCACGCTATAAAAATCATGGACAGTCTCGAGGCACCCTATAAAAGTTATGGACAGTTTTAAAGCACCCTATAAAAATTATGGACAGTCTTAAGGCACCCTATAAAAATGATGGACAGTCTCGAAGCCCCCTATATAAATGAAGGACAATCTCAAGGCACCCTATAAAAGTTATGGACAGTCTCGAAGCACCCTATAAAAATTATGGACAGTCTTAAGGCACCCTATAAAAATCATGGACAGTCTCAAGGCACCCTATCAAAATTATGGACAGTCTTAAAGCATGCTATAAAAATTATGGACAGTCTCGAAGCACCCTATATAAACTATGGACTGTCTCGAAGCACGCTATAAAAATCATGGACAGTCTCGAGGCACCCTATAAAAGTTATGGGCAGTCTCGAAGCACCCTATCAAAATTATGGACAGTTTTAAAGCACCCTATAAAAATTATGGACAGTCTTAAGGCACCCTATAAAAATGATGGACAGTCTCGAAGCACCCTATATAAATGATTGACAGTCTCAAGGCACCCTATAAAAGTTATGGACAGTCTCGAAGCACCCTATAAAAGTTATGGACAGTCTCGAAGCACCCTATAAAAATTAGGGACAGTCTTAAGGCACCCTATAAAAATGATGGACAGTCTCGAAGCACCCTATATAAATGATGGACAGTCTCAAGGCACCCTATAAAAATGATGGACAGTCTCAAGGCACCCTATAAAATTTATGGATAGTCTCTAAGCACCCTATAAAAATGATGGACAGTCTCAAGGCACCCTATAAAATTTATGGATAGTCTCTAAGCACCCTATAAAAATGATGGACAGTCTCAAGGCACCCTATAAAATTTATGGATAGTCTCGAAGCACGCTATAAAAATCATGGACAGTCTCAAGGCACCCTATAAAAATTATGGACAGACTTCGTAGCGGGATCGTTGCCCGCGTCCTCCACCCAAAAAAAAAAAAAAAAAGGGGCAGGCTTCGTAGCGGGATCGTTGTCCGCATTCTCCACACAAAAAAAAGGCAGGCTTTACCCACACACCAGCTTATATACAGTTTTTGAGCAATTTTTAAGCATTTTGACAAGGCACTCCTGAAAAAACCTCAAGGCACCCCATGGTTCCTAAGCACCCTGGTGGAAAAAGGCTGATGTAGACAGCCAGGTACACAAGCTCCAATGCTTTTTTCACCTTGAATGAGGGAGGGGCTTTGAAGGTCACCATAGTGGCTTTGCCAGGCATTACGTGCTGGGGTGTTGCAGGCTCACTTAAATCTTCCTGGGGGCTCAGATACTCATCATCAGATGTAATGGGACTCAGAACATCTTTAGGAGTGCCGCGGTGAGCAGGAGAATCGGTGGCAGGTGCTGCAAAGGAAAAGAACAAGATTTTTAGATACTCGGGATAATCTTTCATAAATCGCATGGCAAACACATAAAACACACATTATACAATATTTTTTTTTTACAAATGCTCCTTTTATTTATGGTGTGAGTCAAGTCGGGCGCGATTGATATAGCGCATAGTCAGCATTTTGAAGCTGCTATTTTCAAACTAAAACCTTAACCCCTCCCCCCCCTCTCACCCCTGACCCTGGACAAATGGAAATCCCTGATAAATTCTGCGCTCCCTCTGTATACAACTGCATATAACAGCAGAGGATAATCAGACACATTTTACAAATTTTGGTCCTTGTGGCTGGAAACTTAGGATAGTGCTCTTAAGAACCTTGCTGATGCCATAATGTCACAGTCACGATAAAAATCGCTGATCGCCGCCATTACTGATAGAAAAAAAAATAATAATAAAAATTCCATTAAACTATCCCTTATTTTGTAGACGCTATAACTTTTGCGCAAACCAATCAATATACACCTATTGCGTTTTTTTTTTACCAAAAATGTGTAGAAGAATACGTATCGGCCTAAACTGAGGAAAACATTTGTGTTTTTTTTTTATATATATTTTTGGGGGATATTTATTATGGCAAAAAATATTGCTCTTTTTCCAAAATCTTTGTTATTTTTGTTTATAGCGCAAAAAAATAAAAAACACAGAGGTGATCAAATACCACCAAAAGAAAGCTCTATTTGTGGGGGGAAAAAAGAACATCAATTTTGCTTGGGTGCAACGCCGCACAACTGCGCAGTTGTCAGTTAAAGCGATGCAGTGGCGAATCGCAAAAATTGCTCTGGTCAGGAAGAGGGGTTAAAGACCCCAAAGTCCACTCCAGCCTTTGTGTAAAGCAATTCACTAGGGCAGAAACAACTAATCGATTAATCGACAACTAATTGATTATGAAATTAATCGATTACATTTTTCATAATCGATTAATCGGCCAGTAACATAATGGGGTTAAAACAACTAAAATTAGCCCTTTATAGTACAAAAAAGCAAATCGCTACTGTAAATATTACTTTCACTGTCCCACAGTAAAAAAAAAGGAACCCCTTAGGCCATGTACACACGATGAGACATGTCCGCTCAAACATGTCCGACGGACCGTTTGCAGCGGACATGTCTCATCGGATTTTTGTCCGATGGCGTGTACACAGCATCGGACGAAAATCCCCTCGGGCTGAGGACGCGGCGACGTGGCGGTGACGTTGACGCCGCCACGTCACCACTCCAGGAAGTAAAATACTTCCACGCAGGCGTCGAATCCATTCGACGCCTGCGGGAGATATTTGTCCGCTGGTTAGGCGTACTAACCAGCGGACATGTCGGACGGACGGGTTTCCAGCAGACAAGTTTTAAAGCATGCTTTAAAACTTGTCTGCTGGAAAAACCTGTCAGCTAGCCCACACACGATCGGAGATGTCTGCTGAAACGGTCCGTCGGACCAGTTTCAGCAGATAAATTTGATCGTGTGTACGCGGCCTTACAGTAGCGATTTTTTGCTCTTGTTGTACTTATGTTTGTTTTTTTAACCCCCATTATGTTACTAAACATCTCAGGCCGGGATCACACCTCTGTTTTTTGGTGCTTTTTGCAGAAACACACTACAGTTCATTTACATGTTTTCCTATGGGACAAGTTCACATCCATGATTTTTTTTCAGCTGCTGCGTATTTGGAAAGGGCGAGGACTTTTTAACACAAATCTGTGCTATTTTGTTTTTTTTTGGTTCAAAATACTTCAATGGAGAAGCTGCATGTAATGTGTTTTTGCGGCAATTTGTGTTTTGTAATCTGCCCAACAACAAATTGGCCCAAAAAAATTTAAAAATTCAATTTTTTTTTTTTAAGGGTATTATCCGATTAATTGAAACAATAATTGGCCAACTAATCGATTATGAAAATAATCGTTAGTTGCAGCCTTACAATTCACATTAGAAAACGCTAAAGCCCCCTGCTTTATTATATAAGCTTGGTTATTCTGTACTAGGGCTGGGAAAATTAAAGATTAATTTCTCGATTAATCTTTAAATTTTTTGATCGATCAAAATTCTTGACGTCACCGGCCAGTGAGACTTACCCTGCTGGATGTGAGCAAACTGCACCCATTGGATTGAGGTACCTTTGCATCTGTGGAGCAGGAGGATGCATCAGGCTCCATCAGGGGAAGGGGGCAAAAATAACCATCGTTTTCCTGACCTAAGCAGTTTTGTGCAGACAATTCTTTGTGTATTGGAAACGTCTGTTCTGTGTGAAAGACTGTTCAGTTCTTCAGGGTATATTGTCAATAAAATGCGATCATGTCTGCTTCCAGAAAATGTAAACGCTCTGGTATGTCTGCATGGCTGGCTAAAGTGATGCCTACTATAAAGTGACTGACAGTCAATATACCAGATAAGTTTTATAATTAAATTTAAAATAACTTTCTACGTTTTTCTTAAGGTTTAATAAGAAAAAATCATGTCAGTGCTACAGTTTGAATTTAAAACGTATTTGTGTGAACTGTGAAGTTAAGTCATGGATTGTGGAAACTAACTAGTGTTGGGTGATTGTATATAGTGTATACCACGGTTACCACTGACTAATGCAGAGTTGGGATGCAAGGAGATCAGCTAGTATCGTATTTATCGGCGTATACCGCGCACTTTTTTGCCTTTAAAATCAGGGAAAAAACGTGGGTGCACGATATACGTCGATACTCACTTCCCGCGCTGTGTTTTCAACGTGGCCGCCGACATATACCAAGCGCAGTACACTCAGGTACACTCGGCCAGGCTCGGCTCCACCCGCGGTTATGCAAGAGAAGCCGAGCGTGGCCGAGCGTGCCCGAGTGTACTGCGCTCGGTATATGTCGGCGGTGGTGTTCAAACACAGCGCGGGAAGCGGCGATCGACTCAGAGACCAGCGCGGCAGAAGCGAGGAGGACACCACGACGGACGCCGGACCGGATAAGGCCGCCGATGGACGCCGGGCAAGACATCAAAAACTGTAAGGCGCCGTACATACGGCAGAGAACCTCGACGGGCAGAACACATCGTTCCGCCCGTCGAGGTTCTCTCCCGGCCGTCGAATTCGGCGACCCGCCCGTCGGGAATGGCAACCAGCCATTCTTCCAGGCGGGCCGTCGAGGAAATAGAGAGCGTGCTCTATATTTCGGGTCGACGGGCTTCCCGACGGGAAGCTCGCCGAGACCGTACACACGGCCGAGGTCCTCGCTGGAATGTGCATTCCAGCGAGGTTCTCGCTGGTTTTCAGCGAGAACCTCGGCCGTGTGTACGGCGCCTAAGTAATAAAACATAATAAAACATTTTTTTCCAGGAATGTCAGGTCTAAATTAGGGGTGCGCGTTATACGCCGGTGCACGTAATAGTGCGATAAATACGGTAGTTGGATCTGTATGTGCGTTATAACTAATGGAAATTAGTCGATTAATCGATTTAAAAAAATCGATTAATCGAACTTGAACATTTTAATCAGTAACAGCTCTATTCTGTACACTTTGAAATATTTATCAGCTCATCATTGGGTCTGTAACAACTCGTTCCGTCTACTCTCTACCATTATATCAAGAAAGTTGGAAGTTAAAAATCAAAAAATGGCTCCAGGCCAGAGATCCCCCTCCCCTCCCCCTCCTTCTGCCCTCCCCAAACACGCAAAGACCTGGCACCAATCCCAACTGCCAAAAAAAGACACTGCAGCCTATGCTAGCAGCACATAGCGATAGACAGAGACAGGAGGCATACAATGACACGGACGGACACATATTAACTTACCGGGTGACAGCTATAGACACTCAGAAGCATTCTTGTCTAGAAATCAGGTGTATACGAGAACTTGAGACCAAGCCTTCGCCGCGGGCTAGGCACAGGCAAGCAAAATGGCAAGGACCGGTAAAAGAGGGTAGAGTGAAAGCAAAGGGGCAAAGCGGGTTTCTGAGGAAGAGAGGAGCTTGAAAGAAGAAGAGTGCAAGGAGGGGAGTACAGAGAAAGGAGAAAGATGCACATAAAAAGGAAAAAGCACAGAGGGGAGAGAGGGAAGGGACAAGGGAGGGGAGACTGAACATGACGAGGTCACCTCCAGTACAATCTGTTGCTGTATTTAGACTCTTACCCTCCTCGCTCCCTCCCCACTACAAACTCACCAGCACACACACACAGAGCGAGGAAGACACAGAACAGGACAGAGAGGTAGAGAAGACGGGACGGAGAGGGATGAGGGCGAGGAAAGTGTAGCAATACGGTCCCTAGAACCGAGCGCGGCCAACACAACATCCTCCAGGCTCCTTCCCAACAAAACCCTGTGTGCCCTTTAGGACTCACAATAAATACTATTCACGGAGGCACAAGGTGCTCATGTTTCTTAACTGTTGCGCCACCAAAAGTAGCCAGTTATATATTGCCGTCCAACAATGACAGGCGACTTGTGCAATGACAAGCCCGAGAGTTGGATTCCCTCTGGGGAGGGGGTGGGGGGTGTAAGGGCTGAGCTAACGAGAATATAGTTATGATACAAGTCCAAAATAACTGGCATGCTAAATCACCGGCTTTGTAGGACATGAATGAAATGCGCTTGATAAGTATAGAAACTGTAATCCGCGTGTGTCTGCAAAGTCATTGCGCTGCAGTGCATATGGTGTGGTGCAATTACCCTTCAACGTGACATATAGGGCCAGATTTAGGATGGCGAGCGGTTCTTTATGGCGGCGTAACGTTTCTCATTTACGTTACGCCGCCGCTTTTATTCACAAAGCACTTGCTCTTAAAGTTGCGATGGCGTGGCGTAAATGGGCCGGCGGAATTATAATTGGGAGGGTAGGGGGCGTGTAGTATTTAAAATAGGCGAACGTACTGCGCATGCGCCGGCCGTCAATGTATCCCAGTGCGCATGCTCCGAATTATGACGGTGTTTTCGACGTGAACGTCAATGACGTCAATCCCCATTCATGGACGAGTTAAGCAAACGTCGTAAAAATTTTCAAATTCGACGCGGTCACGATGTTCATACTTAAAGGGTCACTAAAGTCAGGGATTTAAAAAAAAAAAAAAAAATAACAAACATGTGATACTTACCTCCACTGTGCAGTTCGTTTTGCACAGAGTGGCCCGGAAACCTGTCTTCTGGGGTCCCTCAGCGGCTGTCTGGGCTCCTCCTCGCAAAAGCTTTCCTTCTTCATGCGAGGGCGCTCGCATGGAGGAAAGCTTTTGCGAGCGCGCTCCCGTGATACAGCAGCGGCCATAGCCGCCGACTGTATCACTCGGCTCCGCCCCCCAGCGCGCCGCGTCATCCGCCCTGATTGACAGCAGCGCTAGACAATGGTTGCGCTGCTATCAATCCGCCCAGCCTAGCCAATCAACGGCCAGGCTGGGAACCGAAGAGGACGACGTGGACGCGCCCGGGAGATTCGAACGGTCAGGTAAGTACAACGGGGGCTCGGGGGGGGCCGGTGCTGCTAGATGTTTTTTTACCTTCATGCATAGGATGCATGAAGGTAAAAAAACTTGTACCTTTACAACCCCTTTAACATAGGATGCGCTTGCTTTTTGGTGCTTTATCTTTTCCCCTGGGAAACCCCTTACGGAAACGGCGTAAAGTCACTGCGTCGGGCGGGCGTACGTTCAGGAATTGGCGTATCTCGCTGATTTACATATTCTCGGCGTAAATCAGCGGGAACGCCCCTAGCGGCCATTTTAAAATTGCATTACAATACGACGGAGAAATACAATCACTCGTATCTTAACTCAATCCCGGCGTATCTTGTTTTCTGAATACAGAAAACAGATATGCCGGCGTAGGTTAGAAGTTACGCGGCTTATCTAGAGATAAGCCGCGTAACTTCTAGATGAATCTGGCCCATACTGTATATACAATGTACTGTATTAACGAAACAAACCTGAATATACGAAAACAAATTCCAAAAACAAATCGTTCTAGCATAACGAATATCACAAAACTATAGACAGGTCATACTCGAAAAATGTGAATATCGTGCAAAAGTTCATTTATTTCACTAATGCAACTTAAAAAGTGAAACTAATGCCGCGTACACATGATCATTTTTTGGGTTGTAAAAAACAACGTTTTTTAAAAAGTCATTTAAAACGATCGTGTTTCAGAGCATTTTTCGAGTTCTGAAAAAACGACGAAAAAAAAAATTTGAACATGCTCTATTTTTTAACTACGTTTTAAACCATGTCGTTTTTTTTTTTGGTTGTAAAAAATGATCGTGTGTGGGCTTTAATGATGTGAAAAAAACGCGCATGCTCAGAAGCAAGTTATGAGACGGGAGCGCTCATTCTGGTAAAACTAGCGTTCGCACATTCATCACGCTGTAACAGACAGAAAAGCGCGAATCGTCTTTTACTAACATGGAATCAGCTAAAGCCGCCCAAAGGGTGGCGTCATCCGAAAGGAAGTTCCCCTTTATAGTGCCGTCGTCCGTGTTCATCCGCTCCCCCATAGGGGAGAGCAGAGGAAAGACAGGACGGTCCCTTGCACAGTGTGCGGAGACCGCCCTGTCATCCGACAGCTCAGCGTGGGGTTTACGGAGCGATCCCCGCTGAGCTTACGGACACACGGAGGTGGATCATTACTGATCTGCTCCATGTGAAAGGGCCCTAATGCAGTGCTGTTTTCATGTCCTTATTGTTCGTTTTTGCTCTCAAGTTGCTGTAATTCTTCTCTGATCTCCACACTTCCTGGTTGTCTGTTTCCTGATCACCACAGTACTGGGAGCTTTCTCTCTGTGGTCACTAATCAAGGAGGTGTGATTACTGTGTGTCTAAAACCCCTCAGCACCAATCAGTTTCCTTTTCCAAACCATCACTGCCCTGTATTGGCTCTGTGGCTCTGTACATCAGAGAGACAGAAAACAGCATGCAAAAACTAAACTGAAACTGCAGGTACATTATATGATTGATTTTTATATATTTTTAATCATTTTTAAAAGGAATCTGTTAACTATTATGTCTCTATACCCTGTAAACCGTAATTTCAGCAAAAATAAATGTTTTCCTTTACAACTCCTTTAAGCTCTCTCCTAGCTTACTCCTGATCAGCGCCTTGCTGCTCAATCACCAATGACATCTGCCTCCTGCAGACATGCAGCCTCTGACTCCTCTCAGAGGAATGGGAGTCCACCTGACTCCCAGCACAGACTTCCTGTCTGTTGGGTGGGGCTCTGAGCCACAGTCAGGTCAGAATTAAATAGCTGCGGAGGAGAGGGAAGCATGGAATTCACACAGCAAATGCTCCCAACTCTGCGCCGGCGTAGCGTATATTCGTAGGCGTAAGGCAGCGTAAGTGGAAGTGGGCGTGATACATTTAAATGAAGCGTGACCCCATGCAAATGATGGGCCGAGCTTCAGACAAGTACTTAAAACGAACAGCGCATGCGCCGTCCCGTGGCCGCATAACAGTGCGCATGCTCACAATCACGTCGAAACAACTGGCTAAGATACGTCGAATCACTGCGTAACCTACGCCCAGCCCTATTCACGTACTACGTAAACGACGTAAAATAAGACGGCTGTGTTCCCTGGTCCATACCTTTGCATGAGTTGCGCCTCCAATATGGGGAATAACTTTACGCCGGACGTAGGACTTACGCAAACTGATTAAATCATGCGCCGGGCGCAAGTACGTTCGTGAATCAGTGTATCTCCCTCATTTGCATATTCAAATTGAAAATCAATGGGAGCAACACATGCGTCCAGTGTAACTATGCGCCCACTCTACGCCGGCGTAGGAAAGTTACGTTGGGCGGCTATAGCCTATTTTTCGACGTATCTAGCTTTGGGGATCGGCGCATAGATACGACGGCACACATTTGTACTTACGTCGGCGTATCTGGAGATACGTCAGGGTAAGTGCTTTGTGAATCCGGGCCATTGTATCTTTCTCTCCAAAATCTGGCGTAAACCAGCAATGTTTCATGTAGCACAGAGTCCCATCACCACAATTCTATCACACAAACCAATTATTATACACATATTGGGACATGTAGCAGAATACATTTTGGAATACATTTAGGCTCCATGTACACCGAAGCTGATAAAAGCTATAAAAAAAACGCCAGTAGCTTTGCATCAGCTTTAACCACTTAAGGACCGCCTCCTGCACATATACATGAGCAGAATGGCACGGCTGGGCACATGTACGTACAGGTATGTCCTGTATCTAATACCCAGCCGTGGGTCATGGGCGCGCGCCCACGGTACTCTCCTATGACCCGGTCCGAAGCGCCAGGACCGCGACGTTCGCAGACCCACTCGCCGCTGGAGTGCGGCGATCGGTCCCCGGAGCTGAAGAACGGGGAGAGCCGTGTGTAAACACAGCTTCCCTGTTCTTCACTGTGGCGATGTCATCGATTGCGTGATCTCTTTTATAGGGAGACACAATCGATGACGTCACACCTACAGCCACACCCCCCAACAGTTGTAAACACACATTAGGTCACACATAACCCCTCCAGCGCCCCCTAGTGGTTAACTCCCAAACTGCAACTGTCATTTCCACAATAAACAATGCATTTTTTTTTTGTTTCATTCGTTTTTATTGAGAAAAAGGTAGAGTTACAATATCACTTAGTATCACAAAAGAACACTACATTGTACAGTATATAGTGGACAACATATAAACAATGCATTTTAAATGCATTTTTTGCTGTGAAAATGACAATTGTCCCAAAAATGTGTCAAAATTGTCCGAAGTGTCCGCCATAATGTCGCAGTCACGAAAAAAATTGCTGATTGCTGCCATTAGTAGTAAAAAAAATAAAAAAAAAATAATAAAAATAATAAAAATGCAATAAAACTATCCCCTATTTTGTAAACGCTATAAATTTTGCGCAAACCAACCGATAAACTCTTATTGCGATTTGTTTTACCAGATATATGTAGAAGAATACGTATCGGCCTATTTTTATAGATATTATAGATTTATATAATTTTATAGATTTTTGGGAGATATTTATTATAGCAAAAAGTAAAAAATATTGATTTTTTTTATAGCGCAAAAAATAAAAACCGCAGGGGTGATCAAATACCACTAAAAGAAAGCTCTATTTGTGGGAAAAAAAGGACGCCAATTTTGTTTGGGAGCCACATCGCACGACCGCGCAATTGTCAGCAACGCAGTGCCGAATTGCAAAACCTGGCCGGGTCCTTTAGCTGACTAAAGGTCCTGGTCTTAAGTGGTTAATCAGCGTTTTTCAGTGTAGCTTTTTAATTTTTTTTATTTTATTTTAATGGATAAAAAAAACGCAAAAAAATGCTGGTGCCGGCATTTTTGAGCGTTTTCCGGCGTTTTGCGTTTTTGATCGTTCTTTCCCGCTGAAAAACTGCACTTTGAACGCAAATTTTGGGCACAAAAGGGCACATAGGCTAACATAGGCTAACATAGAGTTCAGTTCACTTTAAAAAAAAAAAGCCAAAATGCCAATAAACTGCAGTTTATCAGCTTCAGTGTGCATGGAGCCTTAGGCTCCATTCACACCTAGGCGTTTTGTCACCTGAATACGCTGGAGGGGTAACGTCGAACGTCGAAAGAACGCCGAATGCCGAATTTTAAACAAGTCCCGGACCCTTTTTTGACGCGCGTATCGGGCGGCTTTGGCGTTTTCTATAGCCGACAATGACCTGTACAAAACCGCGGTTTTAAAACGACGCATTTTGTCGCCGCAAATCGCGGTACAAAACGCCGCAATTTGTCGCCGCAAATCACGGTACAAAACGCCCAAAATCGCCTACGCTAAGGTGTGAATGCAGCCTTATGAAGAAATTGGATTTTTATTTATTAATTTCCTTGGATTTGTTTTATAACAGAAATTAGAAAATAGTGGGTTGTTTTTTTGGTTTTGTTTTTTACAATTTCAGTCTTTTTTTCATTTATATAAAAAAAAACAGTGTTGATCAAATACAACTAAAAGAAAGCTGTATTTGTGTGAAAAAAAGAGGGGGTGGGGGGGGGGGGGTTGGTAAAACATTCCGGAGGTATGTTGATATATACGGTGTATTATTTTGTAATAAAAACATCTTGCTCTGCAATTACCTGGTTTCACCGTCAGCGCTCCGCAGCTGCTGGCCTCGCCCACTTCATTGCGTGCCGTCACGGTGTAGATTCCAGAGTCGGAAGGCAACGCCCAGCGTATTAGCAGCGAATGCCTCTCGCCCTCTGCCCGGATCTGATGAGTAACACTGTTTTTGAGCACTGCTCGATCTTTTCTCCATACCACTGTAAAAAATATAAAAAAATGTGTTAAATGTATTATATTGTTGTTTACCAGTCCTTAAAGTGTTATTATTATTTTTTTTTTTAACTTGTACCTACAGATAATCCTATAATAAGGCTTACCTGTAGGTACTGTGAACACTGCATGAAGTCGGTGACGTCAACGGCGCATGCCCTATGAAGGGACGCCATACTCGTGCCCAGTGTTTGCCAACCGTCCATATTTTTACGGACAGTTTTGTAAAAACGGGCACTTTGTCCCCCCGTTCGTAAATGTCCGTGGTTGCAGGGATGTGCCAGTAAAAATAGCGGAGAACGGTTCGGCTTGGAACTGCGCATGGAGATTGGAGGCAGGGGGTAATGGTGGCTGCAGTGGCACCGCAGAGGGGGATGGAGGCAGGGGAAGATTGGAGGCAGGGGGTGTTAGTGGCAGGGGGTGATTGGAGGCACTGCAGAGGGGGATGGTGGCATTGCAGAGGGTGGGGGATGGAGACAGGGGTTGTTGGTGGCACTGCAGAGGGGGGTGGAGACAGGGGGTGATTGGAGGCAGAGGGAGATTGGAGGCAGGGGGAAGGCATGGGGGTTGCTGGTGGCACAAGGGGGTGGAGGCAGGGGGTGATGTGACTAAATAATTTACCCTTATTATATCGAAAATAACAAAAATATGTTTTTTTACCTTAATATCTCCCTTAAATCACATTGCTATTTGCCTAGTGTACTTGTTTGTAGCCTAAATACTGAAATTTGCACCTAAAAATGTAATTTAGTAACTTTTGTGAAATGCCAGTAAAAACGTGGCTGCGCCAGTAAATTTCAGGTGTTGTGCCAGTAAATTTCAATCTGGTAAATTGGCAACACTGCCCGTGCCGTCCCTTTAGAGCTCCATGCCGGGGTTCGCAACTCCTGCGTGCAAGCAAAGTGAGTGCATGCAGTTTTCCATATGTTCCCATGTCAAATATGCGATGGGGCTTTAACCACTTGCCGACCACAATACCTATATACGTTGCGCCACCGGTTTGCAAGTGTTTCACCGGGATTATGGCTGAAGATATCAGCCAATACCCTGGTATTGTTTTTTGCAGTCGGTGGCTGGCTTTCCCATGTCTGCCGGTTTGCCTGGTATGGCCGTTTGCTCCCACAGGCGATCAAAGAATACATACTCTTTGATGGACTCTATAGCCATGAAGGACCAGACCAACTGTTATATTGTTTACTCTTTCCCGTTTTCCCCACCCATCCCAGATTTTTCCAGGATATTGGGAGCTCAAATGTTTTTCTGCAAATTCTGAGACGTAGTTTTCTTGGGAAGGGGGAGAATGTAGACAAGAGGTGACTCTGGGGGAGAGGTGTTGTAATATTAATATATATATATATATATATATATATATATATATATATATGTGTGTGTGTGTGTAGATATTTTATATATTGTGTTATATGTATGACACAATATATATGTGTTACATCAGGGGTGCCCAACCAGTGGCCCGGGGGCCACATGTGGCCCACAGAGCCCTCTGACGTGGCCCGCAGAGCCCTCTAATGAGGCCCGCAGCCTCCTGCTCTGGGAATGGCGGATCCCAGCCCAGATAGCCGGTCGCTGACCCCCCATCCCAGAGCATCAGTTTTGTGAATGAATCTAGTGGTATAGGAAGCAAGCGGCTCCAGTGCAGAGCTGCTTAAGCCAATGCTTCCTGTATAGCGCCAGCTCCTGTCATAGCCAGAGTGATACCAAATGTACACTGCCTGGGACAGCAATAGCCGGTGATAACTGAATGGAAGACTGGAATTAAAGAGAAGTTTATTACTAAAATCACAGTGTACAGTATATATAAGCATATCTGTTCTGTATTGATTACTATTCTGCTTTCAAACTTATACGCGGGTGCAGAGAAGTGGTTACCTTCAATGAATCAGACTTCTGTTATTACTCTGTGCTTTCAGAAAGTGCACCACACTTGCAGGATATAATGGACGTCTATGGCAAAGTGCAGAGTGGACAAGGACCTGTCATCTGTCCGCGCCACTCATTGTGGCCCGTGGCCGGTTACTAAGTCGCTTAAGTGGCCCTCGCTCTTCAAAAAGTTGGGCACCCCTGTGTTACGTACAGGCCTTCAAGATTACAAGATTACACATCAAAGGGTGTTTGCTGGCCAAACAAGATTTACTACACATATCAAAGGGGGCAGATAATGACTCTGATGTGCTCAGGCCACCTTTGGTATCTGTAATCTAATTACACATATCAAGGGAGACTTGTTGGAATGCAAATTAGGGCATGTCTCCGGCTGGGGTCATTATCTGTCACTCGGAGAGACAGAATGTGGATCAAAGATGGCCAATCAAATTGCTCAGCCATTCAGTGTATAGGGAATATAATTCTGGAGGTCAGTCTAGTCATTCTCAGAATATTCTTTATGAATATGGCACAGGTCTAGAATTGATCTAAGAGACTCTCAGAATATTCTGTATGAATATAAAGGCACAGGTCTAGAATTGATCTAGGAAAAGATGGGACGCTTAATTATATACTCTGTTAGATTTGTATCATCTGTGGACTTTGTTCTGTGTTGAAAGCCAAATAAATTGCACTCTCTGGAGAACTTGGGTGTTGCTGCGGAACATAACTTATAGTCATCATACAAAAAACACAGATTTTACATACTGTCCCTGGTTTTACTGAGGCTGGCAACCCTGATGGGGCCCCCTTGTGGCATGGGGCCCTCGGGCAGTGTCTGAGTGACTCAATGGTCAGTCCGCCCCTGATCATACTAATACCTGAATATCAATTATCTAACCGGACTCCGCTATGTATGACATCACTACAGAAGGAAGGACCTGCACCTATTCGTTGAGAAAAAAAATACTATTTTGGATTGTGCAGTATAGACCAGGAACCAAAAAAAAATCCATCAAGTCGCGGTGCCCCATCAAAATTTTGCAAAGATGCAAATGATAACAATTGCTGTTTCAGAGTGATAATTGTCTTTGCTATAAATGTGTAAGGGCGTTTTTTTGCGTTTTTTTTATCGTAATGATCCGCCTCCGTGTGTTCGCTTTTGCTCAGCGGGGATCCTCCGTAAAATCCCCGCTGAGCTGTCGGCTGACAGGGCGGTCCCTGCACAGTGTGTCCCCCTATGTGGGGAGCGGATGAACACGGACAATAAAAACCGGATCTTTGCGGAGGAGGACAATTATGGGTGTCAGTGGATGTTCATCCGCTGACACCCGCAATCACATAGGGACCAATGTATGTCCTGTTTTTATCCGCAACGGATGGGTGAAAATGCGGACATACAGTCCGCACATGTGAAAGGGGCCTAACACTTGTATGACAAATATATGCCCTTTATTAATCTCCTACCTTCTGCCGTTGGATTGGCTGATATGATACATTTTAACAAAACTTCTGAGCCGGCATTGACCAGGGCACTTTGTAAGGGGATTTCAAATACCGGAGCCTCTCCGGGATCTTCTTCAGCCGATACGTAGGAATCGTCCGATGACTCTGAAAAGCGTGGAAACAATGTCACTTATAAAAAATGCGATGCTAATAAAATGTAGCACTTTTAATTGAACATGTACATTGAATCGAATACACAGGGCATACAAAAGGATCTATTTATAAAACATTTGTTGGACGAATGTCAGACACATTTGAGTAGACTGGACAGATTATCCCTGTATGTTCTGTAATAACTGAATTCAATTGATCATCAGCTACATGGCTAAAATTTGGTATTTCGGGAAACTATACCGCATTTTGGCCACTAGATGGAGCTGACAATCAAAGGAATCATTCTATTACAGAAAATACAGGGAAAATTTGTCCAGCCTGCACGAATGTGCGGGACATTCGTCCAACAAATATGTGATGTATGGTAATACAGCTGACAATGTACCACAATGGGGTTGATTTACTAATTAAATAGACTGTGCACTCTGCAAGAGCAGTTGCTCCAGAGCTTAGTAAATGAGGCAAAGGTTTACTTTGCAAAGAATACCCAATCACGTGCAAGAAAAAAAAAGAAAAGAAAAACAGCATTTTTGCTTACACATGATTGAGTTGAGTTGAGAGGTATCTTAACTGCTTGCCGACCAGCCTCTGCAGTTATACGGCAGCAGGTCGGCACTGACCAGGCACCCGCGATCGCTCATTACAGAGGGGGCCGGGAGCGGTGTATGTAAACACACACCGCTCCCGATCCTGTCAGGGGGAGAAATGCTGATCTGTTTGCGCAAAATTTATAGAGTTTACAAAATAGGGGATAGTTTTATTGCATTTTTATATACATATATATATTTTTTACTACTAATGGCGGCGGACAGCGATTTTTTCCGTGACTGTGACATTATGGCGGACACTTCGGACAATTTTGACACATTTTTGGTACAATTGTCATTTGCAGTTTGGGAGTTACCACAGGGAAGCGCTGATGGCGTTATGTGTTCCCTAATGTGTGTTTACAACTGTAGGGGGTGTGGCTGTAGGTGTGACGTCATCAGTGAAGGACAGGGAAGCCTTGTTTACACACGGCTCTTCCCGTTCTTCAGCTCCGGGGACCGATCGCCGCACTCCAGCGGCGATCGGGTCCGCGAGTCCCGCGGTCCCGGAGCTTTGGACCTGGTTACAGCCGCGCGCCGCGGGGGCACGGCCGTGACCCACGGCTGGGTACTAACACAGCACGTACCTGTACGTGCATGTGCCAGCCGTGCCATTCTGCCGACCTGAATGTGCAGGAGGCGGTCGTTAAGTGGTTAATAATGGAGAGCTGTGCTGCATTCCATCATCCAATTACATGTAAGCAAAAATGCTGTTTTTGTAGTTTTCCTTGCACATGATTGGATGATGGAAGTCAGCAGAGCTCTCCGGCCATTTACTAAGCTCTGGAGCGACTTCCCTTGCAGAGTGTAACTGCACTTTCAAAAGTGCACAGTCTATTTTCCTTTAGTAAATCAACCCCATAGTTATTGAACTAAAGGGGTTGTGGTAAATTGTGGTAAAGCAATTGTATTTTTATTTTTATTTTTTATAAACTATTGTTTCCATTTTTTTTCCTTTTTTGCATGTCAGTGCTGCTGATATCCTTCAACCTTTTTCACCACATCCTGTCTTAATGCATTGGTCAACTGCACATCATTGCTCTGCAATGGCTTCCTAATAGTGACAATAGTTGACTATGTTTGTACAATGTGTGTCAGATAGTGGCCACGAGGTGCATGTGACAGGGGGACAACACAGGAGCGCAGCTGAGAGACAGTGGTAACAGCAGGGCTGTCTTTACTGTTGATTGGACCCCCGGCAAGAATTTTCTTGGGCCCTCCCCCCATGCAATTTTGCTTTCCACCTGCTCTGAGACATACAATAAATATCAGCTAGACTTAAAATCAGTTTACTGTATCAGATCAGGCAGTGATTGTTATTGGTTGCCAGAGGTTACAGTGTATGATTTCTTGTTGATTGGTTGCTAAAGATTACTGTACAGTAATACTGCTCATTGATTGGTTGCTAGAGGTTACAGCACATCATCTCTTCACTGTCAATGCTACCGGCCTGAGCTATTTACAAATGAATGCTGCTGATATTTACATATGAATACTGCTGCTATTTACATATGAATGCTGCAGTTATTTACATATAAATGACGTTTTTTTACCTGTAAACACAGGGGGCCAGATTCTCAGAGGCGTTACGACGGAGTATCTCAGATACCCCGTCGTATCGCCTTTTTTTTTGGCTCGTATCTATGCGTGTGATGCTGAGCATCACTTTTGCATAGATACGCTTCTACATCCGACAAGCGTAATACAATTACACTTTCGGATCGTAGATGTAATGACAACTCCGGCCACTAGGTGGCCTTTACGTTGTTTTTTCATTTGCATATGCAAATGAAGTAGTACGCCGATTCTCTATCGCTTTTACGCCGCCCCGTCGTCGCCTACGTCGTTTTCGTCCGCGTAAGGTTACCCCAGCTTCTATGTGGAGTAACCTTACGAGGTCCCGTCGGATGCCGTCGTGTCCCGTCGGATGCCATGTTAAGTATGGCCTCGGGACCGCGTCGTGTTGTGCGTCGTTTACGTCGTTTGCGTACGTCGATTCTCAATGGGGCTGGCGTACGCTGCGATTACGTCGTTTACATTGAGAAAATGTGACGTCCTTTGGAGCATGCGCACTGGGATTTTCCCCCGGCCGGCGCATGCGCAGTTCGTTCGACGCGGGGGCGCGCTTAATTTAAATACAAGCCGCCCCATTTGAATTGCGCGGGGTTACGCTGCGCGATTTACGCGACGTAAGCGAAACCTCGGGAGCAAGTGCATAGAGAATCAAGCACTTGCTCCAGCAAGCAGCGGCGGCGTAGTGTAACTGGCTTACGCTACGCCGCCGGAATTCTATGAGAATCTGGCCCAGGGTATGCAGGTGAGTAATCTGTACACAACAGTAGGGCAGAGCTAGTTTAGCATTAGTAGCAGCACTTCACACTGAGATTTCAGGACACAGCACATGACTAAAACTTCAAGGGACAAAATAATTTAAACTGGGATAGTTGGCAAGTATGAGGCAGCTGCTTTGGACCCGACAACAATGAGAGGGCCCTGGGCAGATGTCCCTTTTGCCCCTGCCCTAAAGACTGCCCTGGGTAACAGTCTCTAACAGCGAAGGCCTTAATAAACAATCTTAGATTGTAAACTCTAAGGCCGCGTACACACGATCAAATCTGTCTGCTGGAAACGGTCTGCCAGACCGTCCCAGCAGACAGATTCGATCGTGTGTACGGGCGAGCCGAGGGATTTGGCCAGCCGACAGATTTGAAAGCATGGGAACCCGTCCGCCTGACATGTCTGCTGGTTGGTACGCTAACCAGCAGACATGTCTTCTCGCACACGCGTCAAATGGTTTTACTTCCTGGTTCGGTGACGTCACCGCCACGTCAGCGCGCCGTCTGCCGGCTGGGATTTTGGTTTGATCGTGTGTACACGATCAAACCAATACGTCCCCAGCAGACAGATTTGTTCAAATCGGTCTGTCCGTCCGATTTGAACAAATCTGTCTGCTCGTGTGTATGGGGCCTAACAAGCAGGGCCCTCTAATTCCTCTTGTATTAAATCATATTGTAACTGTAATGTCTACCCTCATTTTGTAAAGCGCTGTGCAAACTGTTGGCGCTATATAAATCTTGTATAATAATAGGTTCCTTTTTAACACTTTGAAATGATATCAAAGTTTAAGAAATTTGATTGGATTTAGATTTGCCTCAAGTTTTCAGCAGTTGCTGGCAAGCTAAATCACCCACCATCTTTAGTCATCTTTTAGGACCCCCAATATCTCCCAACACTGGTTTCCAGTTTTGTTCGGAATTTCAGTTGCCTATAATGTTATTCTGTAGCACTCAGAAATCATTTATATATTTTATTTGACCCCCGTCAACATACCTAGTTCTGGTGACATGACCCTATGCCGTCGGCTTTTTCCTTTGCTTTTGGATGGTTTGCTGCTTTTGCCACTAGTGTGGGAGTCGCTGTGCTTTTTGGTTTGCCCCCCACCCTTCCCTTGTGGGGCTTGGCTTCTTTTCGTAGGTTCTGGTGGTACCGCCCATGGGAGGTATCTTGTATCTCCTCTTCTGTCTGCACTTAAAGTTCCCTTTTCCCTCCCTATCCCTCTATGTGCTATTTCCAGAGCTGGTGGAGCATGTGTGCTGGGTGGTGGGGGTTCAATTCCTCGGTCTGGAACTCTCCCGTGTCTGGAATCTGTAGCATCCTGCTTTGGGGTTTGCGCGTGGGCCAAAACTGGTTTTGGAGCAATGATATTGACTTTTGGAGGCGCTTGTGACATCAGGCGGGTTTCTGTTTGCTTAACTACTTCATGGTGAATAATTGAACCATTGGATGATTTTTCTGGAGCTGAAGTTGTCTGGCTTATGACTCCCCGAGGTTCCTTATCTTGTGATATTTGGTTGGCGGTGGCATAGCTTCGTGCAAGAGGCTTCCGGGCAGTGTTCGTAGTAGTTGCTGGCTTTTGTTCCTGAATTTCAGGTGGCTTGGAGCCTTTAAGCACTTGGGTTGGAGCAGAATCCAGAGCAGTTTGGCTAGAAAGTGATGTTTGTGAGTTGCGCGTTAAGTCCTGTGATGACCGGATTAATTGTTGCTGAGAAACAGTTCGCTTGATTCTAGAAAGCTCTTGGGAGAACCTGGCCTCAATATCACTTATTCGACCTGAGAAGGCTCCCCTATCATCTAGTGAAGATGTCTTGTATCTCAGTGAGGGACACCTCAAGTTGTAACCTCCAATTTCTGATCTTACTCCATCTCTTAGGTCATCTCTTAGCTCCTCAGTGGAGGACTCTAAGCCGGTGCCCAGTCCATCTTCTCCTGGTTGGTCAAAAGACCTTGCCTTACGAAGTGGCAACCATGACTGAACAGGAAAAGGACTGTCTGTTTGATCCAGGCTTTTTCTTCTCTCTTCAAGGCAACGCAGTTTATCAAAAATTTTGGAGCCAGAACGGACCAGCTTTGGAGATGCCCTCAAGATGGATACTCTTCCTGATGATTCACTTACTGGCGTCTGAGGGCGAGACTCTTGACCACTGACCTGAGAGCCGGCTGAGGACTTTGGCCTCTTAACCTTCTCCTCAAACTCCTCAGCCACTGAGTCTTGATACTGTGAAGGCATCTGGGTTTTCTTCCGGGGTGTGAGAGGTGTTGATTGGCCACGACTGCTTGGTATAGGATTGGCAGACGGCCGTTGGCCTAGACGGGGAGAAGGAGGAGGTAGAATAGGAGTTCTGGGACTCTGAAGAGGTCGGGGGGAGTCTGGAATGGCACCATTGATGCTGCCTCGCCTCAGCCCCCCTTCTGGTAAAAAACTGCAAAGGAAAAGAAAGAATCAAAATCTATTTTAGTCCAAATAACTACATATCTTCATCTTAAAGAGAACCTGTCAGCGATTGAAATACATGAGCTGTCATTGCTGACTTGTTCTTTAAGGTGCAAGCTCTGAATCTGTTATCCCTGAAGGTTAGAGCACTAGTTAGTGATAGTGCACTAACCTTTTTCTTCGATTTCCCTTCTTAATGTTTTTGTTTTGTTTTGTTTTCTTTGTCTGAATTTCTCACTTCCTGTTCCTCCTCAGTAAGCTGTTCTGGATCACTAACCCCCACCTAGAACGGCTCGGATGATGGGGGCAAGCTTACTGAGGAGAAACAGGAAGTGAGAAATTCAGACAAAGAAAAAAAACATTTAGAAGGGAAATCGAAGGAAAAGGTAAGTGAACCAACAATGCAGTAGCTTAAAGGATCCTATTTAAAAAAAAAAAAGCTTTACAACCCCTTTGATTTACTACCTAGTGAATCATTGACCCCCAGGCATGCAGTCAGTCAACTTGGTACTCCCATCCAGCATACTTCAGGCTTGTGACTCACTATGAAAGGAGGAGGAGCAGCACAATCCTATGGTATCTCAACCCCACCTAGTTATACCTCAATAGTAAAATATACTGTATATATACAGTATATATGTGTGCAATCCATTAAATGTATTAAATCAACATGATAAATGTGTCTACAAATAAAACAACTAAGTGCATAAAATAATTAATTTCCAATGAAACAATCAATAAAGTGCAAATTGATGTGAGGACGTCAAATGACGAAACTAGTAGAGCGGGGCTAGGACACTGGGATCATTTATGGTTGCATAAGTAAATGTTTATACTTGCACTGAGCACTTTTTTCAGCACCGACTATTTATATGTTTTTAAGATTTGCACTTTATTAAATGTTTCATTAGAAATTAATTATTTTAATGCCCTGTTTTATTTGCAGACATATTTATTATGTTGATATAATACTGTTTATGTATTGCACATTCTATACACTATATCAATTTCTGGACCACCCACCATTGTTATACATCGGTACTTTGACATAGAATACCCTTGTTATGGTAGCAGATAGCTTCCATAACCCTGGTATTTTCTGAAATGGTGGTGGTCCGCTTTAGGATAAAAGTGGTCTCTTTGGTGGATTCAAAGCAAGATCACTTTTATCAGCAGCAGGAGGGGTGCCCATCCCCCTCCCGCCATGTTCCGGTCGTCTCCGCCGCTTACTGGAGCCGTCGGTAGTGGCGATCTGATCCTTTTCCCTCGTGGGAGTGAATGATGGCCCCCACTAGACTCAATGATGTTGGATGACAGAAGTGACGTCAAATATCACTTCCGCTCAACTGCCTTAAAGGGACATATTTTTTTTTATTAGATTTAAGTGTGAATGTGAGATCGGAGGTCTTTTTGACCCGAAATCTCACATTAAAGAGGTCCGGTCATGCTTTTTTTCTATTACAAGAGATGTTTACATTTCTTGTAATAGAAGGAAAAGTGATCCAATTTTTTTATTTTAAGGGACAGTGTAAAAAATTCAAATAAAAAGTAAATAAATACGATTTTTTTTTTTAAGCGTCCCGTCCCCTCCGTGCTCGCGTGCAGAAGAGAACGCATACGTAAGTCGCACTTGCATATGTAAACAGTGTTCAAACCACACATGTGAGGTATCGCCGCTATTTTCAGAGCAAGAGCAATAATTCTAGCAAAAGACCTCCTCGCCTTTGGTGATTTTTAAGGGTCAAAGTTTGTCGCTATTCCACGAGCGGGCGCAATTTTGAAACGTGACATGTATCAATTTACTCAATTATCTTGATTACCTTAAGCCTCGTACACACGATCGGATATCTGATGTAATCTAATCCGATGGATTTTTTCGTCAGATATCTGATGAAGCTGACTTTCATTAGTCTTGCCTACACACCATCAGTCAAAAATCCGACCGCGCCCAAACGCGGTGACGTAAAACACTACGACGTGCTGAGAAAAATTAAAGCGGAAGTTCACCCTAAATATAAGCCCTCCCATGTGATCCAGCATACTGGCGTCAGCGCCAGTATGCTGTTTTTTTTTTTTTAAATCCATGTACTTACTGTCTTATGCAGAATTTTATTTTTTTTACCCCGCGGTGGACGGCGCCAGTATAGCGCGTCACATCTTACGAAAGTACCCGAAAAGGACTCGGGTAATCTCGGCGAAAATGCGGCGCCTGCGCACAGACCTAGGAGCTGACTGCGCAGGCGCCGTATTTCTCCGAGTCCTATTTCGGCATTTTTCGGAGGGCGTGACGCGCCATAGCCGTAGGACTCGGAGAAATACGGCGCCTGCGCAGTCAGCTCCTAAGTCTGTGCGCAGGCGCCGCATTTTCGCCGAGATTACCCGAGTCCTTTTCGGGTACTTTCGTAAGATGTGACGCGCTATACTGGCGCCGTCCACCGCGGGGTAAAAAGAATAAAATTCTGCATAATACAGTAAGTACATGGATTTAAAAAAAAAAACAGCATACTGGCGCTGACGCCAGTATGCTGGATCACATAAGAAGGCTTATATTTAGGGTGAACCTCCGCTTTAAGTTCAATGCTTCCAAGCATGCGTCGACTTGATTCTGAGCATGCGTGGATTTTTAACTGGTGGACTTCCACACAGACGATCATTTTTTTCTATCGTTTTTTTTATCCATAGAAACATTTTGAAAACATGTTCTATTTATTTTCACCGATGGAAAACAAACTGATGGGGCCCACACACGATCGTGTGTACAGGGCTTTACACAATATAGTTAAAAAAAAAAGGGGCTAACTTTACAGTTTTCTTTTTTTTTTTTATTCAATAAAGTGTATTTTTTCCCCCAAAAAAATGCGTTTTTAAGGTCTTACAAACACATTTTTTTGGGGGAACAAATACGCTGTGACAAAGTATTGCAACGACTGCCATTTAATTCTCTAGGGTGTCTGAAAAAATATATATATAATGTTTGGGCGTTCTAAGTAATTTTCTAGCAAAAAATAAACTGATTTTAACTTGTAAACACCAAATTTGAAAGATAGGCCTGGGCGTTAAGTGGATTTTTTACTATTGAGGTGTAGCTAGATGGGGTTGAGGATTGCGCTGCCCCTCCTCCTTTCATAGGGCCAGATCCACGTACCTTGGCGTATATTTGTGGGGGCGTAGCGTATCTTGTTTTACGCTACGCCACCTCAACTTAGAGAGGCAAATACCGTATTCACAAAGCACTTGCGTCCTACTGTAAGTTACGTCGGGTAGCGTAAATGGGCCGGCGTAAGTCTGTGTAATTCAAAGTAGGCTTGGAGTGGGCTTGTAGTATGGTAATCAACCATGACCCCACATAAAAGACGTTTCTAACGAACGGCGCATTCGCTGTCTGTTGACGTATCCCCATGCGCAAAATTACACGGCAAATACTCATTGGTTTCGACGTGAACGTAACTTACGCAAAGCCCTATTCGCGAACGTTTTACGCAAACGACGTAAATGACGGAAAATTTGACGCTGTCCCGACGTCCATACTTAACATTGCGTACGCCTCTATATAGCAGGGTAACTTTACGCTGGAAAAAGCCTTACGCAAACGACGTAAAAAAAATTCGCCGGGCGCA
Organism: Rana kukunoris; assembly: GCA_029574335.1. Classification (NCBI taxonomy): domain Eukaryota; kingdom Metazoa; phylum Chordata; class Amphibia; order Anura; family Ranidae; genus Rana; species Rana kukunoris. Next base: position 229,814,025 of record CM056054.1, read on the forward strand.
AGTACGTTCGTGAATCGGAGTATTTAGCTCATTTGCCTATTCGATGCGGAAAATATACGGAAGCACCCCTAGCGGCCAGCGTAAATATGCAACCAATATACGACGGCGTAAGGGACTTACGCCTGTCATATCTTGGTAAAATTTAGGCGTAACTGCCTTTCAGAATCGCCGTAAAGATGCGACGGCGGAGATTTGATATCTGGAGATACGCCGCCGTAAAAGTTTTGTGGATCTGGCCCATAATATATTATTGATGTATTACAGCAGCAATCCTACTCCTGGGTCAGGGAGGCGCAAATTACTTGCCTTGCCCCAGGCACTGACAACCCACGCTGACAACCCACGCTACGCCACTGTTGCATTGTCAGACACACTTACAGCTCCCATATTCTTATCCTGACATTAAAGCTGAATTCCAGGCAGATTACAAAGAAAATACAAATTAATGGAGCTCTATAATCCCTAACAAACAGCACACAGCAAACACTTTACATTTGTTAGGCACACACTTAACCCTTGGATTGCCCCAAAATGTTAACCCCTTCCCAGCCAGTGCCATTAGTACAGTGACAGTGCATAGTATTACCACTGATCACTGTATTAGTGTCACTGGTGATGTCAGTGTCATTTAGTCAGTTCCCACCCAGCTCCAGTTAGTGTCAGATTGTCCGGCGCACTATGACAGTTCCATTATAAGTCGCTGATCACCACCATTACAAGAATATTTTATTTTTTTCATATATACTAGAGCTGCACAATTCTGGCTAAAATGAGAATCACAATATTTTTTTGCTTAGAATAAAGATTGGGATTCTCACGGTGTAACATCTTCTTTCCCATTTAGTCAGTTCCCACCCAGCTCCAGTTAGTGTCAGATTGACCGCCGCACTATCACAGTCCCATTATAAGTTGCTGATCACCACCATTACAAGTATAATTATTTTTTATACATATATACTAGAGCTGCACGATTCTGGCTAAAATGAGAATCACAATTTTTTTTGCTTAGAATAAAGATCACGATTCTCATGGTGTAACATCTTCTTTCCTATTTAGTCAGTTCCCACCCAGCTCCAGTTAGTGTCAGATTGCCCTATCACAGTCCCATTGTAAGTCGCTGATCACCACCATTACTAGTATATATTTTTTTATACATATATACTAGAGCTGCACAATTCTGGCTAAAATGAGAATCACAATTTTTTTCGTTTAGAATAAAGATCGCGATTCTCACGGTGTAACATCTTCTTTCCTATTTAGTCAGTTCCCACCCAGCTCCAGTTAGTGTCAGATTGTCCGCCGCACTATCACAGTCCCATTATAAGTCACTGATCACCACCATTACAAGTATAATTTTTTTTTATACATATATACTAGATCTGCACGATTCTGGCTAAAATGAGAATCACGATTTTTTTCGTTTAGAATAAAGATCGCGATTCTCACGGTGTAACATCTTCTTTCCTATTTAATCAGTTCCCACCCAGCTCCAGTTAGTGTCAGATTGTCCGCCGCACTATCAGGCGCCGTACACACGGCAGAGAACCTCGACGGGCAGAACACATCGTTCCGCCCGTCAAGGTTCTCTCCCGGCCGTCGAATTCGGCGACCCGCCCGTCGGGAATGGCAACCAGCCATTCTTCCAGGCGGGCCGTCGAGGAAATAGAGAGCGTGCTCTCTATTTCGGCTCAACGGGCTTCCCGACGGGAAGCTCGCCGAGACCGTACACACGGCCGAGGTCCTCGCTGGAATGTGCATTCCAGCGAGGTTCTCGCTGGTTTTCAGCGAGAACCTCGGCCGTGTGTACGGCGCCTCACAGTCCCATTATAAGTCACTGATCACCACCATTACAAGTATAATTTTTTTTTATACATATATACTAGATCTGCACGATTCTGGCTAAAATGAGAATCACGATTTTTTTTTTGCTTAGAATAAAGATCACGATTCTCACGGTGTAACATATTCTTTCCCATTATACAAAAAAAATGGGCTAACTTTGCTGTTTCTTTTTTTTTTTATTCATGGAACCTACGCACAGTGGAAATTTGCGTTCAAAAGCTCACATCGGACTTTTGCTGTCAGAATTTCTGATCGTGTGTACGGGGCCGCCGTATCGATTCGTAGCGATTCACGCAGGGAAGCCTTGGTCATGAAGGAACTGAAGTGGTTAAATAGGAACGAAGGAGATGCAGCACAATGAGCCAATCAGTGCTGCAATGCAAGAAGGAACTTGCTGATAGGAGGAGAGGACAGAGTGATGAAAAGATGAGCTCATTAATCTGCTGCTTCCCCTTTTGCTGTCCAGTCGCAGGATGGAGAAGGACAAGACCTGTAGGTGTTACGGAACCACATCAGAGAAAAATCAGGTCTCCTCCCAGGCAGACAGGGAAATCTCAGAAATGGATGGACAGAAATCCATTTCCCTTATATATGTCTTTCATCTGTGGATTTAGCTGTTTCCCTGGAGTCCGACTTTTACTGTGTGTTTTATTTAAGTATATGAGTTTTTTTTTTACTAACATTGCATCTGTAGGTACCTGTATATCTATTGTATGCTATAGCAACCAATTAGCTTTGCCCTGTATACTGCAGATTAGTGAATGGAAGGTAATGGATAGTTGGTTTCTATGGAGCACTTCAAATGTAAGCAGAAATGCGATTCCCATTAATATTATTTGATGAGTATGTTGGAATTTCGTTTATTAGCAGATTTGCTTAGACTGCAGTGGCTGTATATAGTGTAATCCAAGCCAAGTGTATCATTAGTGTGATGGAGATTATAAACAAGCCAGTCGTGTCTCTAAGATATATGAAACAAATGTATGCAAAACATAAAATATATAATGGTGTTGGCGTTCATCTATTTGTTGGAGTATTAGCGCTGTTGTGACATCACAGATTTAAAAAAGGGCAGAAAGGGCACCTTACTGGGGCAAAACCTGAAGCCCTGTACACACGGGGCAGAATCTCGTCAGGAAAAAAACATTGGGCCAGATTCACAGAACCCTTATTCCGGTGTATCTCGCGTTAGACCGGAGTACTTTCAAATTACGTGCGTCGTTTCATTAGTCTGAATCCTCAAACCATGAAACGACGGCTTTGGGCTTCAATCCGACTGGCTTACGTGTTCGTACGCCTTCGGATCTACGCTGCAATAAATTTGCGGCCGCTGGGTGGAGTTCCTGTCGTTTTCCGCGTCGGGGTATGCAAATTAGCTTTTTCCGATGATCCACGAAGTTACGAGCGTCATTCGCAATCATCTGTAGTCATCTTTTTGCCGCGTAAAGTTATTCCAGCTTTTTTCTGGTCTAGTATTAGACAGCCCATGTTAAGTATGGCCGTCGTTTCCGCGTCGAATTTTAACGTTTTTTTTTTACGTAAGTCGTCCGTGAAAAGGAATGTACGTAAATGCTGCTACTCAAACAAAAAATGACGTAACAACGTTATTTCGCGCAATGCACGGCGGGAAATTTCTGAACGGAACATGCGCAGTTCGATCGCCGCGGGGACGCGCCTAATTTAAATGCTTTACACCCCCTAATCGCGTATTTCGATTCCGCCGCGAGAAATACACTACACCGCCGTACCTTACGGACCAAAATCTACATGAATTCGTCGTAGAGCCAGGTAAAATACGGCGGCGTAGTGTATCTCTAAAACTCTGCGCCAATGTAATTGTACCTGAATCTGGCCCATTGTTTTTTTGACAAGATTCTTGGCAAGAATCTCTTGCCGCCCGAGTGTACAGACTCTCCATTCAAAAGAACCGCCGTTCTTTTGAATGGAACAAACACGGTGACGTCAGCATGCACTCGTCACATTCTATGCCATCGCCGTCATCTTGCTGCACCCTACCTATGCCTAGGAAGCTACCGCGCATGCGTCAAAGTCATTTTGAGCATGCGCGGGTTTCCACGGCGACAGGTAAGTATACACACACTCGAGTTTCTCACCAGGAAAACACGACCGAGAATCACGACGAGAAAATAGAGAGCAAAATGTTAGATTTCTTTTTGAGAATCCTGAAAACCTCATACATACGCTCTAGTTTTCTTGCTGGTTCATGCCGAGTAAACCGAGCGTGTGCACGAGCCGCTTTAGACATTGACCAGCAATGGCAAACTTTGTATTGCTCTAATTCAGGAGACTCCAAACTTTCTGATCAAAGGGCCACTGTCCTTGAGGCTTTAGAGGGTCCAAGACAGGGGCCAGGGGGTCAGAAAATGCCCTGGTGTCAGTGACAGTAAACAGTGCCCCATCATTAGCTTTAGTGGAAGGAATAATGCCTGATTGTTGGTATCAGTGGGAGGAATGGTACCCTATTTTTGGTATTCAAGGTAGCAATGGTGCCCCATCTTTGGTGTCTGTGGGATGAATAGTGCCCCATCATTGGTGTCTGCATCCGTTATGACTGAAATTCATAATTTTGAAAATCCCGAAATTCTTAAATCTAAAAATTCGTAAATTTCAAAACTTGTAAATTCAAAAAAAATGAAATTTGAAAAATTTGAAATTCCTAAAAAATCCGTAAATTGTAAAATTCGGAAATTCAAAATCCTGAAAATCTGGAAATTTGAAAATTTGTAAATTAAATAATCTGAAAATCTGAAAATAAGAAAGAAAGTCCAAAAATTCAAAGGAACGAAAATCAAAAAAATATAAATAATAACTAACTATTAAATTATAGGTATTGGAATTTCCTGTCAAATTATAGAACGTAACAAATATGAATTTATCCAAAGTTACGAATTATCCAAAATAACGAATGCCCCATCTAAACAAATGGAATAAAATTAATTATTATTAATAATAGTAATAATAATAAACTGTGGATAAATTCGTATTCGTTACATTCTCTAACAACCAAATTTGAAAGGACATTCCAATAGCTATAATTTAATAGTTAGTAATATTATTAGTTAGTTATTATTTCAGTTTTTCAAGTTTTCGTTCTTTTTGAATTTTCCTTCTTATTTCCGAATTTTCCGAATGTCGGATTTTCAAATTTAGATTTTCCAAATTTTGGAATTTCCAAATTAAAAAATGTACGAATATTCGAACATTCGAATTGACAAATTTTCGAATTTACAAATATCTGGAAAATATCGTTAAACAAGTTTTCATTAATTCGGATATTTCCGAATTTGTCGAAATGCGTTAAAGAACAAATTTGGAACCCCACGAATGCCACATGTCTAGACTATACCAAGGTGTGCTGGTGAAGATTCTTATTCTCCTAGAACTGTATGGCGGTGCTGTCCATCAATTCACCACAGCGCCCTCCATAAACCGTGGGCAAGGCGTGTGATGGATTGAATATAACGTGTCTGTGGATCACAAGACTAGCTGAAGAGAATTATAAATCCTCTAACATTTAATACCATTAAAAATATGGAGGTTCCAAAGGGAACGATTGTTCTGGGACACAGGATGACTTCACTGGTTTTATATAGCGATGGCACCCACTGAAATACGACATTGTTTTTCAAAGTCATAGATGATGATGATGATGATGATGAGTACTTTGCTTCTTTCTATGCTTTATGTTTTACTTAGTTTTTCCTTTTTTTATGTGTTTATTTTTTTACTTGTTCTGATAAAAACTTTAAAAAACAGACATCCCAATCTGCAAAAACTCATTTCAGGAACGTGGCGCTTCACAGTGCTTCTGGGGAAGGGGGTGGGTGGTATGTGGCAGTGGATTGTGTCAGTAGTTTTTTTATTTTTAATAATAATTTTTTTTACAATTGAATTTGTTTCTTAATTATAATTTTTTACAATGCTTTTTGGGGGGAGGGGATTTGGGCAATGGACAGTGTTGGCAAGGCAGGTGAGAGTGGTGTTAGTATTTTTTTTATTTTTTCACACTTTTTTAGAATTTTTTTACAATATTTTTTGGGGGGCTTTGGAAAAATATATCCGGGGTCTAAACAGACCCCTTTACTTCTCACCTTTTAGACAGACAAAAGGACTGAAGACACATTCCGCAGTCCCTTTCTCATCACTAAAGATGAATGAACAGGAGACAGAGGCTCCTGTTCATTCATTAACTGAGCAGAGTAAACTCTTTTTTTTTTACTTTATTTCAAAGTATTTATTAATATTTCAAATTAAAAAATCTGAAAATAAGAAAGAAAATTAAAAAAAAAAGAAAATCAAAAAAATCAAAATAATAACTAACTATTAAATTATAGGTATTGGAATTTCCTGTCAAATTTGGCTGGTATAGAACGTAACAAATATGAATTTATCCAAAGTTACGAATCATCCAAAATAACGAATGCCGCATCTAAACAAATGGAATACAATTAATTATTATTAATAATAGTATTAAACTTTGGATAAATTTGTATTCGTTAGATTCCCTAACAGCCAAATTTGAAAGGAAATTCCAATAGCTATAATTTAATAGTTAGTAATAGTTAAGTAATAGTTAAGTTATTATTAGTTAGTTATATATGTATGTATATAAACTTGTTAATTTTTCACTTTACTTCAAAGCAAATTATATATATATATATATCTGCTCTGAAATAAAGTAAAAAAAAAACATAACAAATAAACAAACAGTAGAGGCTGGAGACTCAACACAGAAATAATGTTTGTTCTCTAGCGTTTGAGAATTCTCCCATTAAAATCAATGCAATTTGGTCCACCACAAAATGGCTGCCAGCTGGAGCCCTAATCACAAGGACAGATTGTTCTTTAGTGTTGTAGGGGATGCTGGGAGCTGAAGCTGTGTTTGCAGAGACGTCTGGGGGACAGAGATCGGTGTTCACAGCTGTTGCCCACCGCACCGATCATTTCCGGGAGATTGCGGGTGTGTGGGAGCCGCCGCAGAAATGCGGGAGTCTCCCGTACCTCGTGGGAGACTTGAGATGTTTCGAAATAAAGATTATATAAATATTGTATTGCAACTTTGTATTAGCTGTGTGTCTGGAGTTCAGCTTTAAGTTGTTATCTCTCAGTGTTATTTGCAATCCCAAGATGTACAGGTTAGGTACAGAATTATAAAAATGGACATGCAATGGAATGCACGCAACAAAACATATGAAGACAACATGAAAAAACAGCATAACATGCAAAGAAATGGGAGCAAAGGGTCAGCCTGGGGAAAAAAAATAATCTGGAGAAAAAATATTGAACCTAAATGTAAAAAAATTAAAAATAAATGAAATATGAATTGAATGTAAACCAAATTAAATATGAATTGAATGTAAACAAACAAAATAAAAAGACTCTGAATATGACCATCATGGCAAGGAGAGAGGGTGATGACGCTCCCATAGAGCACTTGGGTTTACTTACACCCGGATGGCACAAGATCTGCCCCGGTAGAGGCTGAAGGCGCTGCTATACAGGTCGCTGAACCCTGACAGGCTGACCTCTGACCCCCAGACACTGCCTGGATGATTGTTGCTGGAGGCTGGGATAAGGGGCTCCACCCCCAGGTGGCGAGTCCCCACCCCCTGAGCAAAGCCTTGCCTGGCATTCTTGGAGTCCCTCTCTACTACCGTCTGTTGACTGCCTGACCAGTCTGAGAACTCATCCGTCTGCGACAGTCCGGTCAGCGTGCTGGGAGTGGTGTGTAGCGAGCTAGCCAGCAATGTATCTGAGTCTCCTAAAAAGAAAAAAACAAATATGGATTTTAATAAAAAAAAAAAAAAAGCGATTCCAACAAGCGAGAGCAATCAGTGAGCTACTATTGTTATCCAGCAAACGCTGCAGCAGTGCAACTGTCAGGGTCTGTTCACATAAAGGTGCATTATCATGTGTTACTGCAGAATGCAACTCTCTCAATCAACATTACGTTTTCCAATCTTTATGCTGCATTAGTAAATAGACAGGAAGGTACATTATATTTACTTGTTTTAAAGGATAAGTTCACATTTTAAAGAGGAACTGCAGTCTGCTTACATAATTTGTAACAAAAACATCTTTGCCAATCTGAAGCTTCCCTCCAACCACTTTGCATATTATTTTATATATTCTGTACTTGTCAAATATGCTGCATAAATCTCCCTCCACTGAGTCTGGCTGCATCCATTTTAACTGTGGGCAGCTGAAGCTTTACATCACAGCCCCCCTTCACATCACAGTCCCCCTTCACATTACAGTTCCCTCCCCTTTACATTACAGTTCCCCTTTAAATCACAGCCCCCTCCCCTTCACATCCCTCCCTTTTACATCACAGTCCCCCCTTTACATCACAATTTCCTCCCCTTTACATCACAGCCCTCCTTTACATCACAGTCCCCCCTTTACATCATAGTCCTCCTTCACAACACAGCTCCCTCCCCTTCACAACACAGTCCCCCTTCACATTACAGTTCCCTCCCCTTTACATTACAGTCCCACCTTTAAATCACAGCCCCCTCCCCTTCAAATCACATTCCCCCCCCTTTACATCACAGTCCCCCCCTTTACATCACAATTCCCTCCCCTTTACATGACAGTCCCCCTTCACATCACAGTTCTCTCCCCTTTACATGACAGTCCCCCTTCACATCACTATTCCCTCCTATTAACATCACAGTTCCCCTTTACATCACAGTTCCCTCCCCTTTACATCACAGTTCCCTCCCCTTTACATCACAGTTCCCTCCCCTTTACATCACAGTTCCCTCCCCTTTACATCACAGTTCCCTCCCCTTTACATCACAGTCCCCTCCCCCTCACATCACAGTTCTCCCCCTTTAGATCCCAATTCCCTCTACTTTACATCACAGTCCCCCTTTTTTAACAGTTCCCTCCCCTTTACATCACAGTCCCCTCCCCCTCACATCACAGTTCTCCCCCTTTAGATCCCAATTCCCTCTACTTTACATCACAGTCCCCCTTTTTTAACAGTTTCCTCCCCATTCACATCACAGCCCCTCCTTTACATCACAGTCCCCCTTTAAATCACAGTTCCCTCCTCTTCACATCACAGTTCCCTCCCCTTTATGTTACAGTCCCCCTTTACATCACAGTCCCCATTCATATCACAGTTCCATCCCCTTTACATCACAATTCCCTCCCCTTTTTATCACAGTGCCCTCAACCTTACATCACAGCCCCCCTTCACATCACTTTACATAAAAGCCCCCCCCCCTTTACATTAGTGTCCTCAACTCCCCTTCACATTATAGCCCCCAGCATAGGGGGATCTAGAGGGTGGCCGGACAAGAGAGAGAGAGACATCCAGTCTGCTATATGACGGAACCATGGCAGTACAGATAGGACTGTCACACTGCTACCGTGCAGACTGCAGTCTGCCATTTAGTCATGCCTGGTCTAGGGGGACAGTAAAATTATTTTTCATTACCCGATCCTTCATTCCCCCTGCAGACAGCTCTTCCCTATGATCTGGCAGTGGACTGTTCCTTTGCATCCTCACAACCAATGCAGTCCTATTGACCCTGCATCGGTCTGGGTGATGTCAGAGGAACGTAGACTGTTGGAGCATAGGGGAAAAGAGGTGGCAGGGATTGGTCTAGCAGGGCAGAAGAGCCTCCAGGAGTGGAGGATCAGGAAAGTAAATCTGCTTTTCCAAGTTTCCTATAGAGAAATGAGCCGTTAATGCTCGCAGAGCAGGCCCAGTCAATGACAAGGGAAAATTGTTGGCTTTCCTGCAGTTCAGCTGTAAATTGTTCAGAATATCTCAGTAAGTACGCCGCCGCGATCTGCTGCAAAACGTATCTTGGATTGCCAAGGTTTAAATCAGTACTTTTTTTTTTTTCTGCATGCTACGCAGCCTCCAAAGGGAACGTAATATGGTTAGAGATTTACTGACTGCAGTGCGGACTGTGATTGAGATATTGCTTTACAGCTGGCAGGAAGAATCTCAGTCCCATAACTCAGCTATTTCTTTATTATACAGACAGCTTGGTCTGTACTAGTGTGAGAAGGCTCCGATGGAAGAGGACAATCAATGAATTTAATGTTGCCAACGCATTCTGGGGCAATGCAGATAAATCTGTTTACTGAGTTCTCTGGCCTGATACTAGTGTGTGGAATGCAGTGGCAGCAGGTGCTCCAGATTTGGGGGGGGGGGGGGGGGGCGCAAACAAACTGAAAATAAAACTGTGCCATCAAACGCAGCTACTGTGCCCATCAAACGCAGCCACTGTATCCATAAATTGAAGCCACTGTGCCCATCAAACACAGCCACTGTACCTATCAAACGCAGCCACTGTAACCATAAATTGCAGCCAGTGTGCCCATCAAACGCAGCCACTGTGCCCATCAAAAGCAGCCACTGTGCCCATCAAAAGCAGCCACTGTGCCCATCAAACGTAGCCATTGTGCCAATTTAAAAGCAGCCACTGTGCTCATCAAAAGCAGCCACTGTGCCCATCAAGCACAGCCACTGTATTCATAAATTGCCACCAATGTGCCATCAAACGCAGCTACTGTACCCATCAATTTCTGCCAGTGTGCCCATCAATTGGCGCTGTGCCCCATTAATTGCTACCACTGTGGCCCCATCAATTGCTGCCACTGTGCCCATCAATTGCTGCCAGTGTGCCATCAATTGCTGCCACTGGGCCCATCAATTGGCGCTGTTCCCCATCAATTGCTGCCACTGTGGTCCCATCAATTGCTGCCAGTGTGCCCATCAATTTCCATTACTGTGCCCCATCAATTGCCACTACTGTGCCCCATCAATTGCTGCCACTGTGGCCCCATCAATTGCTGCCACTGTGGCCCCATCAATTGCTGCCACTGTGGCCCCATCAATTGCTGCCAGTGTGCCCATCAATTGCTGTAAGTGTGCCCATCAATTGCTGCCAGTGTGCCCATCAATTTTTCATTACTGTGACACAGCCCGCAGACACAGCGGGGGGACATCGCAGGATCCTGGTGACAAAGGAAGTATACTGCACCAGGATCTTGCACTGCAATCCTGATGCCGCGTACACACGGTCGTTTTTTGTGATGAAATAAAACGACGTTTTAAAAAACGTAATTTAAAATGATCGTGTGTGCGCTTTACGTCGTTTTTTGTCTTCTGAAAAACGAGCAAAAAAAATTCGAACATGCTTCAATTTTTTATGTCGTTTTTCAGAGTGACGTTTTTTGTGTCATAAAAAATGATCGTGTGTCGGCTAAAACGACGTTTAAAACAACGTTTTTAAACCCGTGCATGCTCAGAAACAAATTATGATGCGAGCTTGAATGGAACAGAGTGCCTTTGTACATGTTGTACGGAACCGCGCTTTGCAAGAGCATTTTCAAAAAAAGACCGTGTGTACGCGGCATTAGTGTGGTTCTGGGTTACCACTAATGGTACCGAAATTTAACCCAGAGCCACACTCTGCAATACCACCAGGGAGGTTAATTTCACAATCCCAAAAATTGGCGCTGTGCCCCATTAATTGCTGCCACTGTGTCCCCATCAATTGCTGCCACTGTGGCCCCATCAATTGCTGCCAGTGTGCCCATCAATTGCTGCCACTGTGCCCATCAATTGGCGCTGTGCCCATCAATTGCTGCCACTGTGGCCCCATGAATTGCTGCCACTGTGCCCATCAATTGCTGCCAGTGTGCACATCAATTTCCATTACTGTGCCCTATCAATTGCTGTCACTGTGGCCCCATTAATTGCTGTCAGTGTGCCCATCAATTGCTGCCATTGTGCCTATCAATTTCCATTACTGTGCCCCATCAATTGCCACTACTGTGCCCCATCAATTGCTGCCACTGTGCTCATAAATTGCTGCCAGTGTGCCCATCAATTTCTGTTACTGTGCCCCATCAATTGCTGCCAGTGTTCCCATCAATTGCTGCCAGTGTGCCCATCAATTTTTCATTACTGTGACACAGCGGGGGGACATCGCAGGATCCTGGTGACAAAGGAAGTATACTGCACCAGGATCCTGCACTGCAATCCTGAGTGTGGCTCTGGGTTACCACTAATGGTACTGAAATTTAACCCCGAGCCACACTTGGGAATACCACCAGGGAGGTTAATTTCACAAAAGGTTCTCACGGGTTCTCATGGATGCAGGTTGAGGGGCTCCAGAATATCTGTTCTGAGCGAAGAAAATACGTTTCTCAGTTTTCCCTGTGACTGGCAACTCCGGGATTGGGTTCTGGAGTTCGGAGACGTCAAAAAGTCTTGGGAGAGACAAAGCCTCCATCCTTGTGTCCTTGTCTTACCAGAGACCAGCAGCCTGATGGTGCAGGTGTACACAGCCTTTCGAACAAGGACCTGGCCATGATTTATGGCCCCGCCTGGGAGACAGGAGGTTCCCTGCCCAGAGGTCAGAGCATCGGCCACTGCAGCAGGGAGCAGGGCCACCATCAGGAATTATATGGCCCTTTACACAGCTTCAAGCATGGGCCCTCTGGAGCAGAGAACCGGGGGGGGGGGGCTGCCGCCTAAAATTGAGAAGGGGGGGCTGCCGCCTAAAATTGAGAAGTGGGGGTGGGGCTCATGTGAATTGAGAAGCGGGGGAGTGTCGCCCTTTACAAAAAAAAAAAAAAAAAAAAAAGAAATATGGAAAAATATATAAAAAAAAAGGGGAGGTAGCCATACGGGCTTTTGAAAAAAAAAATACATATATAAAAATGTAATTTTTTTTTTTATAAGAAAAAAATATTTTTTTTTATATTTTTTTTATTTTTTTATTTTTTATATATGTATTTTTTTTCCAAAAGGGCCCAGAGGTCCCCAGGGCCCCGTATGGCTACCTCCCCTTTTATAATATATATTTTTCCTTATCTCTTTTTTTTTGTAAAGGGTGACCATCCGGGGCCCTGGGGACCTCTGGGCCCTTTAATAAAAAAATATATATAAAAAAATAAACATTTATAAAAGAAAGGTGGGTTGCCACATGGGGCCCTGGGGACCTCTGGGCCCTTTAATAATAATATATATATATATATATATATATGAAAAAAATAAACATTTTTTTTTAATGTAATTTTTTTATAAAAAAAAGGGAGGTTGCCATCTGGGCCCTGGAACCTCTGGGCCCTTTAATAAAAAAATAAAAGAAAATATATTACATTTTTTTTTTTATAAAAAATAAATTTAAAAAAGGGGGGTTGCCATCCAGGCTCTGGGGACCTCCGGGCCCCTGGGGACCTCCGGACCCCTTACAACAAAAATAGGGGGTTGCCATCCAGGCCCCTGTGGACCTCTGGGCCACTTACAGGTGTACTGCCTGTACCCCCCTGATGGCGGCCCTGGCAGGGAGCCACGAGAGAGAGCCCATAAGAACGCCTTCTTGGTAAATGTGACCTTCAGCGTTTTGCTGTCCTTAATAAGTGAGTCTGTAGAGAGTCCTTCATTAGATGGGAGATAATTGCGTAACAGATCATTCCAAATGCCTTTGGTCATTGCAAAAAATCGATTTTATTCGGAAGAGCTTATGGCGTGGGGAAGGGGAAGGGGGTACATATTCTGCCAGAGGACTATGCTGTGATTGGGTAAGACAACAGACATTTTAGCTTGATATCTTGGAGCTTGTACTTGAATATAAATAAGTAATACCAACTCTAGCCTGTCAGTATTAAAATCTATGAACAGATCAGATATAAGTGTCAGAAGAATATAAACCCTGCTTGGTAGTGTTACCTTAATTGCTGCTGTGAGGACATTAATAGGGAATACTGGAGATTCCTTCCATTACGCCCGTGCCTTCCGCGGGCTATAAATCATTTACATTTACTCTTTCACTATGTGCATTGATGCCTGTTATAATAGGTCAAACATCTCCTAAAGAAGTATGATTGCTGTTCTGGTTGGCTGGAGGTCATAGGAAAAACACTGATTGGTTTTACAGAGTAAGAGCCGGTTCACACTGGGGCGACTCGTCAGGCGACTCAGCCGCCTGACAAGTCGCGTCCCATTCTATTGCTGTTCTAATAGGAGCGACTCAAGTCGCTCCGACTTAGAAAAAGGTTCTTGTACGACTTCAGGGGCGGCTCGGGGCGATTTGCATTGACTTCTATACAGAAGTCATTTTGCTTATCGCCTCTGAAGTCGTCTTCAGGACGACTTGCCGAGTCGCCGCCGAAGTCGTGCCGCCGCGGTGTGAATAGACTCTGACACATAGAAAGTTCAGCAAAAAACACTTTGGTGATTTACACTCACTGGGCACTTTATTAGGTCCACCTTGCTAGTACTGTGTTGGACCCAGTGGCGGCTGGTGCTCAAAATGTTTGGGGGGTGCAAACAAACTGAAAAAAACCCCCATCAAAACGACGCAGCCACTGTGTCCACCAATTGTCGCCACTGTGACATCAAACGCAGCCACTGTGACGTCAAACACAGCCACTGTGTCCATCAATTGTCGCCATTGTGACATCAAACGCAGCCACTGTGCCCATAAGGCGGGGGTTCACACATTGGGAGCTCATGTCGCATGACGTGTGAAAATCAATGTTTCCCTATGAGAGCCGTCTTAACTGATCCGACACAAGTCGGTCCAACTTTAAAAACGCTCCCTGTACTACTTTGGTCCGACATTGATCCTACTTCAGCCCATTGAATATCATTGAAGTCGGACCAAAGTAGGAGCCTTGTCCTTATCAGACATCCGACATGTGATTACAGCAGCAGTAAAAGGAATTTATCTCACCCTGGGATTGTTTTGATTGCTGAGGCTGGGTTCACACTACACTACACGACTTTCATCCTACTTTGCTCTGCTACATTTGTCCTACATTGATCCTACATTGGTCCTACATCCATCCTACTTTCATGAACAGGATACTACTTTGGTCCTACTTTGTGATAGACTGACTTGTTCTTCGACCAATCAAAACAATCGCAGAGTGAGATAAATTCCTTTTACTGCTGCTGTAATCACATGTCAGGTGTCAAAAGTCGGCTGGTTAGGACAAGGCTCCTACTTTGGTCCGACTTCAATGATATTCAATGGGCTGAAGTAGGATCAATGTAGGACCAAAGTAGTACAGGGAGCATTTTCAAAGTCGGACCGACTTGTGTAGGACCAGTTAAGACAGCTCTCATAGGGAAACATTGATTTTCACACGTCATGCTACATGAGCTCCCAATGTAGGAGCGTTGTCGGAACAAGTGTGAACCCAGCCTCAAAGAACAAGTCAGACTATCACAAAGTCTGATCAAAGTAGTATCCTGTTCATGAAAGTCTGATGGATGTAGGACCAATGTAGGATCAATGTAGGACAGATGTCGCAGAGCAAAGTAGGATGAAAGTAGTACTGCTGTCGTGTGGTACAGTGTGAACCCAGCCTCAATCGCAGCCACTGTGCCCATCAATCGCAGCCACTGTGCCCATCAATCGCAGCCACTGTGCCATCAATCGCAGCCACTGTACCCATAAATTGCCGCCACTGTGCCCATCAAACGCGGCCATTCTGCCAATCAATTGCCGCTACTGTGCCCATCAAATGCTGCCAGTGTGCATCCCCGACTTACGTGTCTCGGTGGGGCAGCAGGTCATGGCGGTGATGTCCTCCACGCTCCTCGATGTCTTCCCCATCCTCTGCTATGATTGGACGCCTGATAAATGTCCAATCACAGCGCCTGTCGTTTCAGCCAATCAGGTGACAGGTAACAGACCCAAGCACCTGATTGGCGTAGAGGCGGTTCAGTATTAGGAAAAGCGAATATTCAAAATTGTGTTTGGAAACCACAAATTAATAGCCAAGACACTATTTTATTCCACTGTAAGGTCAGGTAGAAGATCACATGAAGACGTCAAAACATTTCAGGGGTGTTTCAACACGTATGGGAACCAAATCAATTGCTGGCAAGTCTTGTGTCTGATATTATCCACTTGCCGTCCGCCTAACTGGGAAAATACATCATTACTTTGATGTTAAATATCGGGGGCTAGATGCCATAACCCCGGTATTTTTTGTTCCCTTAGGCGCTGGTCTTTCAGATAAAAGTAGTCCCTGTGGTGTATTTATCACAGGATCACTTTTAGAAGCTGCAGGATAGGTGACCCTCTCTATCATCGCTTCCCCATGGTTCCCAGGCTTACGTTACCGATCGCTGAGCCCGGGAACCATCCGACTCTGGCAGCGTTTTGGCTATAGAGATAAGCGAGGGCAAGATGGCCGCCACTCATCTCTATGCCCTTGGAGGACCGGAGCTACGTCATGATGTCACTTTTTGATCTTGGGCCATGTAAACATGTTTGTTTTTTTCTTAAAGTAAAAGATAAAAACATTTTTGCTTTTGCTTTTAAAACTTTTGCTTTTAAGGGTAAGGGAGAGATAGGGGGTCTTTAAGACCCCAGATCTCTCCATAAAAAAAGACCTTTGCACGCTGTATTGTTATCTCAAGGGATGTTTACATTTTTTGCAATAGCAACAAAAGTGATCAAAATCGTGATTATACGTAGGTCACGCCCACATATGTAAATGGACTTTGCTCCACACATGTGAGGTATCGCCGCAAACTAATTCTAGCGTTCCTCTGTAACTCTAAACTGGTAACCTGTAGAAAATGTTTAGGCGTCACCTATGGAGATTTTTAGGTACCGTAGTTTGGCGCCATGACATGTTGGGTATATATTTACTCGGCATAACATCATCTTTTGATTTATAAAAAAAATTGGGGCACATACTCATGTTCTTTTTTTTATTTATTAACTGCTTCCCGATCACCCGCGGCAGTTACACTGCGCAAGGTGGCTGAAAAGCGCAATTCACCGTAGGTGTATGTCGGTCCGTGCATGTGATATAGCAGGTGCGCACATTCTGCATGCCGTAGGAGCGCGACCACAGGTCCGGCAGACTTGATGTCCGCTAGCAACCTGTGATCGCGGTATAGAGAGGCAAAATGGGGATCTGGAACAGCGATCTCTGTGGTGTTCTAGGCAGTCCATCCCCCCTACAGTTAGAACACACCCAGGGAACACAGTTAACCCCTTGATCGCCCCCTAGTGTTAACCCCTTCACTGTCAGTGCCATTTATACATTGATCAGTGCATTTGTATAGCACTGATCAATGTAATAATGTCACTGGTCCCCAAAAAGTGTTATTTGGGGTCAGATTTGTCCGCCGCATTGTCACAGTCCCGCTAAAAATCATAGATCGCTGCCATTACCAGTAAAAACAATAAAAAATAAAGTCCCTAAATCTATCCCATAGTTTATAGACATGATAACTTTTGGGCAAACCAATCAATATACGCTCATTGCGACTTTACATTGGAATACAAATTCTTTCCTGGAAGCCTCCCCACTTGGGTTTAAGCTGGCTAGGCCGCATTCTGTCCCTCTAGAGAGATGCTATTGGCACACCTGAGATAGGGTGACCAAATTTCCGAAATACAATTCAGGGACACCCCCCCTTCAAAAAAAAACACCTTGAACTGTAACTAATCAGAGCACAGTGATTGGACACAAGAGGCGGGATTTATGATTTCTCCCAAGCAGGGGGTGGGTATTGTGCTCCTCCAGGCATTCCTGGCCAGGACAAGTACTGTCAGTGAGTAAAGCGGTGATGTGCCGGCGTTTGTTAGGGGCATCGGATTGTCCCGGGGGGTGGCTGTGTCAGTTTTATTCTGGGACACTGTATTGTCCTGGAAAGAAGGTGCCCGGGACAGACTTGCAAAATGCGGGACTGTCCCGGGAAATCCAGGACAAGTGGTCACCCTAACCTGAGACCTAGTGTTAAAGTGGTAGTGAACTCTGTACTACCACTTTTATCTACAGGTAAGTCTATAATAAGGCTTACCTGTAGGTAAGTATGGTTTAGGAGATATTCCCCTCGCAATGAGCCGCTGACTGCAGCGGCGTATGCACCGGACCTTACCAGAAAGAAGTCTCCCGTGCTAATGCGCGTGAGTGATGACATCGCCGCTCCAGCCACTCACAGCGCTGGAGCGGCGATACCCGGAAGACACTTTGAGGCAAGATGACATCTCCCTCGGGGTGGACCAGGTAAGTTCCCCACGTCTCGTTCCAAGGTAAGTATTTCATACTCACATACTAGCTCATTATGCCTTTTGCCTTTCAGGTATGGAAAAAAAAGCAAAAGCTGCTGCGTGTTTACTACTGCTTTAATACTCATCGCTGTTGCACCCTGTGAGTGCTCCCGGTCGGGTTGCCCTATTGCTGGGTTTGTGTGTATTGCTGAATGTCAACTTCAATACAGTTCTGTTACCTGCATCTGGTCTTGAATGTTTTCTGCCGCGGCACCACGCTGCACCCACCCACACCTACATACCAAATGGTCTGCTTTGAGATCCCCAAACTTAAACAAGGTTCTATCAACCTAAAAAAATATAAGCCTGCTGGGCATAGTTTAAAAGCCATGCAGGGCATTATTGTTTCAAAAATGTGTGATTTTGCACATAAATTCACTGGGACCCCGAATCTCAAACCTGCAGGACGTGCTTCAAACCCATGGTAGCGGTGAATCCTAACTTCATACCTAGTAACTAGTGATGAGCGGAATACGCCATATTCGCGAATTTCGCGAATATTTCGAAGAATATTCGAGAATATTCGTTAATATCGAATATTCGTGATATTTTATCAAAAAAAAAAAAAAAAAAATTTGCGAATTTTCGCCAATGCGAATTTTTTTTTTTTTTTTTTTTTATAAAATATCACGAATATTCGATATTTACGAATATTTGCTATATTTTATAAAAAAAAAAAAAAATTGTGAAATTTCGCATATGCGAAAGCGAAAATGATTGCGAAATTTCGCTATTTTTTTTTTGGATAAAATATCACGAATATTCGATATTTACGCTATTGCGAAATTTATTGCGAAATTTGAAAAATGCGAATATTCGACATAGCGAATATTCGCCGCGATATTCGAGTTATTCGCGAATACTCGAATATGCAATATTCGTAGCGAATATTCGCAATGCGAATATTCGTGAGCAACACTACTAGTAACGATGATGACTTTGAGGGTGGTTTAAGGAAATTTCCACCAGGGGTCTGTCCAAATTTATAAACCTCTGCCTTAGAACATCTGCCAGGGTTTTATTTCTGTAGGCCGCCACTTGGAAAATTCCCCTCACTTCCTCTTCTTAGTGAGAGCCCATGCACACAGGGGCGGAGCGACTTTGGGGGCGAATCAGCAAGGCGACCTGAAGACGACTTCAGAGGCGACTTGAAAAATGACTTCTGTATAGAAGTCAATGCAAGTCCCCCCCAAAGTCGTACAAGAACCTTTTTCTAAGTCGGAGCGACTTGCGTCACTCCAATTAGAACTGTTCTATTGAACAGTGCGGGACGCGACTTGGGGGTGTTTTGAGACAGAATTCCCATAATTAGTAAACAGACCACAATAAGAAAAACTAATAAGAAGTTCAAACTCTTCCCCACTCTGTCCAAGACTAACAAAAAAAGTTTACATTGTTGAAGGTTGTGTTGGCTAATTTGTGATCTGGGCAGGGGCGGACTGACCATTCGGGCACTCGAGCACTGCCCGAGGGCCCCATGTCACTGGGAGGCCCCATCTGGGTTGCCAGCCTCAGCAAAACCAGGGACAGTAGGTAAAAATCTGTGTTTTTAAAAAAATCGCAAGATTATAGCTGCCCCGCCTCTCCAGTACCTTTTCAGTGTGTGTATGTGTATTCTGTGTGTGTGTATACTGTGTGTGTGTGTGTATACTGTGTGGCCCCATAATCTATTGCCTGGTGGCCCCATAATCTCCTATTGCCCGATGGGCCCATAATCTCCTATTGCCCGGTGGGCCCCATGAGTTGTCAGTCCGCCCCTGGATCCGAGTGTTACCTGAAGGGGTGCCCAAGGGTGTGTTGTTTGGAGCCCGAATTGTCCGCTGTAGCTGGGGTCCGCCTGTGTCCTCCTCTCCTGGCTCAGAGTCTGCAGAAAGAGAAATTTAACAGGAGATCAATGGTCACAGCATACACGTCAGCATTGTAATAACAATACAAACAATAGTTACGTAGCAGGTACTTCTCCAAACTGATCTAATCTATGATGGCAGAGCTGTCTGTTTTCACCCCTCCCCCCCCCCCCTTCTCTCTTCGCACAGACACCCAGTACTGCTTGTTTGTAAACTCCCTATTGGAAGTTGTCTGTAAACTCCCTATTGGAAGAGCCTGAGCCAATCATCAGGCAGCAGCAAAGGACTGTGGGCAAGGAGATAAAAAGCCAGAGGAACTAGCCCAGAGCCTCTTTTTGCCTGCACCCCATTAGAAGAGCATCTTCCAGTGGCGGCTGGTGATCAAAATTTTCGGGGGGGGGGGGGGGGGGGGCGCGAACAAACAAACAAACAAAAAAAAAACAATTGCAGCATCACTGTGCCCATCAAACGCAGCCACTGTGCCCTGCCATTGTCACCACTGTGCCCTGCCATTGTAGCCACTGTGCCCTGCTATTGTCACCACTGTGCCCTGCCATTGTCACCACTGTGCCCTGCTATTGTCACCACTGTGCCCTGCCATTGTGCCTTGCCATTGTCACCACTGTGCCCTGCCATTGTGCCTTGCCATTGTCACCACTGTGCCCTGCCATTGTGCCTTGCCATTGTCACCACTGTGCCCTGCCATTGTCACCACTGTGCCCTGCTATTGTCACCACTGTGCCCTGCCGTTGTTCCCTGCCATTGTCACCACTGTGCCCTGCCATTGTCACCACTGTGCTCTGCCATTGTAGCCACTGTGCCCTGCCATTGTAGTCACTGTGCCCTGCTATTGTCACCACTGTGCCCTGCCATTGTCACCACTGTGCCCTGCCATTGTAGCCACTGTGCCCTGCTATTGTCACCACTGTGCCCTGCCATTGTCACCACTGTGCCC
Source organism: Rana kukunoris (assembly GCA_029574335.1). Lineage (NCBI taxonomy): Eukaryota > Metazoa > Chordata > Amphibia > Anura > Ranidae > Rana > Rana kukunoris. Next base: position 229,834,751 of record CM056054.1, read on the forward strand.
TGCTATTGTCACCACTGTGCCCTGCCATTGTGCCCTGCCATTGTCACCACTGTGCCCTGCTAATGTCACCACTGTGCCCTGCCATTGTAGCCATTGTGCCCTGTAAAATGCCCCCCCCCCCGGCACTTACCTGGGATCAGCCGCGCTTCTTCTTCTGTCCCTCGCTGTGTTCTTCCGCCCTCGTTGACACTTCAGCCAATCAGGTTACCGGTAACCTGATTGGCTGAGACGCCTGTCACTCTTATCCAAGGAACGCACATACCGTGCGTCCCTTAGATAAGCTTCCGGAAGCTGACTACACCCTGAGGGCTGTAATCGGGAAGCCTATGAGAGCCGCCGGCTCTGATAGTCACTTCCGCAGCCGCTGTTAATCAGATGGCCGGCGCTCACCAGGGGGCCGGCCATGTGAATATTCGGCGGCAATACATAGATTTATGCAATGTAATGCATGAATCTATGTATATTGTCAGTGGTGTGTGCGGGAGCCAGAGGGGGCGGTGCTCCAGCGCCCTCTATGGACGCACCGCCACTGGCATCTTCTGCACTCTATGGGCTAGATTCAGGAAAGAAATAAGACGGCTTATCTCCAGATAAGCCGTCTTATTTCTGCGTCTGAGCCCTCCTATCTATTCGACTGATTCATAGAATCAGTTACGCATAGATTTCCATTAGATTCAACTGGCGCAGGTCTCTTACGCCGTTGAATCTTATTTTCATGTTTTAGGCTGGACGCTAGGTGGCGTTCCCGTCTAAAATATGCAAATGAGCCTATACGCCGATTCCCGAACGTGCGCCCGGCCGGCGTATCTGCTTACGTCGTTTACGTAAGACTTACGCACGCCCTAAAGTTACCCCTGCTATAGCTGGCGCAGCCAATGTTAAGTATGGACGTCAGAACCGACGTAATTTACATTGTTTGCGTAAGTCCATTCACAATAGAGCTGGGCGTCAGTTACGCTGACGTTGCTTTCATTGACAAGTAGCGACGTGATTTGGAGCATGCGCACTGGGAATCAATCACGGCCGGCGCATGCGCAGTTCCTTCGGCGCGGGGACGCGCTTCATTTAAATGATACACGCCCCCTACCCCGCCGAATTTCAATTCCGCCGGGTGATTTACGCTACGCCGCCTCAACTTTACAGGCAAGTGCTTTGTGAATAAAGCACTTGCCTGAAAAAGTTGCGGCGGCCTAACGTAAATGAGATACGTTAGGCAAAATTAAAGATAGGCTATCCTACCTGAATCTAGCCCTATGTGTGTGTGGAATCGCGGCCTACCAAAGGGCACACAGCCTGCAACTCCAGCCCAGAGGAACAGATTGTTCATGCAGCTCCAGCCCAGAGGAACAGACTGTCCATGCTAAAGAAAGACACCCTACAACAGCTCAAGGACTGAATGCCACTGCGACACACACCTGCATCTAAGATCGATCGATCACTCAGGGGAGGACTACTGACTGTGTACAGGATTTGGTGAGGGGGCTTTGCCCAGGAACCTTTAATGCTTTTGATAGAATACCACATCCAAATATTGTCCACAGAGCTCCTACATTGCCGGTGAATATAATAAAACGCAAAGCTATGCCTCCAGGACATTACTGTGGTTGCTCCTAAAGGGGACACACCACGGTTTTGAGATCATTTCACTGGGTGTGTACTAGAAGCATAGTAGGCCAGCTCGGGGTTCCCCTTTAGCCACAGCATCCGACACACACCAGAAGTTATTGGGGAGTCTATTTAATCTGTACATATTGTTACCTATTGCTTTCGTTGTTTGCATAGTGTTCCTGACTGTTTTCTTTAAACTGTTTCAACCAAGTCCTGGGTACTTACACAGGTCCTGGATGACTAATGTTAATCTGAATTTTACTTTTCTTCAAGTAAACTACAAGAAGAACTGTGTTGTGTATTCCTGCTGAGTTATTCCTTTAACCACCTAAGACCCGGACCTTTAGGCAGGACCCGGACAGTCTTTGCGATTCGGCACTGCGTCGCTTTAACTGACAATTGCGTGGACGTGCGACGTGGCTCCCAAACAAAATTTGTGTCCCTTTTTCCCCACAAATAGAGATTTCTTTTGGTGGTATTTGATCACCTCTGCGTTTTTTATTTTTTGCGCTATAAACGAAAATAGAGTGACAATTTTAAAAGAAATTAAATATTTTTTATTTTTTGCTATAATAAATATCCCCCAAAAATATATATAAAAAAATATTTTTCCTCAGTTTGGGCCGATACGTATTCTTCTACATATTTTTGGTAGAAAATATCGCAATACGCATTTATCGGTTGGTTTGGGCAAAATTTATAGCGTTTACAAAATAGGGGATAGTTTTATTGCATTTTTTTTTTACTACTAATGGCAGTGATCAGCGATTTTTTTTCGTGACTGCGACATTATGTCGGACACTTCGGACAATTTTGACACATTTTTGGAACCATTGTCATTTTCACAGCAAAAAATGCATTTAAAATGCATTGTTTATTGTGAAAATGACAATTGGGAGTTAACCACTAGGGGGCGCTGAAGGGGTTATGTGTGACCTCATATGTTTTTCTAACTATAGGGGGGTGTGGCTGTAGGTGTGACGTCATTGATTGTGATTCCCTATGTAAGGGAACACACAATCAATGCGGGGACCACAGTAAAGAACTGGGAAGCTGTGTTTACACACAGCTCTCCCCATTCTTCAGCTCCGGGGACCGATCGCGGGACTCCAGCGGCGATCGGTTCCGCCAGTCCCAGTCACGGCGCTTCAGGCCGGGTCGCGTGCATGCGCCCGCGGTGTGTGCGCGCGACCCCACGGCTGGGCTTAAAGGGCAACGTACAGGTACACTGATGTGCCCAGCCGTTCTGCCGACGTATATCGGCATGAAGGGGTCCTTAAGTGGTTAATCACATTGCTAGGTGTGCCAGAGGGGATGGGACAGTTCATTGGGGTTGAAAGGCAGAGTAACGGACTGAACAAAAAAAAGCAGCTCCCTCGGGGGTTTGCTACAGTTATATTTGAAAAACCAATATAAGATTACTTTAAAAAAATCTCCTTTCGTGTTGCGAGTGCTCTCTGTCTGCTGGCCGTCTTTTCACAAGTTCCTGGTTTCCCAGCATGTTTTGCAGCTTCTCCTCAATTTCAAAGGACTATATATCCCATGGTACCTTGCTGTCTGCAAGCAGTGATTCCTGTACGGACCCCACCTCCTGAAACTCCTTCTCCCAGCTCCTCTGTAGATCAGAAGGCAGGATCTGTGAAATATGTGACACAGCAGTGCTACTCACAGGGCATAGTGACTACGGGTCACAGAATTCCAGGAAGTAAATGTGTTGGAAATGTCACCAAGTAGGTTTACAAACATTAAGGTCAATCAGATTAATAGAAGTAGGCTAGAAATAATAAATAAAATGCTGTGCTCGCCCCTGATCAGGGCTGGACTGGGACAAAAATGTGGCCCTGGACTTCATCCAGACTGGCCCACTTTGACAGGTCTCTCCCATGGCGACCGAACAACTCCCGCACCCCCCCTGGCCACCCAAGCCCCCTCTTCCCCTTTAATAGCCACTAGCCATTCTACTTTATCAGAGTAGAAAAGCTGGCACTGGTACTCTTATAGGCAGTACCAGTGGGGAAGCTAGACATTATTTCACCCGGGGCAAAGAATCAGTTCAGTGCCCCCCCCCCCCTTATGGGACAAGATTAGGCAGAAGTGAGAAACTCCCAGGCCATAGCTGTTGAGTCAGCTGTCTGTCCCCTCCCCCATGCTCCTCTGTCGTCGTCCCTGCTCCTCTGGTCCTCCCCGGTGAGCGGAAGGGAGAGACAAAGGAGCTGACGGGGGGCGGCGGTCTGCTGTCACTGAAGCCGGCCCACTGAGCCATCGGCCCACCGGGAAACTCCCTGTAGTCCCAATGGCCAGTCCATCCCTGCCCCTGATTGTTCCAGCGACGGGGACGAGCACAGCAGCTCCAGTCGCTGTCTCTGGGTTCTCATTGGATAGATTGATAGCAGCAGAAGCCATCGGCACCCTCTGTTGTTTCCAGTGACACAGGAGCCGGAGCTGTGTTGTCTGTGTCAATGGACGCAGCAGCAGCACTCGGAAGAGCGCCGCCATGAGCGCACCCATGGAAAGCGGCTCTCCAACGTGGCACCAGATGAAGAGGAGGGACCAGGAGCGCTGCCAGGGGACACCAGAAAAGGAGGCTAGGGGCCGCTCTGTGCAAAACCCTTGCACAGAGAAAGTGAGTATAACATGTTTGTTATTTAAAAAACAATAATAATAATGAACCTTTACAATCACTCAACCTTTAGATAAAAATACTGAATATACTCGAGTATAAGCCGACCCGAATTTAAGCGGAGGCACCTAATTTTACCACAAAAAAAAGGGAAAACGTATTGACTCGTGTAAAAGCCTAGGGTGTCCATCTGCATGCCTCACTGTGTCCAAGTACATGCCCCACTGTGCCCATGCCCCACTGTGCCCATGCCTCACTGTGCCCATGCCTCACTGTGCGCATAAAAAAAGGGGAGAGAGAACAGCGCCCTCTAGGTGCAGTAATTATGTTTTAATATGACACAATAGAAATGATTGCACTCACAGAAATGTTGTGGAAACAGGCATGGTAAAGACCATCCGCTCCGACTTCCGGGTGCAAAGAGAAGACGAAGGTGAGTCCGGCATCGCTGTTGTGGACGGGTGTCAGCAGTCGGGTCTGTCCTCCGGGAACAAAGCTGGAGACGATGCTGCCGGATGGATGGAACACCAACTGTGGTGCACAGTGGACAACTTCACTTCCGCGTCTGGTGACTTCTGGGTCAGGTCAGCGGGGTGGTGCTAGCTTTCAGAGTATTTGTACTCGTTCTTCAGGTATTGGATCCAATGGATCCAAGTCGGAGCGGATGATCTTTATCATGCCTGTTTCCACAACATTTCTGTGAGTGCAGTCATTTCTATTGTGTCATATTAAAACATAATTACTGCACCTAGAGGGCGCTGTTCTCTCTCCGCTTCTTTTATTACAGAGTTCTTTACTTCTACACTTGTTTTGAACCGGCAGCCTTCTTTGAACAGTTATCCTTTTACCTTACATGGATTAATTCCCCCATAAAAACGATTTTTTAAACAAACTACCTCCACCACCTAGTCCTCTCTCCTCTTCCCCATATTTCTCCATTCATCATTGAATCTTAAAGCGGAGGTTCACCCTAAATATAATATCTCCCATGCGATCCAGCATACTGGCGTCAGCGCCAGTATGCTGTTTTTTTTTTTTTTTAATAGCACACTTACTGTATTATTGTAGAATTCCTTTTCTGTCCCCCGCGGTGGACGGCTGTAGTATAGCGCGTCACATCTTCCTAAAATACCCGATATGGACTCGGGTAATCTCGGCGAAAATGCGGCGCCTGCGCACAGACCTAGGAGCTGACTGCGCAGGCGCCGTATTTCTCCGAGTCCTATTTCGGAGGGCGTGACGCGCCATAGCCGTAGGACTCGGAGAAATACGGCGCCTGCGCAGTCAGCTCCTAGGTCTGTGCGCAGGCGCCGCATTTTCGCCGAGATTACCCGAGTCCATATCGGGTATTTTAGGAAGATGTGACGCGCTATACTGGCGCCGTCCACCACGGGGGACAGAAAAGGAATTCTACAATAATACAGTAAGTGTGCTATTAAAAAAAAAAAAACCCAGCATACTGGCGCTGACGCCAGTATGCTGGATCGCATGGGAGATATTATGTTTAGGGTGAAATACCGCTTTAACCAGAGTGCGCCATATCACCCAATTTTTTTGTTTTTCTCACTGTGCCCATGCCTCACTGTGTCCGTGACTAGACTTACGTTTAACATGGGAGTATATAAAAGGGGTGCCCGGCTTTGAAAAATCGGTTCTCCCTGGCCGTAGGTCCAGAGGACCTACGGCCGGCCAGTACCGGGTCCCCAAAGTTACCGGAGAAATTATCGTTTAACATGGGAGTCTATGGAAGGTGTGCCCGACTTGGACAAAGCGGTGATACCCGGCTGTAGGTCCCCGGACATCAAACTTGGCACACTGGTAGAGGAAGAGTGTGTGTGCCAAGTTTGGGGTCCAGGGGACCTACGTCCGGCCAGTACCGGGTCCCCAAAGTTACCGGAGAAATTACCGTTTAACATGGGAGTCTATGGAAGGTGTGCCCGACTTGGACAAATCGGTGATGCCCGGCTGTAGGTCCCCGGACACCAAACTTAGCACACTTGTAGAGGAAGAGTGTGTGTGCCAAGTTTGGGGTCCAGGGGACCTACGACCAGCCAGTACCGAGTCCCCAAATCCGGGAGATCAGGTGCAAAAAGGTGACTCGAGTATGAGCCGAGGGGGGCATTTTCAGCACACAAAAAATTTGCTGAAAAACTCGGCTTATACTCGAGTATATACGGTACACATCTTTTGTGAACATTTTATGGTTTAAGCGATCATGAAATCACATTTTCTACATTTATTGCCCTAAATTAGAATATTAAATATATTCGACTGCTGAACAAAGGCGGTGAAGCATGCACAGGTAGCGGGAGCAACGACAAAAGCTGGCTACGTACCATAGCTGTGTTTCCTGCAGGAGCGGAATACTTCGCTTCCATAGGGGCAGCGAGAGAAAGAGATACATCACAAACTGTTAGTAAGAGTACAAGAAGCAGAAATATACAGGGACATACAGATCCACTCACACACATCATACTGGGCACACAGATATTACAGACTCAAGCATTCCAGGCATGGCCGAGCCGCAATTGGTATTCAGTTCTGTGCTGTGCTGGAAGATTGCTATTCCTGAATATGACCCCTAGAGGTCACCAGTCAATGCATATTCCTCTAAAATTACAGCAAGCGTCTCCGTGTATTAATGCAAAATAAGTGCATGTGCTTGTTCTTTTATAAGGACGCAAATTATTTTAATGGATGACATAATATTTTTCCATTGACAGCATGCACCTGTTTTCTTGTCTGTTTGGATTGTCATGTGCTATAGATGTGTCACTCTATACATACATGCCATCTGTCCCGGATCTGCCAGGTCTAGTCCGCCATCTTGGCCCTCTGTCCCACGAATGATGTGCCCCAGGCCCGGGATCACAGTACTAAGATTTGTTGAGCTTCTACACACGCTGTAAGGCTCGGTTTCCAATTGTGAGACTATTCGTGCGACTTGGGACTGCAACGTCGCATGACAAGTTGTGCCCCATGATTTACAATGAGTACCGTTCATATCTGTGCGACTTCAAGTCGCAGCAACTTCAAAGTAGTCCCTGCGCTACTTTGGACCAACTTTTATGTGACTTGAGGTCCAGGGCCACAAGAATACACAGGCATTGCTTCCAGTCAAAATCCCAGCAAAAAATGCGGAGAAATCGTGCGACATTGGGGTTGCAATAGTGAAAACAGAGCCTAACTCAAAAAAAGGCAATAATTGCAGGGATCAGGACCACAGCTGCCCCCCCCCCCCAGGAATATTTAGAGGTGAGATTTGAGCGGAGTGAACCTGTAATTTGGGTGTGATTTGGGTGCACCCACCCAGAAAATGGGCAAGTGGAATGTGGACCATGGGCCGGGGGTAACAGTGTCCCAGGAGTGGGAATATAATGTTGGTAACTTTGCTCAGAGGACGATTCTGTATTCAGGGAGTACTTATAGAAGTGGTGACCTAGAACACTGGTGGTTAACTGAGGAGAAATAAGGGGGCTCAGCTGTGGCCCCTGACATCAGCAAGGGGCTGCACATTGTAGTCAGTATATGTAATGCTACAGAAGACTATTAGAGACTGCAGACATAATACAGGAGATGGTCAGAGACTGCAGACAAGATAAAAGAGATGGTCAGAGACTGCAGACATATTGTAATGCTACAGAAGACTATTAGAGACTGCAGACATAATACAGGAGATGGTCAGAGACTGCAGACAAGATAAAAGAGATGAACAGAGACTGCAGACATGATGCATGAGATGGTCAGAGACTGAAGACATGATAAATGTCTTGGTTAGAGACTACAGACAGGATACATGAGATGGTCAGATACTGCAGACATATTACAGGACTTGGTCAGAGACTGCAGACATGATACAGGAGATGGTCAGAGACTGCAGACATATTGCAGGAGCTGATCAGAGACTGTAGACATGATACATGAGATGGTCAGACACTGAAGACATGATACATGGCTTGGTTAGAGACTGCAGAGTGCTGACATATTACATGAGTTGGTCAGAGACTGCAGACATATTGCAGGAGATGGTTAGAGACTGCAGACAGGATACATGAGATGGTCAGATACTGCAGATATGTTACAGGACTTGAAGAGAGACTGTAGACATGATACAGGAGATGGTTAGATACTGCAGATATGTTACAGGACTTGAATAGAGACTGCAGACATGATACATAAGCTGGTCAGATACTTCAGAGATAATACAGGAGAGAGACTGCAGATTTGATACATGAGATGGTTAGATGCTGCAGACATGTTACATGAGATGGTCAGAGACTGCAGACATGATACAGGAGATGGTCAGAGACTGCAGACATGTTACAGTTCAGTACATGGTCAGAGACTGGGCTGCAGAAGTATTACATGAGATGGTTAGATACTTCAGACATAATACAGGAGTTGGTCAGAGACTGCAGATATATTACAGGAGATGGACAGAAAAGACGTGCCTAAATGCGCCTAGATAAATGTAACCGCTTTTCTACGTGTCAAGCATTTTTTGTGGCAGAACCAGCCAGCTATCGACACGTAAAAAACAAAAACAACTGTTCATAGTATATGGGCCTCACCAGCGGCATGTATATGGCCTAAAATTGAGCATCGGTATATACCCGAGTACAGCTATTCACATCTATTGGCAGCTGTGCGCAGCACCTGGGCCTCCTGGGCCAATGAAATACACCGGAAATGACGTTGCTTGGGCTCAGGCGCCCGTGTGCAAGAGGCCCTAACTGTTTTTACCCGCCATGTCCAGATAAGAATCCTAGTCTGATTTTACTGTTGTTACCTAGGCCTTGATTTAGTGAATTGAAAATTATCCCCTGCTGCAGTGCAATGCCTTCCTCCTGACCCCCTCCTTGGTCCAATGAAAGTGCCCAATACTAAAAAGGAAGACCCATTTGACTGCAGGGGGAGATACCAGGCGGAAGCAGTAACCCATAGCAACCGGTTAGAAGCCATCTTGTCTGACTTCAGCAGAGCGGATTATGACTGGTTGCTATGGTTACCAGTCACTTCATCAGCACTGAAGCATTAGAATTCATTAGTGAATAAGTCCATTTATGTAGAATAAACGGCTTAATCGATCTCACAAAGCTTCGGGGATTTGGCCCTTAATTTTATTTTCATCATGAAAAACAAATTAGCTTGGGAAAAAAAACTTGGCATTCCTGGCCATTCATTGAAAAGAAGGTATTTTCCCGCCTAATGACTGAGTGTTATAGTATCTGACTGGACCGTGTCTGGCAACGGGTGAAATAAGCTGATTTTCAACAATGAAAAAACCCTGAAAACGCCAGATTTCAGATCGCAGTATGCAGATAAGACGGGCTCGTTGTACTCAGTCAGGCTGAGGTAACCATGGTGATATGTGACCTTATTTTGTCTGCCAATTTTATGTTTTTTTAAGATTCTGTCCCCCAGACCGAGCGCCTATGGTGACAGTATGTGACGCTATGAAGAATGTATACAAATGCTGTGTGAGCATCGGGGGTGGGGTGGGGGGGTGAATTGACCTCCTTAGGATTGGCACCTTGGGCCATTAAAGTGTACCTGTAATCAAGCAATAAACATGAGGCTGTAAAGTGGAGGGGTAGGCCTGTATACTTGGCCCTTTGTAAATTCATGCTTCTGCTTCAACAAGGCTTCGGACAGGCTTTGTTAAAGCTCGCTGAACACTGTCGCTAAATAAAATGGTTAGCTTACAGTCCTCATTACACCTTGCCTTTGCTTTGGCTTGGCTTCAAAAATGATACCCCATGTAGCTTCAGCAGTGCCCAAAGCATCCTTAAAGCCTCCATAAAAGTCTATGGCAAAGCTTGCCATCGAAGCCCCACAAAGTCTCATCAAAGCCCACAAAGCCTCATCGAAACCCCACAAAGCCTCACTGAAGCCCCACCAAAGCCTCATCAAAACCCCACAAAGCCTCACTGAAGCCCTACCAAAGCCTCATCGAAGCTCCACCGAAGCCTCATCAAAACCCCACAGAAGTCCAATCAAAGCCTCATCGAAGCCCCACGAAGCCTCACCAAAGCCTCATCGAAGCCCCACGAAGCCTCATCGAAGCCCCACCTAAGCGCCATTGATGTCAAATCGAAGTCTCGTCAAAGCCCCATCGAAACACCATGAAGCCCCTCCAAAGCCCCACCGAAGCATTATCAAAGCCCCATTGAAGCCTCATCAAAGCCCCACCAAAGTCTCATCAAAGCCCTACGAAGCCTCACCAAAGCCCACCGAATCCTCATCGAAGCCCCACCGAAACCTCATCGAAGCCCCATCGGGAACTCATCAAAACCCCATGAAGCCTCACCGAAGCCCCACCAAAACCCCACCAAAGCCCCATCGAAGCACCAAGCAAAAGCAAGGTGTAAACAGGACTGTAAGCTAACAATTTTATTTGGTTACTGGAGCTTTGACTGGCGTTCAGAGAGCTTTAACAAAGCCTGTCCAAAGTGCGTGTAGCAAAGCGCAGTAAGTGCATTGTTGTGATGTGCTGAAATTTATTCTGAATGGCACCCAATGCTCCTTCTGCACCCCAACTATTAAAGGGTGGGTTGATGTGCGATTTAGAAAGAGATTTTTTAAGAAGATGGTGTGAATGGGCCCTAAAATTACAGCAAGCTGCTTGTTATTAGACATGTACACTGCCGAAAAAATTGTAAACTCATAAATTTGAAAGTTCGAAATTCGTAAATTAAAAATTCGTAAATTCGAAAATTCAGACATTCGAAATTCGGAAATTTAGAAATTTGAAAATTCGAAATTCGGACATTCTATAATCCGTAAATTCGAAAAATGCGGAAATGAGAAAGCACAAAAATACAAAAATTCTAAATAATAACTGACTAAATAACTAACTAACTATTAAATTAAAGGTATTAGTGTAAGAGAATGTAAAAAATAAATATTAATCTGAAGTTATGAATTATCCGAAATAAAGAATGTGGCATCTAAACAAATGGAACGAAACTAAATAATAATAATGATACATTTTTATTATTTTTATTATTATTATTATTTATTATTAATATTTTGTTACGTTCCATTCATTTAGATATGGCAGTCGTTATTACGGATAATTCGTAACTCTGAATAAATTTGTATTCGTTACTTTCACTAACAGCCAAATTTGAAAGGTAATTCCAATACCTATAATTTAATAGTTAGTAATATTTAAGTTATTTTTAGTTAGTTATTATTTCAGATTTTCGAGTTTTCGAGCTTTTGAATTTTTAGATTTTTGTTCTTATTTTTGGATATCCCAATTTCTGGATTTTCGGGTTTTTGAATTTCGAATTTATGAATCTCAGAATTTCCGATTTTTTGGGGGGGATTTTCCAATTTCCAAATGTTCGATCTTCTGAATTTCTGAAATTTAGAATTTTCGGATTTTCAAATTTCCGGATTTTTAAATTTCCGAAATATCAAATTTTTGATTTTTAAGAAAAATTTGTAAATTTGGAAAAATTCAGAAACTTGGAAATTCGGATATTTCCGAATTAACGAATTTGTCTAAATTTGTTAAAAAACTAATTTGGAACTAAACGAATAGCACATGTCTACTGTAAGAAACCCACCATCCAAAAAACAAACAACATAAACAAGAGCCATTCCCTATTATATAAAAGGTATTAAGCTCTCCTCTCTGGTGGCCATTTTCTCATATCTCTGTACGGTAGCGGCAAACACTTCTGGGAGTGTCAAATGCCTGTGCCTCCCGCTGTGCAATCTGTGGTTTAGTCTGTTCCCACATTGGAACCACAGTGCACAGAGGGGGATCCGGCATTCGACTCTCACATTAGCGTTGGATGCTAAGGATTTTTTAAAAGGGGTTGTAAAGGTTCATTTTTTATTTTCTAAATAGATTCCTTTAAGCTCATGCATTGTTGGTTCACTTACCTTTTCCTTCCATTTCCCTTCTAAATTCCCTTTTTTCTTTGTCTGAATTTCTCACTTCCTGTTCCTCCTCAGTAAGCTTGCCTCCATCATCCGAGCCGTTCTGGCTGGGGGTTAGTCAGCGTGCTCACCCCCTCCCTTGGGACTACATTTGAACATGTGAACACAGCGTCTCCCCACAGGGATGTAGTCCCTAGGGAGGGGGCGATCACGCTGACTAACCCCCAGCCAAAATGGCCCAGACAAAGAAAAAAAAAAACATTTAGAAGGGAAATAGCAGGAAAAGGTTAGTGAGCCAACAATGCACAAGCTTAAAGGAACCTATTTAGAAAATAAAAAACAAACCTTTACAACCCCTTTAAGGTTGAAAAGCATAAAAAAAGGGGGGGGCGTGGTGACATGGGCCATTGGATAAGTAAGTATATTGCCTCTTCTATCACAGGGAACATCTTTTGGCAACTTGCTTGGGTGACAACTCTTGGGCCTCTTGCACACGGTGGTCTAGCTGCTGTGGTTCCAATCCCGGCGTTGTAGTGGAGTTGCCGCCTCCAGTCCTATTGCCTGCAGCTTGTAAAACTCTATGATGGGTGAAATATGCTGTGGCTGGAAGGGACTGAATGCTGTAATTAGTGGTATACACGTTTTCACATCTCTGAATGCACACAATGCAAACGCGAGTATCACTCAATACAACATTCAGCCCCATCCAGCCATTCAGCCCCATCCAGCCCCACCCTGCCATCCAGCCATTCAGCCCCACCCAGCCATCCAGCCATTCAGCCCCATTCAGCCACCCAGCCCCATCCAGCCATCCAGTCATCCAGCCCCACCCAGCCATCCAGCCCCATCCAGCCATCCATTCATCCAGCCCCACCCAGACATCCAGCCCCATCCATTCATCCAGCCTCACCCGGCCATCCAGCCCCACCCAGCCATCCAGCCCCATCCATTCATCCAGCCCCATCCAGCCATCCAGCCCCATACAGCCATCCAGCCCCATTCAGCCATCCAGCCCCACCCAGCCATCCAGCCCCATCCATTCATCCAGCCCCATCCAGCCATCCAGCCCCATACAGCCATCCAGCCCCATACAGTCATCCAGCCCCATCCATCATATTTCAGCCCCTTCATAGACTTCACAGGCTGCCAACAATTGATCTGGAGGCCGCACACTAAAACGCTGAACCTGGATGGACAGCAGATAGATATACGACCTTAGTTAGCATCTCAAAAAACTAATATATACATTTTGGGCAGGCCGCTCGTTAATAGTGTTGAGCGGAATACGCCATATTCGATTTCTCAAAATTGCGCGAATATATAGAAGAATATTCGCGAATATTCGCTAATATCGAATATTCGTGATATTTAATCCAAAAAATTTTTTGCGAAGTTTCGCTAATGCGAAAATGATTGCGAAATTATCATAAACGGAGATCATTTCCTGTATTACTAAACTAATATGCACTACACACTAACTCTACACTAACTCTACTTAAAAGAAAGGAGAATAAGGGGGCAAAAGAAGGGCGGAGAAGATAATCGCGCAATATTCCTATTGCGCGATTATCTTCTCCGCCCTTCTTTTGCATCAGAGCCAATCAGAATAACTCGAATATTCGGCAAAAGGAATATCGCGCAATATTCCTTTTGCCGATTATTCGAGTTATTCTGATTGGCTCTGATGCAAAAGAAGGGCGGAGAAGATAATCGCGCAATATTCCGTTTGTCGAATATTCAAGTTATTCTGATTGGCTCTGATGCAAAAGAAGGGCCGAGTAGCTGATGCGATTCTTTTATGTTGCCGAAAATTCGCAATGCGAATTTTCGGCAACATAAAAGAATCGCATCAGCTACTCGGCCCAGGGTCTCTCTCTAATCATACCAGCAATGCTTTTAGACGTCGATGGAGATCACTAGGATGTGATCTGTTTTAAAAAAATAGGAATATTCGCCATAGCTCGAATATGCAATATTCGTAGCGAATATTCGCAATGCGAATATTCGTGAGCAACACTACTCGTTAATTGGAAGCTCACAGGAGGAGAAAAGTAACTTATTTGTTGTGACATAAAAGCTCAGCTGGTAACATTAACAAACATTTATTTTTCCTTTGGAGAATTTATTGACACATTTTTTTCAATTATGCGTTTTGTTTTTGTTTGCATTCTCAAGAGACGAGGATGATTTTCTATTGAGTCTCCTCCGGTGGAGGAATCGATTGAATGGTTATTACATTAAGCAGATAATAATACACATGTGGCTGGGTCTGGGATTGTACGGGAGATGAGTGCTGAGAACGGCACATGTGGCTGGGTCTGGGATTTTGTGGGAAATGGGTACTGAGCATGGCACATGTGGCTGGGTCTGGGATTGTGCAGGAAATGAGAGCAGAGAAGGACACACACGTAGCTGGGTCTGGGATCGTGCGGGAAATGGGTACTGAGCATGGCACATGTGGCTGGGTCTGGGATTGTCTGGGAAAAGAGAGCAGAGAAGGACACACACGTGGCTGGGTCTGGGATTGTGTGGCAAATGGGTACTGAGAATGGCACATGTGGCCAGTTCTGGGATTGTGTGGGAAATGAGAGCTGATGACACACGGTCGTGCGATGAAAAAAAACGACGTGAGACACATGCTTGAATGGTCTGGGTCACAAAAAGTGGGAGCAAAAACGTTGTGCTGGAAATGAGAGCAGAGAAGGACACACACGTGGCTGGGTCTGGGATTGTGCGGGAAATGAGAGCTGAGAATGAGACACATGGCTGGGTCTGGGATTGTGCTGGAAATGAGAGCCGAGAAATGTAGCAGAAATGGAAGCTGAGTCATTATTGGGATGTGAGAAGAACGAGGTGGGAGTGGGATGTGTAAAGTCAGCCATGTGCGATGTGACGTGCGGGAACGATATGAACGGCAATTATACATTGTGAGAACACAAAGGATCAGACAAGATGGAAATATGGGAACTACCATCGCTGACTTCGTTCTGCAGGTACCCACTCCAGGGCTCTCTTTATTCCCTCATTACTTGACTTACAGCAAGTATGTGGATATGAGATATTTGGACACCCGATATCCATATGTGTGGCTTCATAGATAGCATAGCCAGGATAGGGATGACCGCACAGGAACATGCACCATCCAGAATAAGTCTGCATCTGGAACTCTTTTTTCTATTCTTATGCCTCGTACACGCGGCCGGATTTTCAGAGAAAAAAAGTCAGACCGGCTTTTTTTCTTAGGAAAGTCCGGCCCTGTGTAGCCTCCATATGACTTTAGATAGAGAACCTGTTCTCTTTCTTTCTGTCGGACTTCCGACGGACTCATGGCGGACAAAAGTCTGATCGTGTGTACAAGGCATAAGGGTTCTCTTTTGGTTACAGGGAGGTTTAGGGTGAAGGTTACAGGAAGATCTAGTTTTAGAGAGGCATGAATGGTGTTGGAGTACAGGGAGAGTTAGTGTTAGGGTTACAGCAAAGGTTAGTGTTAGCATTACAAGAAGGGTTCATTTTTTGAGGGTTACAACGAGGGGTAGAGTTTGAAAACAGGAAGGGATAGTGTTAGGGTTACAGGAAGGGTTAGGGGGAGAGTTGGGGTTAGAGGGAGGGTTAGTGTTAGGGTCATAAGAAGCGCTATGTTTACAGGGAGTGTTAGGGTCATAAGAAGGGTAGGTTTACAGGGAGGGTTAGTGTTAGGGTCAAAAGAAGGGTTAGGTTTACAGGGAGGGTTAGTGTTAGGGTCATAAGAAGGGTTAGGTTTACAGGGAGGGTTAGTGTTAGGGTCATAAGAAGGGTTAGGTTTACAGGGAGGGTTAGTGTTAAGGTTACAGGGATGGTCAGTTTTGAGGTTACAGGGAAGTTCAGTGTAATGGTAATATGGAGCGTTATTGTTGGAGTTACAGGGGGGTTGATGTTAGGATTACAGGGAAGGTTCGTTTGACAGGGAGGGTTGGCGTTGGGGTGACAGGGAGGGTTAGTGTGAAAGTTACAGGGTGGGTTAATGTAAGAGGGGAAGGAATGGTGTTGGGGAACAGGGAGGGTAAGAGTAAGGGTTACAACAAAGGTTAGTGTTAGCATTACAGGAAGGGTTAATTTTGGGGTTAAATGGAGGGTTTGGTTTGGGGTAACAAGAAGGGTTGGTGTTAGAGGAAGAGTTAGTGTTAGGGTCACAGGAAGGCTTAGGGTTACGGAGAGGGTTACTGTTAAGCATAGGTTATTTTTGGGGTTACAGGGAAGGTCAAACTAGGGGGTAATATGGAAGGTTGGTGTTGGAGTTTCAGGGAGGGTTGATGTTAGGGTTACAGAGAGAGTTAGTGTTTGGTATATCAGGAGAGTTAATGTTAGAAGTACAGGAAGGTTTAGTGTTAGGATTAGTTGGAGGATTGGTGTTGGGGTTACAGGGAGGGTTAGTGTTGGGGTTACAGGGAAGGTAAGTGTTGGGGTACAGGCAGGGTAAGTGTTGGGGGTACAGGCAGGGTAAGTGTTGGGGTTACAGGGAGGTTTAGTGTTAGGGTTACAGGGAGGGTAAGTGTTGGTGGTACAGGGAGGTTTAGTGTTGGGGTTACAGGGAGGGTAAGTGTTGGGAATACAGAGAGGGTAAGTGTTGGGGTTACAAGGAGGGTTAGTGTTGGGGGTATAGGGAGGGTTAGTATTAAAGTTACAGGGAGGTTAAATGTTGGGGTTACAGGGAGGTTTAGTGTTAGGGTAACAGGGAGGGTAAATGTTGGGGGTACAGGGAGGTTTAGTGGTGGGTTTATATGGAGGGTAAGTGTTGGGGTTACAGGGAGGGTAAGTGTTGGGAATAATTAATAATTAATAAAGAATGGGGGGGGAATAAAGGAGGGTAAGTGTTGGGAATACAGGGAGGGTAAGTGTTGGGGTTACAAGGAGGGTTAGTGTTGGGGGTATAGGAAGAATTAGTGTTAGAGTTACAGGGAGGTTAAATGTTGGGGTTACAGGGAGGTTTAGTGTTAGGGTTACAGGGAGGGTAAATGTTGGAGTTACAGGGAGGGTAAGTGTTGGGGGTACAGGGAGGTTTAGTGTTGGGGTTACAGGGAGGGTAAGTGTTGGGAATACAGGGAGGGTTAGTGTTGGGGGTATAGGAAGGGTTAGTATTAGAGTTACAGGGAGGTTAAATGTTGGGGTTACAGGGAGGGTAAATATTGGGGGTACAGGGAGGTTTAGTGTTGGGGGTACAGGGATTGTAAGTGTTGGGGGTACAGGGAGGGTAAGTGTTGGGGTTACAAGGAGGGTTAGTGTTGGGGGTATAGGAAGGATTAGTGTTAGAGTTACAGGGAGGTTAAATGTTGGGGTTACAGGGAGGTTTAGTGTTAGGGTTACAGGGAGGGTAAGTGTTGGGGGTATAGGGATGGTAAGTGTTGGGGTTACAAGGAGGGTTAGTGTTGGGGGTATAGGAAGGATTAGTGTTAGAGTTACAGGGAGGTTAAATGTTGGGGTTACAGGGAGGTTTAGTGTTAGGGTTACAGGGGGGGTAAGTGTTGGGGTTACAGGGAGGGTAAGTGTTGGGGGTATAGAAATGGTAAGTGTTAGGGGTATAGGGAGGGTAAGTGTTGGGGGTATAGGGAGGTTTAGTGTTGGGGTTACAGGGGGGTTAGTGTTGGGGTACAGGAAGGGTTAGTTTTAGAGTTACAAGGAAGGTTATTATTAGGGGTAAAGGGGGCTGTAGTCTAAGGCATTACTCTATGACCCCTGAGCTCACGTCTCCCAGGTTGGGGTTATTTTTTGCTGCCCTCTTGAGGTACATTATGCTAAGTGAAGGGTTTGCACTGTGCCGTTACATTGCCAGTAATCGTATAATAACTCTGCCAGCCTCACCTAGTCTGTCCTGATACCGGCTCACTTCAACTATCTGTGAATGTTACCAGTGACTTCCCTGCATGTCCCAACTCTCGGCTCTCTTTATCTTCCAAAACATTTATTTTTTACATTCAACAAAAAATAAAAAAGAACACCACAGGAAATGAAAGATGATGTTGGGGGCTTGTGTCATTTTAGGGTTGAAAAGGACACATGAGGATGATGGTAAAGCAACGCACCATGAGTAAAGCGTCCGAAGACCCTCCGGGAATGTCCTGATTTCTACAGAGAAGAAAGAGAAGCATCGGCATTAATGGCAGAACAAGGTGCATCGAACGTACCGGGCAACCCTTCGCTGACCCCAGCTGTGCCGTCTTCCCAACTGCTCTATAACCACAGGTCCCTATGAGATTTACATCACATCAATTAATAATGGCTCCAGTAGGAATTCTTATTCTGTTGCCATGGCAACGGCCGATGACCCTGTCACTATTACTAAAGGTCTTCAGAGCGCTATACAGTAATGTGGAAAAACAAGAAGTAATGATCCCCCCCCCTTACATAAGTGGTGGGGGTAGCTTTGGTCTGACAAGATTTCCTATTACTTGTGTGTTAGTTATGGGTCTCTGGTGCCTAGGCCTAGAAGACTTGGCGGTAATGGAATGATGCTATTAGGAGTTTTATCGGAGTTGTAACATGGCAAAAAAATGTTGGACGAGAATAACAGTATTGAAATACCGATCCAATGGAACCTGACAGCTTTGTAGGATACGTGTGAGGTAGCACTAGAGCTTGTCGGTGGGGGGAAGGTCTGTGATGACTTGACTCATGGTAGGTCCTTGGATTGGGTCCTTCAAGAATGTGAAAATGTGGAGGTAGGTGAGGAACACTGTGTGTCAATAGAAAGTCTTACAAACTTGACCTGGTTGAAGAACAATCATTACCTTAATAGTGTATGATGTAAAACGTAGTCATCGAGTTTCAGGTAAATGGGGCTTCCCTTTGTTCAGAGTTTTGGTAGTGTTAGATATTTCGGCCATGGCACTGGAATCTGTATCCTAATAGAATAATGGTGTTCTGACATGTTTGCCACTACAGGCATGACAGACACTCCAGAACACTGTTTTTATAGGAGGACACAGACTGCACGCCCATGTCCAACAGATCTAATGTCTATGATGGCTTAACTAGTGGAGGATCCTTGGAGTGGGCCCTTCAAGCATGTGAAGATTGTGAAGGTAGGTGTGGAACACTGTGCATCAACAGAAAATGTTGGAAACTCTACCTGGTTGAAGAACAATGATTACAGTAATATAGTATATGATGTAAAACATAGCCAACGTGTTTCAGGTAAATGGGGCTTCCCCTTCTTCAGTTTGGGTAGCGTAAGATATGTTGGTGATTCTGTGTCCTAATATGATAATCGGGTTCTGAAGTGTTGGCCACTACAGACAATAACTGACACTCCAGAACACTGTTGTCATATCAGGACACAGACTCCAGTGCCCGTATCTAACAGATCTATTGTATGGGTAAGTCTGATGGCTTGAATAATAGAAGGTCCTTGGAGTGGGCCCTTCAAGCGTGTGAAGGTAGATCTCGGCCTTGGCAGTATTTTTCCAAAGGCCACTTGCTTCGCATTCTTTGGCCTTTATACAAGGGGTAACTCGGGTAAGTCTGCCAGTCAGGTCACCATTGTGCCCATGGGATTTGGATCTAGTTCTGTCGGTTTTGCAAAGACAGGCATTTGAGCAAATACACAATATTACTTTGCTTCTTTTGACAAAGAAATTGGTGTTCTTAGTTGCGGTAACCTCCGCAAGAAGAGTGTCAGAGTTGGCTGCTTTTTCCCTAAGGTAGTGTCAGGTTTTCATCTGAATAGGGATGTTTTGTTAACCTTCCTTTTTTACAGAACCTCGTTTTGCAGAAGAAAGATTGTTACATTCTCTCAATGTAGTGAGAGCAGTCAAAGCCTATCTGAAGGCGACAGCTCAGATACGGAAAACTGATGTTTTGCTTTGTGCTGCCAGAAGGCCCAGAAAGGGCCAGGCAGCATCGAAATCAACTTTTGCTAAGTGATTCATCAGGTGATTAGTCAGGCTTATAGTCTGAGGGAAAGGGTTCCGCTTTTTTAGGTTAAAGCGCACTCTACCAAGGCAGTCAGTGCATCATGGGCAGTGCATCACCAAGCCTCTGTGGCCCAGATTTGCAAGGATGCTACTTGGTTGTCAGTACATACATTCACAAAATTCTATCAGATGGATGTAAGTTTGCAGGAGGATGTCGCCTTCAGGCGCAAAGTACTGCAGGCAGCAGTATAGGCCCTCACGCCTGACGGCGGCCATTTTGCTTTGTGTCTCCCTCCCCTCAGAAGGCATTGCTTTGGGACATCCCACATACTTATGACTATGGTGCTCTGTGTCCCGTGATGTACTCCAAGAAAATTATTTTACAGGTAAACTGTTATACAAATCCTATTTTTTTACTTTTTGCTATAATAAATATACCCCAAAAATATAAAAAAAACACATTTATTCATCAGTTTAGGACAATGTATATTCTTCTACCTATTTTTGGTAAAAAAAATTGCAATAAGCGTATATTGATTGGTTTGCGCAAATGTTATTGCGTCTACAAAATAGGACATAGATTTATGACATTTTTATTTGTATTTTTTTTACTAGTAATGGCGGTGATCATCGATTTTTAGCGGGACTGCAACATTGCGGCGGACAGATCGGACACTTTTTTGTGACCATTGACATTTATACAGCGATCAGTGCTAAAAATACGCACAGATTACTGTATAAATGTCACTGGCAGGGAAGGGGTTGAAACACTAGGGGGGGCGATCAAGGGATTAAATGTGAGGGGAGGGGACTGACTGGGAGTACAGGGAGATCGCTGTTCCTGATCACTAGTAACAGACAATCACTGTACTTCCTTGTCAGAATGGGGATCTGTGTGTTTACATTAACGGATCCCTGTTCTGGCTCTCTGACGAGCGATTGTGGGTGACTGATGGACATCACAAAGCGACGTACACCTACAGTGACTTATACCAGCTTCAGTATAAGTACGGCGGCTGGTCGGCAAGTGGTTAACATGCTCCCCCTTCATCAACATGCCATTTTTCTACGGAAAAAATAAAAAATAACCGCACTCTGCCTCCGTGCTCCTCTCAACCCTGCAACCCTCACTTTGATGTCCAAAGTTGTATGAAAAGTCGCACAAGTGTGAATGGAGCCTAATCCCGCGTACACACGATAGTTTTTACAACCCGAAAAACTACGTTTAAAAATGTTTTCATTTAAAACTATCGTGTGTGGGCATCAGAGCAATTTTTCGGGTTCTGAAAAACGGGCACAATTTTTTTCGAACATGCTCTATTTTTTCACTACGTTTCTAACGTTGTTGTTTTTCGTGTTGCAAAAAATTATCATGTGTGGGCTTTAACGACGTGAAAAACCTGTGCATGCTCAGAAGCAAGTTATGAGACATGAGCGCTCGTTCTGGTAAAACTACCATTTTATAATGGAGTAAGCACATTCATCACGCTGTAACAGACAGAAAAGTATGAATCGTCTTTTACTAACACGGAATCAGCTAAAGCAGCCCAAGGGTGGCGCCATCCACATGGAACTTCCCCTTTATAGTGCCGTCGTACGTGTTGTACGTCACCGCGCTTTGCTAGAGCTTCTTTTTTTTCACGATCGTGTGTAGGCAAGGCCGTTTTAATGATGAAGTTGAAAAAAACATAATTTTTTCTAGAGCCTGAAAAACGTAGTTTTTTACAACCCGAAAAATGATCGTGTGTACGCGGCATAACATTCTTGCGCTGATAAGTCCTGATGATTGAAACAACTGAAATCCAATGAATGAAAGGGGCAGTCCGATGTCAGTAAGCCTGGAGATTAAAGGGCTACATGATGCTGGACATACTCCAGTTGGAAAATGAGGGAGGATCTATCTGCTGCTGTATAAATTGCACATTGTGGGAAGCTCACAGTGTGCAGTGAAATCAGATAAAAAGACTTCCGTACAGGAAAGGAGCCGGTACAACTGTGCAATACTGAAGGGAAGGCCGGAGGTCAGATTTGATCACAGTCACATTATTAGGATAATGTTCTCACTGTCCGGCTGGGAAACAGTATTATAATAAGGTGATCGCGGTCTACAGGGGCATCACAGTTCAGAGAATTGGACAGAGTATGACGTAAGGGCTCTGTGACCCGACTTCTCCCATCTAAGCTGGCCGCCAGCCCGTCTTCACAGCCAGCAAATCAGACGATTACCTGGCTGGCTGTTAGATCAGCATCCTGTGAAACATTAGAAAGCTAATTCACATCGCTCCACAGTCCCTCTTTCTGGAATGTTACTAATGTCTCCCATACATAGAGGGATGACCAATCCATCGACCATACATTTTATCAGCTGATCTTTAGCTCATAAGCTATCATTTGATATAATATTAAAAAATCAGTTGTTTACTACAATGTGTTTTCTGAGTCCTGGTTTACACTGATGCGGTGCGGGAACCGCAATGCGATTTTGAACAGGACCGCATTTCTGCTCAATGTGATTCTTCACATTCATTCTGTATGGCTCAAATGAGCCATACAGAATGAATGTGCCCATCAATTATCGCCACTGTGCCCATCAATTGTCGCCACTGTGCCATGCCATCAATTGTCGCCACTGTGCCATGCCAAACGAAGCCACTGTGCCATCAATTGTCGCCGCCGTGCCATGCTATTATCGCCACTATGCCATGCCAAACGCAGCCAATGTGCCCATCAATTGTCGCCACTGTGCCCATCAATTGTCGCCACGGTGCCCATCAATTGTCACCACTGTGCCATGCCAAACGCAGCCACTGTGCCATCAATTGTCGCATGCCATTGTCGCCACTATGCCATGCCAAACGCAGCCACTGTGCCCATCAATTGTCGCCACTGTGCCCATCAATTGTCGCCACTGTGGCATCAATTGTCGCCACTGTGCCCATCAATTGTCGCCACTATGCCATGCCAAACGCAGCCATTTGGCCATTCATTCTGTATGGCTCAAATCGCACTGTATCTGCACCAAAATTGTGCAGGACCCTTTTTTTGTTGCACCAGAATCGGATCTCATGGATGTTCACACCCATGTGATCCGATTCTGCATTTTGCAAACCGATTTCAGTGTGTTGTTAACTTAACATGCACACCTGCATCGGTTCGCATAAATCGGAGTGCGATTTTGATGCAGTGTAGAAACTGCGAATTCCACACTGCATTAGTGTGAACCGGCAACGAATGATACAATTCTCTGATGGGAAGCATTGGTGTGGAATTTACTAAAACTGCAGAATCTGGTGCAGCTCTGTATGGTAGCCAATCAGCTTCTATCTTTAGCTTTTTAAATTAAGCTGTGACAATAAAACCTGGAAGCTGATTGGTTATTAGGCAGAGCTGCACTAGGTTTTGCACACTCCAGTTATAGTAAATCATCATTGTTATATTATACATTGGCATCATCATATGTAGCCAGCATAAAAGTGGTTGTAAAGGATTTAAATAACAAACATCTCTCAATGGAATGTGCACAGAGCGGCCCCGAACCCCTTCTTCTTTGGTCCCCTGCCAGTGCTACTCGCTCCTCCTCTCGGCCTAGTGCTTCCCATTGGGGTGCTCAATCGTGCTCGCTTCCGAGCCCTGCTGCTGCATCTATGAAACAGTCGTTGGCTTTGATTGACAGCAGCGGGAGCCAATGGCTCTTGGTGCCCCAGCAAAGCCAATGAGACCTGAAAGTGGGGGAGAGCAGAATGTGCACATCGCTGGATAGAATGAGGGTTCAGGTACAATGAGGGGGAAAAAAGTTTTTGATCCCCTGCTGATTGTGTACGTTTGCCCACTGACAACGAAATGATCAGTCTATAATTTTAGAGCCGGTTCACACAGGGGCGGCACAACTTTGTGTGCGACTCGGCAAGGCGTCCTGAAGGCGACTTCAGAGGCGACTTGCAAAATGACTTCTGTATAGAAGTCAATGCAGGTCGCCCCGAGTCGCCCCCGAAGTCATACAAGAACCTTTTTCTAAGTCGGAGCGACTTGCGTCACTTCTATTAGAACGGTTCTATTGCATAGAATGGGACGCGACTTGTCAGGCAGCTGAAGTCGCCTGACGAATCGCCCCAGTGTGAACCGGCTTTAAATGGTCAGTTTATTTTAACAAAGAATAACAACAAAAATATCCAGAAAATGCATTTAAAAAAGTTATAAATTGATTTGCATTTTAATAAGTGAAATAAGTATTTGATCCCTTATCAATCAGCAAGATTTATGGCTCCAGGTGTCTTCGATACAGGTAACCAGCTGAGATTAGGAGCACTCTCTGAGGCTGGGTTCACACTTGTTCCGACAACGCTCCTACATTGGGAGCTCATGTAGCATGACGTGTGAAAATCAATGTTTCCCTATGAGAGCTGTCTTAACTGGTCCTACACAAGTCGGTCCGGCTTTAAAACTACTCCCTGTACTACTTTGGTCCGACATTGATCCTACTTCAGCCCATTGAATATCATTGAAGTAGGACCAAAGTAGGAGCCTTGTCCTAACCATCCGACTTTTGCCATCTGACATGTGATTACAGCACCAGTAAAAGGAATTTATCTCACTCTGCGATTGTTTTGATTGGTCAAAGAACAAGTCAGTCTATCACAAAGTAGGACCAAAGTAGTATCCTGTTCATGAAAGTAGGATGGATGTAGGACCAAAGTAGGATCAATGTAGGACAAATGTCGCAGAGCAAAGTAGGATGAAAGTCGTGTAGTGTAGTGTGAACCCAGCCTGAGGCTGGGTTCACACTTGTTCCGACAACGCTCCTACATTGGGAGCTCATGTCGCATGACGTGTGAAAATCAATGTTTCCCTATGAGAGCTGTCTTAACTGGTCCTACACAAGTCGGTCCAACTTTGAGGCTGGGTTCACACTATACTACACGACAGCAGTACAACTTTCATCCTACTTTGCTCTGCGACATCTGTCCTACATTGATCCTACATTGGTCCTACATCCATCCGACTTTCATGAACAGGATACTACTTTGAACCGACTTTGTGATAGTCTGACTTGTTTTTGACCAATCAAAACAATCCCAGGGTGAGATAAATTCCTTTTACTGCTGCTGTAATCACATGTTGGATGTCTGATAAGGACAAGGCTCCTACTTTGGTCCGACTTCAATGATATTCAATGGGCTGAAGTAGGATGAATGTCGGAGCAAAGTAGTACAGGGAGTGTTTTCAAAGTCGGACCGACTTGTGTCGGATCAGTTAAGACAGCTCTCATAGGGAAACATTGATTTTCACACGTCATGCTACATGAGCTCCCAATGTAGGAGCGTTGTCGGAACAAGAGTGAACCCAGCCTGAGGCTGGGTTCACACTACACTACACGACTTTCATCCTACTTTGCTCTGCGACATTTGTCCTACATTGATCCTACATTGATCCTACTTTGGTCCTACATCCATCCTACTTTCATGAACAGGATACTACTTTGGTCCTACTTTGTGATAGACTGACTTGTTCTTTGACCAATCAAAACAATCCCAGAGTGAGATAAATTCCTTTTACTGGTGCTGTAATCACATGTCAGATGGCAAAAGTCGGATGGTTAGGACAAGGCTCCTACTTTGGTCCTACTTCAATGATATTCAATAGGCTGAATTAGGATCAATGTAGGACCAAAGTAGTACAGGGAGTAGTTTCAGGCTGGGTTCACACTATACTACACGACAGCAGTAAAACTTTCATCCTACTTTGCTCTGCGACATCTGTCCTACATTCATCCTACATTGGTCCTACATCCATCCGACCTTTGAACCGACTTTGTGATAGTCTGACTTGTTCTTTGACCAATCAAAACAATCCCAGGATGAGGCTGGGTTCACACTATACTACACGACAGCAGTACAACTTTCATCCTACTTTGCTCTGCGACATCTGTCCTACATTCATCCTACATTGGTCCTACATCCATACTTTGAACCGACTTTGTGATAGTCTGACTTGTTCTTTGACCAATCAAAACAATCCCAGAGTGAGATAAATTCCTTTTACTGCTGCTGTAATCACATGTCGGATGTCTGATAAGGACAAGTCTCCTACTTTGGTCCGACTTCAATGATATTCAATGGGCTGAAGTAGGATGAATGTCGGAGCAAAGTAGTACAGGGAGTGTTTTCAAAGTCGGACCGACTTGTGTCGGATCAGTTAAGACAGCTCTCATAGGGAAACATTGATTTTCACACGTCATGCTACATGAGCTCCCAATGTAGGAGCGTTGTCGGAACAAGTGTGAACCCGGCCATAAACTACTCCCTGTACTACTATGGTCCTACATTGATCCTACTTTAGCCCATTGAATATCATTGAAGTCGGACCAAAGTAGGAGCCTTGTCCTAACCATCCGACTTTTGACATCTGACATGTGATTACAGCAGCAGTAAAAGGAATTTATCTCACTGATTGGTCAAAAACAAGTCAGACTATCACAAAGTCGGATCAAAGTAGTATCCTGTTCATGAAAGTCGGATGGATGTAGGACCAATGTAGTACTAATGTAGGACCAATGTAGGACAGATGTCGCAGAGCAAAGTAGGATGAAAGTAGTACTGCTGTTGTGTAGTATAGTGTGAACCCAGCCTGAGGCTGGGTTCACACTATACTACATGACTTTCATCCTACTTTGCTCTGCGACATTTGTCCTACATTGATCCTACATTGATCCTACATTGGTCCTACATCCATCCTACTTTCATGAACAGGATACTACTTTGGTCCTACTTTGTGATAGACTGACTTGTTCTTTGACTAATCAAAACAATCCCAGAGTGAGATAAATTCCTTTTACTGGTGCTGTAATCACATGTCAGATGGCAAAAGTCGGATGGTTAGGACAAGGCTCCTACTTTGGTCCTACTTCAATGATATTCAATGGGCTGAAGTCGGATCAATGTAGGACCAAAGTAGTACAGGGAGTAGTTTATGGCCGGGTTCACACTTTTTCCGGCAACGCTCCTACATTGGGAGCTCATGTAGCATGATGTGTGAAAATCAATGTTTCCCTATGAGAGCCGTCTTAACTGATCCGACACAAGTCGGTCCGACTTTGAAAACACTCCCTGTACTACTTTGCTCCGACATTCATCCTACTTCAGCCCATTGAATATCATTGATGTCGGACCAAAGTAGGAGCCTTGTCCTTATCAGACATCTGACATGTGATTACAGCAGCAGTAAAAGGAATTTATCTCACCCTGGGATTGTTTTGATTGGTCAAAGAACAAGTCAGACTATCACAAAGTAGGTTCAAAGTAGTATCCTGTTCATGAAAGTCGGATGGATGTAGGACCAATGTAGGATGAATGTAGGATGAATGTAGGACAGATGTCGCAGAGCAAAGTAGGATGAAAGTTGTACTGCTGTCGTGTAGTATAGTGTGAACCCAGCCTCAAAGTCGGACTGACTTGTGTAGGACCAGTTAAGATGGCTCTCATAGGGAAACATTGATTTTCACACGTCATGTGACATGAGCTCCCAATGTAGGAGCGTTGTCGGAACAAGTGTGAACCCAGCCTCATAGGGAGTGTTCATAATCTCCGCTTGTTACCTGTCTAGAAGACACCTGTCCACAGAAGCAATCAATCAGATTCCAATCTCTCCACCATGGCCAAGACCAAATAACTGTCCAAGGATGCCAGGGACAACATTGTAGACCTAAACAAGGCTGTAATGTGTTACAAGACCATCGCCAAGCAGCTCGGTGAGAGGGTGACAACAGTTGGTGTGATTATTCGCAAATAGAAGAAACACAAATTAACTGTCAATTTCCCTCGGTCTGGGACCCCATGGAAGATCTCACCTCGTGGAGTTTCAATGATCATGAGAATAGTGGGGAATCAGCCCAGAACTACACGGGAGAATCTTGTCAATGATCTCCAGCCAGCTGGGACCATAGTCACCAAGAAAACAATTGGTTACACACTACACCGTTAAGGACTGAAATCCTGCAGTGCCTGCAAGGTCCCCTTGCTCATGAAAGCACATGTACCAGTCTGAAGTTTGCTAATGAACATCTGAATGATTCAGAGGAGAACTGGGGGAAAGTGTTGTGGTCAGATGAGACCAAAATCAAGCTCTTGGCATCAACTCAACTCGCTGTGTTTGGAGGAGGAGGAGTGCTGCCTATGACCCCAAGAACACCATCCCCCACCGTCATACATAGAGAACACCATCCCCATCGTCATACATGGAGAACACCATTCCCACCGTCATACATGGAGAACACCATCCCCCACCGTCATACATGGAAAACACCATCCCCCACCGTCATACATGGAGAACACCATCCCCCGCCGTCATACATGGAGAACACCATCCCCACCGTCATACATGGAGAACACCATCCCCCACCGTCATACATGGAGAACACCATCCCCACCGTCATACATGGAGAACACCATCCCCACCGTCATACATGGAGAACACCATCCCCATCGTCATACATGGAGAACACCATCCCCACCGTCATACATGGAGAACACCATGCCCACCGTCATACATGGAGAACACCATCCCCACCGTCATACATGGAGAACACCATCCCCACCGTCATACATGGAGAACACCATCCCCATCGTCATACATGAAGAACACCATCCCCACCGTCATACATGGAGAACACCATCCCCACTGTCATACATGGAGAACACCATCCCCCACCGTCATACATGGAGAACACCATCCCCACCGTCATACATGGAGAACACCATCCCCATCATCATACATGGAGAACACCATTCCCACCGTCATACATGGAGAACACAATCCCCCACCGTCATACATGGAGAACACCATACCCACCGTCATACATGGAGAACACCATACCCACCGTCATACATGGAGAACACCATCATACATGGAGAACACCATCCCCACCGTCACACATGGAGAACACCATCCCCCACTGTCATACATGGAGAACACCATTCCCACCGTCATACATGGAGAACACTGTCATACATGGAGAACACCATCCCCACCGTCATACATGGAGAACACCATCCCCACCGTCATACATGGAGAACACCATCCCCACCGTCATACATGGAGAACACCATCCCCACCGTCATACATGGAGAACACCATTCCCACCGTCATACATGGAGAACACCATCCCCCACCGTCATACATGGAGAACACCATCCCCCACCGTCATACATGGAGAACACCATCCCCCACCGTCATACATGGAGAACACCATCCCCCACCGTCATACATGGAGAACACCATCCCCCACCGTCATACATGGAGAACACCATTCCCACTGTCATACATGGAGAACACCATCCCCACCGTCATACATGGAGAACACCATCCCCCCACCGTCATACATGGAGAACACCATCCCCCACCGTCATACATGGAGAACACCATCCCCACCGTCATACATGGAGAACACCATCCCCACCGTCATACATGGAGAACACCATTCCCACCGTCATACATGGAGGTGGAAACATTATGCTTTGGGGGCGTTTTTCTGCTAAGGATGTAAATGTGTCAATGGGAGGAATAGTGCCCCATCATTGGTGTCAATGGGAGGAATAGCGCCCCATCATTGGTGTCAATGGGATGATTACTGCCCCATCATTGGTGTTAGTGGGAGCTATAGTGCCCCACTGTTAGTGTCAGTGTCAGGAACTATGTCAGCAACAGTGGGGGAATAATGCCCCAAGGGGCCGATAAAAGCAAGTAATGGGTCACATCCGGCCCTCAGGCTGCAGTTTGGAAGCCGCTATCCTATACTTATTAAAAAGTCCACATCCACAAAGCCTATTGTACTTCAGCGGTATGCGGAAATCACACCACCCTCTGTGCACGTGTAAACCTGGCCAGCCTAATAAAGCCTTATGACATATTAGTGCGTTGAATATTTCATAAGTTGCCTGCAGTTCAGCTGTGTGCAGGAGAACACAAGAGAGCTAACAATTGCAGAAATTCATTTAGTTGCGCACAACACAAGTATTGATAATCATCAACATTGCAGTCTACATGAGAAGACCCGTTATTAGGACACAGGTTTACAGTGATGTAATGAGTGATTCACTTCCCATTAGGGATTTCAACATGATTGCTTGACAATGAAGTTATGATGTGCTCAGGGGTTGGCAGGTCATTAGTTCACAGCTTAAGCACTTGGCACCGCGGCCAATTCTGGCATTTCTCTCCTATATGTAAAAAATCTTTTTTTTTTCTATAAAATTACTCAGACCCCCAAACAAACATATATAAATATAAATATATATATATATATATATATATATATATATATATATATATATATATATATATATATATATATATACACACACACTGCAACAACCACCATTTTATTCCCTATATATATCTATATATATATCTATATATATATCTATATATATATATATATATATATATATATTAGGAGAGACCCTAGGGAATAAAATGGCGGCCATTGAAATTTTTTATGTCACATGGTACTTCCGCTTTTTGGAATTCTTCCGTCTAATCCGGGTATTTGCTCCCAATTCCGGACATAGATCGCCACAGGTGATTTATGCCATGTCCGAGTTACAGAGTTACAGAGGAGGTCTAGTCCTAGAATGATTGCTCTAGCAATCACAGCAATACCTCACATGTGTG
The DNA here is from genome assembly GCA_029574335.1 of Rana kukunoris. Classification (NCBI taxonomy): domain Eukaryota; kingdom Metazoa; phylum Chordata; class Amphibia; order Anura; family Ranidae; genus Rana; species Rana kukunoris. The sequence goes on from CM056054.1 coordinate 229,865,426, forward strand.
GTTTGAACACCGTTTACATAGGCGGGCGCGATCTACATATGCGTTCGCGGACGATTTAAACATTTTTTTTTATTGTTTATTATGTTTGTTTTTTTTACACTTTCCCTTAAATTATTTATTTTTGTATCACTTTTTATCCTATTACAAGGAATATAAATATAAATTGGAATAGGAATAGGACATGACAGGTCCTCTTTACGCTGAAAAATAAAAATAAATCCATCTCAGGCTATTCTACAACAAAATTGTGTGCCAAAGCTGGAAGTGACGTCATGAAAATGTATCCAGCCTCCGAGGGTCATAGAGATGGCTGGGGACCATCTAGTCCTCGGCCAGCTCTATAACCAGCACCGTGCCCTTTAGGCTGGATTCACACCTATGCATTTTTAGTGCTTTTTGCAGATTTGCACTACAGTCAATTTACCGTTGATTCCTATGGAACATGTTCTGTAGTGCAAATCTGCAAAAGCACAAAAAATGCCATAGGTGTGAATGCCGCCATACAGAGAGCTGTACGTTTGTTTAAAAACGATTTCCCTGTTCTTCCAGAGGCAGAGGGGTGTTCGCTGCACTGATCCATACATTGGGCCAGATTCTCAGAAGAGATACGATGGCGTATCTCCAGATACACCGTCGTATCTCTGTTTCTGAGGCGGTGTATCTATGCGACTGATGCTTAGATACGCATAGATTTGGCGTAGATCCGACTGACGTAAGTCACTTACACCGTCGTGTCTAAGTTGCAATTTTACGCTGGCCGCTAGGTGGTGTTTCCGTCGATTTCTGCGTCGAATATGCAAATGAGCTAGATACGCGTATTCCCGAACGTATTTGCGCCCCGACGTCGTAGTTTACGTCGTTTGCGTAAGCGTAAGGTTACCCCTGCTATATGAGGGGTAACCTTGCGTAGATTCGGCGTATGCCATGTTAAGTATGGACGTCGGGACCGTGTCGTGTTTTTCCGTCGTTTACGTTGTTTGTGTAACTCGTTCTCGAATAGGGCTTTGCGTAAGTTACGTTCACGTCGAAACCAATGTATGTATTTGCGGCGTAATTTAGAGCATGCGCAGTGGAATACGTCCACGGACGGCGCATGCGCAGTTCGTTCGGCGCGGGGGCGCGCTTAACCACTTGCTTACTGGGCACATAAACCCCCTTCGTGCCCAGGCGAAATTTCAGCTTCCGGCACTGCGTCGCTTTAACTGACAATTGCGCGGTCGTGCGACGTGGCACCCAAACAAAATTGGCGTCCCTTTTTTCCCCACAAATAGAGCTTTCTTTTGGTGGTATTTGATCGCCCGTGCGGTTTTTATTTTTTGCGTTATAATGAAAAAAAGAGCGACAATTTAAAAATATATATATATTTTTTACTTGTTGCTATAATAAATATCCCATTTTTTTTTTTATATTTTTTTTTCTCAGTTAAGGCCGATACGTATTCTTCTACGTATTTTTGTAAAAAAAAAAAAAAAAATCACAATAAGTGAGTGCTTTGCGCAAAAGTTATAGCACCTACAAAATAGGGGACATAATTATGATTTTTTTTTTTATATTTTTTTTTTACTAGTAATGGCGGCGATCTGCGATTTTTATTGGGACTGCGATATTGCGACGGACACATCCGACACTTTTGACACATTTTTGGTGCCATTTACATTTATACAGCGACCAGTGCTATAAAAATGCACTAATTACTGTATAAATGTGACTGGCATTGAAAACACTAGGGGGTGAGGAAGGGGTTAAATGTATTGCCTGGGTGTGTTCTAACTGTATGGGGGGATTGGGGGAGGTGACCGATGCTGTCTCCCTATGTACAAGAGAAACAGCATCTGTCACCTCACTGACAGGACGTGAAGCTCTGTGTTTACACTCAGAGCTCCACGTCCCTGCTCTCTCACCGACGATCGCGTGTACCTGACGGACATCATGGCCGCCGGGTACACGCATCGGATCCTCGTGATGCGTCGGGACTGTTTTTCCCCGCCGCGCGCCACCCTGTGGCGCGCGCGGGGAATTACAAGCAAATCACGTCCAAAGACGTGACCCCGGCGCTTCAGGTCCGCGCTGTTCACGTATTTTGTTAATAGCGCGGACCTGAAGTGGTTAATTTAAATACAAGACGCCCACCTCCTTCCTACTTTGAATTACGCGGGCTTACGCCGGCCCATTTACGCTACGCCGCCGCAAGTTACGAAGAAAGTGCTTTGGGAATACAGCACTTGCCCGTAAAAGTTGTGGAGGCATAGCGTAAATGGGATACGCTAAGCCAGAACAAAAATACGCCGATCTACGAGAATCTGGCCCATTGTGTTTACTTTCACAGTTGGGCTGTGTTCCCCGGACTCGCCGTGCTTCCTGCAATGTGTGGAAACACTCTGCTGTGTATCCCAGACCAGAAGAATAAAAAGCAGCGAAGGCATGAAAAGCACAGATTGGATTTGCACAGTTGGGAGGATTTGTTGCTTACACATTCTAATGGATTGAAGTGAATCGGCTCATTACAATTAGCAGAGAGAGGGATCTGTCTGTGGCTGCAGATCTGTCAGCCTAACTGCGTCCATCCTACAGCCACCATATGTGCCAATGGCCGAGGATGTCAGAGCTGTGGGATTCAGGGACGAAACGCGCTGTTCTGCTGCGATATGACACTCATTTTATCAATGCAAATAAGTCAACGCAGCTCCGATGTACAGAACATGTGTTGCAGGGTAACACACCGCAGGGTAACGCACTAACAAGCATTGTGTTGGCAATGTCAATTTTTTAGGACATTGGAGTACTTTGCCAGCCCACCAGGGCTGCCAACCTCCCACATCATTTTTTACTGACCAAAACCTGGGAAATTTACTGGCGGAGCACATTTTTTACTGGCAGCCTAAGAAAGTACAGAACTCCTATTGAAAACTATCACAGTGAATATTTAAACAGTATAAACATGATATGGAAACACTGACAATACCTAGAACAGGGTAATTGCTTGATTTAGGCCCCTTTCCGTTGATCCCCACTGAGCCGGCGGATGACAGGGTGGTCCCCGCACACTGTGCAGGGACCGCCCTGTCTTTTCTTCGCTCTCCCCTATGGGGGGATCGGATAAACACGGACCATCACGTAGATACACGTCATCTCGCAGTTCAGCCAATAGGGGCGCGCACTGCCTCCCGCTTGCCCCTGACGCCGACGCGCGTACCCGGTGGGCGCGATCACCACCGCACCCGCGATCGCTCGTTACAGAGAGAGAACCAGGAGCTGTGTGCATAAACACACAGCTCCCGGTCCTGTCAGGGGGAGAAATGACTGATCGTCTGTTCTTACAATGTATGAAACAACGATCTGTCATTTCCCCAAGTCAGTCCCACCCCCCTTCAGTTAGAACACACCCAGGGAACATAATTAACCCCTTCCTCGCCCCCTAGTGTTAACCCCTTTCCTGCCAGTGGCATTTTTAAAGTAATCAATGCATTTTTATAGCACTGACCGCTATAAAAATGCCAATGGTCCCAAAAATGTGTCAAAAGTGTCCGACGTGTCCGCCATAATGTCGCAGTACATTACTAGTATAATTTTTTTTATATATTAATAAAAATGCCATAAAACTATCCCCTATTTTGTAAACGCTATGGGCTAGATTCAGGTACAATAGCGTATCTGTTTGCGGGCGTAGCATATCCTATTTATGCTACGCCTCCACAACTTTTACAGGCAAGTGCTGTATTCACAAAGCACTTGCTCCGTAAGTTGCGGCGGCGTAGCGTAAATGTGTCTGCATAAGCGCGCGTAATTCAAATTGGGCAGGTAGGGGGCGTGTTGTATTGAAATTAACCGTGACCCCACGTAAATTACGCGCCAAACGAACTGCGCATGCGCCGGCCGTGGACGTATCCCAGTGCGCATGCTCCAAATTACGCCGCAAATACTCATTGGTTTCGACGTGAACGTAACTTACGCAAAGCCCTATTTGTGAATGTTTTACGCGAACGACGTAAACAACGGAAAATTCTACGTTGTCCCGACGTCCATACTTAACATTACGTACGCCTTATATAGCAGGGGTAACTTTACGTCGGAAATACGCTTACGCAAACAATGTAAAAAAATACCACCGGCCACAAGTACGTTCGTGAATCGGTGTATCTAGCTCATTTGCAAATTCAACGCGTAAATCGCCACCTAGCGGCCAGCGTAAATATGCAACTAAGATACGATGGCGTAAGAGACTTACGCCGGTCGGATCTAAGACAAATCTATGCGTAACTGATTCTAAGAATCAGGCGCATAGATACGATGCCGCTCACGTATCTGGAGATACGCCGTCCTAACTCGTACCTGAATCTGGCCCTATAACTTTTGCGCAAACCAGTCAATAAACGCTTATTGTGATTTTTTTTTTTTTTTTACGAAAAATATGTAGAAGAATACGTATCTGCCTAAACTGAGGAAAAAAATTGTTTTTTATATATGTTTTGGGGATATTTATTATAGCAAAAAGTTAAAAATATTATTTTTTTTCCAAATTGTCGCTCTATTTTTGTTTATAGCGCAAAAACTAAAAACTGCAGAGGTGATCAAATACCACCAAAAGAAAGCTCTATTTGTGGGAAAAAAAGGACGCCAATTTTGTTTGGAAGCCACGTCGCACGACCGCGCAATTGTCAGTTAAAGCGGCGCAGTGCCGAATGGCAAAAAGACACAAGGTCCTTAAAGGGTTTGTAAAGGAATTTTTGTTATCTTAATAGCTTCATTTACCTTAATGCAGTGCTGTTTTCATGTCCTCATTGTTCGTTTTTGCTCTTAAGTTGCTGTAATCCTTCTCTGATCTCCACACTTCCTGGTTGTCTGTTTCCTTATAACCACAGTACTGGGAGCTTCTCTCTGTGGTCACTAATCAAGGAGGTGTGATTACTGTGTGTCTAAAACCCCTCAGCACCAATTACTTTCGTTTTACAAACCATCACTGCCCTGTAGTGGCTCTGTGGCTCTGTACATCAGAGAGACAGGAAACAACATGCAAAAACAAAACTAAACTGCAGGCACATTATATGATTGATTTTTATCTATTTTTAATCGTTTTTAAAAGGAATCAGTTAACTATTATGTCTCTATACCCTGTAAACAGTTATTTCAGCAAAAAAAAATGTTTTCCTTTACAACTCTTAAAGGGGTAGTTCCCCCAAAAACCTTTTTTTTTAACATTGATTGAGGCTCGTTTTGTCAAGGGGAATCGGGTGTTTTTTTTTTTAGAAATGAAGCCGTACTTACCGTTTTAGAGATGCATCGTCTCCGACGCTTCCGGGTATGGTCTCCGGGTCTAGGCGTTCCTATTTGATTGACAAGCTTCCGAGGTCGGATACATCGCGTCACGATTTTCCGAAAGTAGCCGAACGACGGTGCGCAGGCGCAGTATAGAGCCGCACCGTCGCTCGGCTTCTTTCTGCTACTCGTGACGCGATGTATGCGACCGTCGGAAGCCTGTCAATCAAATAGGCACACCCAGACCAGACGATCATACCCGGAAGCGACAGAGACGATGCATCTGTAAAACGGTAAGTACTGCTTTGTTTCTAATAAAAAAACACCCGATTCCCCTTGACATAACGAGCCTCAATCAATGGTAAAAAAAGGTTTTTGGGGGAATTACCCCTTTAAGTAATCTTCAGGGCTAAAATAATTTTTTAAATGTGTGTGCAACAAAATAAAAGAAAAAGGCAGCGAAAAGGTAAATTTTTGCTATAAAATCCACCATCTGATATCATTGTTGCTTCTGTTTCTATTTTTTATTAATTTTTTAAATCGTATTCATTTTGTATCGCATTTCCCTTAAATGGGACGCGGTGAGGTTTTCTGTGATGTCGTAGTGAAAGAAATTGCAATGTCCAAATCAATCAGTAGCAGACTTTCGGTATTTGGTTAACACTGAACTGCTGAAAGTTGATATGTGATTGGTCGCAGAGGCTTGCCGCACACGGCTGCTCATTTCTCTGTCTTATTAAATAAAAGCGGCGATTGTCTGCGCGCATTAAAACTGCCCCGTTGCGTCCATACAGCGAGGAGAGACAATCGGCGTGGTAAACCAATATTTAGTGCGGTGGATTCATTCTCTATGAGATAGCCGGATCCCTGAAGCATGAAATTGATAGAGCTAAATCTCGGAGCGGTAATAGACTTCATTCCAACGCTTTATACCAAGACGGCTTGAACTATCGACTGCTCACATTGTATATAGATGGCGGGTGTCCATTAAAAAAGTCTTCAAGATAAACACTGTCTTATATCTTGGGAAAACATTTTTATTTCCAGCTGTTGCTGGAGTTAATTATGTTGTCGGTAGAGATTGCTGATGGCTGAGGCTTCATATGGTGAGGATTGATTTTACTTACCGACTGTTTTGTACATCTGGTGATAAATTTAGGCCTCATGCACATTGGGGGCGTTTGAGAAAACAAGCTGCAAAACCACTACCAAAGCCAGGAAAAAGCGGCTGTAAAAATGTGCTTTCAGTAGCCTTTTGCATTGGCGTTAATGCGCGTTTAGCCGCGGTGGCGTTTAGCAGCGTTTCTCTGCCTCTAATCAGAATCAATGGTTCCCTATTGGAGCCCATTGATTTGAATAGAAGTCGCACTCGCACCAATGATGATCCGACTTGCAGCGCAACTTGTGTGCTGAGGAACTTGAAGGGGAACCCCTTGCAAAATGAAAAAAAAAAAAAATTGGCCACGCCAAAAAAAATACCTCATACTCATTCACCTAGAGACAGGGTTGTCGGGAAGATGTCCTTGTCCTCATCAACATGGGTACAATGTGCTTTGAGGTGGGGGGTGAAGGGTCCCCCCTACCCCAAAGCATCCACCCCCGATGTTGAGGACATGTGGCCTGGTATGGTTTAGGAGGGGGGGGTGCTCGCTCGTCCCCTCCCTTTCCTGACCTGTCGGGCTGCATGCTCGCATAAGTGTCTGGTATGGATTTTGGGGGGGGCGCGCATGCCGTTTTTTTGGTGTGGGGGTTCCCCTTAAAATCCATACTGGACCGAAGGGTCTGGTATCTTCTTGGGGGGAACCTTTGTTTCTATTGACTTCTATGGGAAAACTTGCTTTAATATGCAAGTGTTTTATATTACAAGTGTTCTCCTGGATCGGATTATGCTCGTAATCTAAGAGTCGGTTCACACTAAGGCGGCACGACTTTGCAAGTCGTCCTGTGGATGACTCCAGAGGGCGATTTGCAAGACGACTTCTGTATAGAAGTCAATGCAAGTCGCCCCGAGCCGCCCCCGAAGTCGTACAGGGAGTAAATTTCTAAGAACACTCCCATTGCACTGCATGGGAAGCGACCCAGTGTGAACCGACTCTAAGGGTTCCACTGTATAGTTTTTTTGTACCAAGACTTTCGACTGTTAATTTGCTTTGGGCTGAAATTTTTATTTTTATTTTTTTTATTTTATTTTTATCTATCAGTTTTTTTAAAATAAACTAACTGGTTGCTTTTTCCTGTCATTCCCGAGCAACCTCAGATGACAATCGCTTGTCTTTTTGATCTGTCTGTCTATCTCAGGGGCATTTCTAGGATCGTAACAGCCCAGGGGCACCTCTAGGCAGACAGATTAACCACTTAAGACCCGGACCCTTAGGCAGCTAAAGGACCCGGCCAGGTTTTGCAATTCGGCACTGCGTCTCTTTAACAGACAATTGCGCGGTCGTGCGACGTGGCTCCCAAACAAAATTGGCGTCCTTTTTTCCCCACAAATAGAGCTTTCTTTTGGTGGTATTTGATCATCTCTGCGGTTTTTATTTTTTGCGCTATTAAACAAAAATAGAGAGACAATTTTGAAAAAAAGTCAATGTTTTTTACTTTTTGCTATAATAAATATCCCCCAAAAATATATAAAAAAAAATGTTTTTCCTCAGTTTAGGCCGATATGTATTCTTCTACCTATTTTTGGTAAAAAAAATCGCAATAAGCGTTTATCGGTTGGTTTGCGCAAAATTTATAGCGTTTACAAAATAGGGGATAGTTTTATTGCATTTTTCTGATTTTTTTTTTTTTTACTACTAATGGCGGCGATCAGCGATTTTTTTCGTGACTGCGACATTATGGCGGACACTTCGGTCAATTTTGACACATTTTTGGGACCAATGTCAAAAAATGCATTTAAAGCGGATGGCCCCTTAAAAAAAAAATATTAAAAGCCAGCAGCTACAAATACTGCGGCTGCTGACTTTTAATATTAGGACACTTACCTGTCCTGGAGTCCAGCGGCGTCCGCAGCAGAGGACGAGCGTTCGCTCGTCTCTCTGCTGCTCCCCCCTCCATCCACGGTGAGGGAACCAGGAAGTGAAGTGCTCTGGCTTCACTGCCCGGTTCCCTACGGCACATGCGCGAGTCGCGCTGCGCCCGCCGATTGGCTCCCGCTGTGTGCTGGGAGCCCAGTGTTCCCAGCACACAACGGGAAAAACCCATCTTTTGCCCGAGACTGCGGGCCAGAAGTGGGTGCAAATACCTGTCTTTAGACAGGTATCTGCACCCCCCTCCCCCCCTGAAAGGTGTCAAATGTGACACCGGAGGGGGGGAGGGTTCCGATCAGCGGAACTTCACTTTAGGGTGAAGATCCACTTTAAAATGCACTGATTGTGAAAATGACAGTGCAGATTGGGAGTTAACCACAAGGGGGCGCTGAAGGGGTTATGTGTGACCTAATCTTTTTAACTGAATTGGTTTAAAAACCAAAATTATACATTATAATAACAAAATAAGTAATGGATGGAATAACAATAAATAAATAAATAAAATATATTTTTAAAACTGTATAATGCATGGAATGTATTATCTCCATATCTCAAAGGAGAAAAATGTGTTTTGTTTCATTTCGGATTCTTTTGTTAAGCTGATTAGACACTATCAACTGGAGTTGCGTGCAACCGAAAGTAACGAATGGAATTAAATACATTTTGGATTAATTTGTTATGTTATCATTCAGAGATTCAGTTTTTTTTTTAACAAAAAATAAAAAAAACAGCGGTGATTAAAATACCACCAAAAGAAATCTCTATTTGAGTAAAAAAAAAAATGATAAAGATTTCATTTGGATCCAGTGTTGGACGACAGCGCAATTGTCATTCAAAATGTGACAGCGCTGACAGCTGAAAATTGGCCGGGGCAGGAAGGGGGTGAAGGTGCCCGGTATTGAAGCGGTTAATAAACTATTGACTGAATTTATAATCTATCTCTATCCGGCCATAAATGTACTAACATTTTGGGTGGAAATTTCATGCTCAGATCACCCCCTGCAATCGCCGACAGATCTGTAACCATGTGGGCCGCATTACAGGGCTTCATACCCATCACATTTTATTATTCATATCCTTATCTTTGATCTTGCCGATGCTTGTACAGTAAAAATGTCTTCCAGCTAGCGTGGAGTAGCGGTGATCAAACGTCCTCCAGCTAGCGTGGAGCAACGGTGATTAAGGTTCAGCCGTTCCCCACCTCCAGTTTTTAGCACAATGGGATGGGTAGTGACGGCGGTGGGAAGCAGCGAACCAGCGAACGGGGAGGCAGAGGCATGATTTCTGGGCTGGCTGCTGAGTCACGCCGTCTATGGCTATTGAATTTATAACAGATCCTATGGGATCCTTGTCTGTGACGCTGCGACGTGACGTAAAGTCTGTGACATCTATTTCCCATCCCTTCTCCTTCCCATAGAGGAGACGTGACACGTGCCTGCTGAGCCCTTCGCTTAGACCAAGCTTCATCTTTGTTCAGTAAATGGGGAGAGTGGGGTGTGAATGGTAAACAGCATGGATTTCCAATAGTTCCTTAATTGGTAATTAATGAACTGGTAATGTAAGCTTGTTTTATTGTAACTGAGACAATTTGCATTTGTCAAATTGGTATCCCAAACATGCAACGTGGTCTTTATTAACCACTTCCCGCCTGATCAATAGGAGATTGACGGCCGGGAAGTGGTTATGAAATCGCGACTGGACGTTGTCCAGTCATTGTCTGACAGGCGCGAGTACAGGAGAGCCGATCGGCGGCTCTCCTGACAGGGGGGATTCGCGCTGATTGTTTATCAGCGCAGCCCCCCCCTCGGATGCCCACACTAGACCAACATGCCAGTAAAAAAAAAATAAGGGTGTTAGTCAGTGCCCACACATGGTCACTGACTGGAAACATAGATTCATCAGTGCCAACCCTCAGTGCCCATCAGTGCCACCCCACAGTGTCTATCAGTGCCACCCCTCAGTGCCAATCCATGCCCAATGCCCACCTATCAGTGCCCATCTGTGCCACCCATAAGTACCCATCAGTGCCACCCATAAGTGCCACCCATGAGTGCCCATCTGTGCTGCCTATGAGTGGCCAGTGCCGCCTATGAGTGCTCATCAGTGCCGCATATGAGTGCCCATTAGTGCCGCCTATGAGTGCCCATCAGTGCGCCCTATGAGTGCCCATCAGTGCCACCTATGAGTCCCCATCAGTGCCGCATACCAGCGCCGCCTATCAGTGCCCATCAGTGCCACCTCATTGGTGCCCATCAGTACTACCTCATTGGTGTCCATCAGTGCCACCTCATCAGTGCCCATCAGTGCCGCCATATCAGTGCTCGCAATTGAAAGAGAAAACGTACTTATTTACAAAAAGTTAACAGAAAAAAATAAAAATGTATTTTTTTTTCTATTTTTTTTGTCTTTTATTAGTTATCGGTTGGTTTGCGCAAAATTTATAGCGCAAAAAATAAAAACCGCAGAGGTGATCAAATACCACCAAAAGAAAGCTCTATTTGTGGGGAAAAAAGGACGCCAATTTTGTTTGGGTACAGTGTAGCATGACCGCGCAATTGTCATTCAAAGTGCGACAGTGCTGAAAGCTGAAAATTGGCTTGGGCGGGAAGGTGCGTAAGTGCCCCCCGGTATGGAAGTGGTTAATGTGATTACATGCATTTCCAGCAATAAAACCTTAAAGTTGATGTAAACCCAAATTTTTTTTTTTTTTTTTTATGTCACAATGTAGAGTATAAGATTTCCTATCATCTGTGCCCAGTCTTGCCACACAGAGTTAATCCAGCGTTGAGTAATCCTCTTTTAATGTTCAGTGAGAATTAACAGAATTCCAGATAAAAACTTGCCAAATTATAAAGTCTGTTTCTCTCTTCTTGCTTTGAGTGACAGGTTATTTACATATCTAGCTTGGACATGTTTATCATATGTTATGTTATGTTTATCATAACATGAGGTGATTCACAGTATAAAAAGTGAGAAATCCACCCCTCCCCCACATAACACATCCTGGTAATATACAATGAACTTTGGATCACCTCATGTTATGATAAACATAACATAACATATGATAAACATGTCCAAGCTGGATATGTAAATAACCTCTCACTCAAAGCAAGAAGAGAGAAAACGGACTTCATAATTTGGCAAGTTTTTATCTGGAATTCTGTTAATTCTCACTGAACATTAAAAGAGGATTGCTGAATTAACTCTGTGTGGCAAGACTGGGCACAGATTATAGGAAATCTTATACTCTACATTGTGACATCAAAAAAAAAAAAAGAGAATCTATAAACCTTAATTATTCTTTATTATATATATATATATGAGGTTGGAGAGGTCTGTGGGTGGTAGGAAACAAAGTCCAGGTGCAGAACAAGAATATATTGTCACAGAAGTCCAGCAATACAACAGGCCCGACGGGAAGGCAACCCGGCCAGGAAAACTCACAAGCTGTAACAGCAAAGCGGCAGTAGAGTGGTGGACAGGGCAGCCATCACAAATTTTGGGGCCCTGGAGCAGACAACCGGGGGGTCGACGACCCTGGGGACCATCGAGCCCCTTAGGCCGCGTACACACGATCGGCTCAAACCGATGAGAATGGGCAGAAGTCCAGTTTCATCGGTCCAAACCGACCGTGTGTACGGCCCATCGGTCCAAAACTTGCTTTAAAATCTGACCGATGGACGCCTAACCATCGGTCCAAACCGATGGTTAGTATGCAAAAGCATCGGTCCAAAAACCCACGCATGCTCAGAATCAAGTCGACACATGCTTGGAAGCATTGAACTTCATTTTTTTTCAGCACGTCGTTGTGTTTTAGGTCACCGCGTTCTGACACAATTGGTTTTTGGACTGATGGTGTGTACGCACATCAGACCATCAGTCTGTGAACCGATGAAAACGGTCCGTCGGACCATTCTCATCGGGTTGGACCGATCGTGTGTACGCGGCCTTACAGGTGTAATGCAAAAAAAATAATAATTAAATAATGATAAAATAAAAAAAACGGGAGGGGGGGCGGCCAGGCCTGTAAGTGGCCCCGGGGACCATTGGGCCCCTTACAGGTGTAATGCAAAAAATAAATAAATAATTAAATACATATTTTTTTTAAACGGTAGGGGGGCCAGCCAGGCCTGTAAGGGGCCCTGGGGAGTGTAATGCAATTAAATAAATAATAAAAAAAGGGAGGGTGCCAGCCGGACCCCTGGGGACCATCGGGCCCCTTACAGGTGTAATGCCTGTACCCCCCTGATGGCGGTCCTGGTGATGGACCAAAGGTTCTGACAGCATCTGTCTCAAGGAGTGGAATGCGGCCTGACAAGTCTACAGCCAAATGGGAAGGCTTTCATGAAGGATGGCGTGTCTCTGCTCTTTTCCTACCCATCTGGAACCTTTGCATGAGGCTAAGCACTGTCCCAGCCAGATGAGTGACCTGTCCCTACACTAGCCACTCGCAAAATGTGTGCCAAAAAGAGGAGCCAATGCCTTAAATAGACTCTGCTCGACCCAAGATGCCAAAGTCACATTGAATCAGATAGCTGCCTCACTGTAACCAAGGAAACCATAGAGGAACTAGGTTCCTCTCGACTTCCTCCTCCACCTACTGTACATTGTATTATAGCAAATAGACTGCACCTCCCTACAGGTCTATACATTATACCAAAATGTGGGACAACTGGGAAGGGAAGAGATGCAGAGGGATATGGTTCTCAAAAAGAGGCAGTCTATCGAAATGAGTAAAGTATACGTAAACGCAACACTAAAATCTTATTTCTATTTACATAATCTCTGTTGATACTGGAAGGACTGTGAAGCATGGTGCGGAGTCAATGATTCACAGTGCTGGGTACAATATACTTGGATTGAAAAACTGCAGCAACATTTCACGAATAAGCCGGTGAAAAGCCACCCAGGTGGGCACACTCGCAGTACAGTAGAGTGACAGGAGTAGATGAGGGGGGACTGAATGCAGCCTGACCATCTGGTCCCCAATCAGAAGAGTGTTCGAAAGAGATGAGGCCCTACTTTTGCCCTCCTCATCAGGAACCTTTCCTATCACTGTTACTTTCCCTCACAGACGGTGTACCTTCCCCTACTCTGTACACTCGCCAAAGTGTGTCAAAACCCAAGAACCAAGGCTTGAAAAAGCTTTGCCCGACCCAAGCTGGCTGCTTGAGTCACGTGAAGGGGGGCAGCATCCAACAGTGCTTGTAATCTTTCCTCATAACTAATGTCTTCCAGTCCCTTTATTAGCTTTGTTGCACTTCTCTGGACTCTCTCCAGTTCTAGCACATCCCTCCTGAGGACTGGTGCCCAGAACTGGATGGCATACTCCACACTTATTGCGATTTCTTTTACTGAAAATATGTAGAAGAATACACACAGAGGGTATCGCCGGGTGCCATAGTAGCAGCACCACGTGCACTTTACATAGAGGAGATCGCCACACAGGGCCTACCTGTTTCCCCACTCCATCTACCGCCATGGACCTCTTCCCGGCGACACCGGCTGCCTTCCATGTGGATATGGCTGGTCCGTCCCAACAGCCAAGCAGCATGCCTGACAACCTCCGCACCACCTTGCAGGCTCTCCTCACCAAGTTGGGTATCGTGGCTCTCATCCTCCGTATTGAGGAGGCGCACAGGCGGGACATCCAGGAGGTTAAAGCAGAGCTGCACACACTCTCGGACCGGGTGGATTCCAGAGAGGCTTTGATCTCCTCCCTCACACACCGGGTCTCAGCGCTGGAGCTCTCCCAGGTGTCCCAGGCAGCCACAGCCATTGATCTTCAGCACTATTTGGAGGATATGGAGGACCGCAGTTGCCGCAACAATTTGCACCTGTGGGTTCTCCCGGAGGCTACCGGAGCAGACCCAGACAGGCCCCGGGACGTTTTTTGCAGGATCCACCACTACAAAAAAAATAACTCATCCTTCGTAAGGCTTGGAAAGACGGAGATGTGGAATTTGATGGAGCTATGAAATGTCATTCAACTAGGCCAGGTTTACTTTTTAGGGTATAGTGAGCAAAGCCATGCCGATCATTCCTTAGTGACCAAATATACATTTGGAAAGGCTGGTGTACAGAAAGGATACATCATACAATTACAGAGCCAGTTATTTCAGCTGTCAGCCCCCGTCACTGTGCGGAGGGGGCAGCAGTGGAGGTTTGGGACTTAGAATTGCTTTATTGACCCATTTCTAATGGCCTTCGTGTCTTATTATACCACTGACCTCCAGAACTACAAAGAAGAGGAATGACTGTGAAGGACACAAGAAATGGCTGTGAGTGTCCTCAATGAATTGGGAATAGAGAGGTGTTCCGATTCCAAAACATCTACCGTCCCCGTGGATCTGAGTTCCAGCATCTTGTTGCCAACAACTTTCTATTGGCGCACCAAAGTAGGTTAATTAGTTAATTAGAAGGTAACTGGAGCATCACGGAAGACTTTACCTCCAAACCGCACAAGGAGGACTCATTAGTGCCGGCGTTTCTCGTCTTATCCCTCGGTGCAGAATTTAAACAAAAAATAGAATTATCCGAGCTGACCACAGCCATACACACTTTTTAAGCCAATCATATTTGTTTGAAACTGAACCCCGGGTATGACCTTAATTGCATATTTAAGTTGGTTCAATGTTTGACCTTGGTATTTGTCTGAATAAAAAGTGATTTGACCTAAATTGGTTCAGCCTGGCACAATGCAAAATGTACGCGGTGCCGCCAGTTGCGCTGTGCTGCAATGCATGTCTGTTGGCAAGGTGCATTTGATTGGTCTTGGAGAGAAGGCCTGGCTCGTAGTCTCTGCTCTAATTCATGCCAAAGGTGTTCTATTGGGTTGAGGTTAGAACCAGTGGCGGCTGGTACTCAAATTTTTTTTGGAGGCGCAAACATTGTGAAAAATACTGAAACAAAAACATCAATTGTGCTATCAAACGCAGCTAATCTGCCCAGCAAATGCAGTCACTCTGCCCATCATATGCAGCCACTCTGCCCATTATATGCAGCTACTGTGCCCATCATATGCAGCCACTGTGCCCATCATTTGCAGCCACTGTACCCAGCAAATGCAGCCACTGTACCCAGCAAATGCAGCCAACTCTGCCCATCATATGCAGCCACTGTATCCATCATATGCAGCCAACTGTGCCCAGCAAATACAGCCACTCTGCCCAGCAAATACAGCCACTCTGCCCAGCAAATGCAGCCAATCTGCCCATCACATGCAGCCACTGTGCCCATCATATGCAGCCACTGTGCCCAGCAAATGCAGCCAACTCTTCCCATCATATGCAGCCACTGTGCCCCTCATATGCAGCCTCTGTGCCCAGCAAATGCAGCCAAATGTGCCCATAATATGCAGTCAACTGTGCCCATAATATGCAGCCAACTGTGCCATTCATATGCAGCCAACTGTGCCCATCATATGCAGCCAATTGAGCCCATCATATGCAGCCTCTCTGCCCAAATGTAGCCAAATGTGCCCCATCAATTGCAGCCTCTGTGCCCATATTATGCAGCCACTGTGCCCAGCAAATGCAACCAACTGTGCCCATCAATTGCAACCCCGGTGTCTATAATATGCAGTCACTGTAATCCCCCACCCTGCCTGCTCTCCCATCCGCCTGCTGTCTGTCCGACCCAAGATGGCTGCCAAAGTCACATGGGGCATCAGCATTCAATCAGATAGCTATCTCACTGTAACCAAGGAAACCATAGAGGAACTAGGTGGCAGGTCAGCTGTTGGACGGGTAGCGTGGTAATGCCTCCTGTGTAATCCGTCTTCTTCCTGGTATTGGTTCCTCCTGATTGGTTGAGAGGCGGTTCTGTATTAGCAAAGCAAATATTAATTTGCACCCTGCGCCCTTAATGGACGCACCGCCACTGGACAGGACTCTGTGCAGGTCAGTCAAGTTCCTCTACCCAAAACTTGCTCATCCATGTCTTTATGGACCTTGCTTTGTGCAGTGGTCCAAATAATTTGGTGGAGGGGGGATTATGGTGTGGGGTTGCTTTTCAGGGGTTAGGCTTGGCCCCTTAGTTCCAGTGAAGGGAACTCTTAAGGTGTCACCATACCAAGACATTTTTATGATTTCATGCTCCCGACTTTGTGGGAACAGTTTGGGGATGGCCCCTTCCTGTTCCAACATGACTGCCCACCAGTGCACAAAGCAAGGTCCATAAAGTCCATAAAGACATGGATGAGCGGGTTTGAGGTGGAGGAACATGACTGGCCTGCACAGAGTCCTGACCTCAACCCAAAAGAACACCTTTGGGATGAATTACAGCGGAGACTGTGAGCCAGGCCTTCTCATCCAACATCAGTGCCTGACCTCACAAATGCGCTTCTGGAAGAATGGTCAAACCTTCCCATAGACACACTCCTAAACCTTGTGGATGCCTTCCCAGAAGAGTTGAAGCTGTTATAGCTGCAAAGGGCGGGACCAACTCAACATTAAACCCTACGGACTAAGACTGGGATGCCATTAAAGTTCATGTGTGTGTAAAGGCAGGCGTCCCAATACTTTTGATAATGTAGCATACTTTAAGTCCCGGTTCACACTGCGCGACTTCGGCACGACTTTAACAGATTGTATTTTCCAACTATCAATTGACTGTGTGTGTTTTATCGATCAAATGGGTTGTTGACTATAAATCAATTATTTATATCGGTAGAGATCAGTCAGAAGTAACTGATCACTTATGTAAGCGATCGATATTGTCACACAGGAAGAGTATAATGACCTCGGCGCGCACGGGACGCGTTCCTCTGACAGGCAGGCGAAGGCATTAGCTGCCCTTACACGTGTCTCATTAGTATGGATCACAAACCACAGGGGGCGCCTCTCACACTCTCGCCCCCCTCTGTGCCGCTGTAATGTATAGAAACCACAAGCCTCATTCCATTAACCATTCGCCTGCCAGAACCATATGCCCTGCAGGTATTATTCGCTCTCCTTGTCAAACTAAACGGTCGTCTGTGGCGTTCTACAATAAGCGGCTGACGCCGTATACAAAAGTGTGCAATCATCTGTCTGTGTCTTCCACTTGCCCCCGGATCACTGAGCGCGTCTGGGAAAAATAATGGCAATATGTTTTGTGCGCAAGAAGAGCTTGCCTGGAATGTACGTTTTATCTGGCGTGGACGTTACCGATAGACGTTTCCAAGAACTAAGGGCCGGCTTTGGTTTTCTATAAGTACCCTTGAGGGGGCTGCTGTTAGAACTCACGGGGCCCCATACAGCCTACCTGGAGCCCCCTCAAAAATATCAAATAATATTTTCGCTAGTGCGGAGGAGGTAATATGCCTCCTCACTGCCTGTGAAGTGCTTTATAGAGGTCAATAGAGGCACACGTGACTGGGTCCTTTTTTTCTTTAATTATTTTTTAGAATTTTTATTTTATTGTACTTTTTCTTTTAGAATTGTTTATTTGTTTCAATTTTTTTATTAACTTTTTTTTTTAAATAATTTTTATTTTATAAATTTTTTCTAATTTTGTTTTTTTTAGATTTTTTTTATCATTTTTTAATTAAAAAAAAAAAAAATTTAAATGTTCATATTTTTTTTGTATTTCATTTATTTTAACTGCCCTGTTGGGGGGCTTTGGTAAAATATGAAGGGTCTAAACAGACTCCTAATGTCTCAGATTTTTTTATAATTTGTATTTATTTATTTTTTCAAATTTTTTATTTTTTATCATTTGTTTAACATTTTTTTATTCTTTTATCATTTTTTTTATTCTTTTTGTATTTACATTTTTATTACTTTTAATTTAGAATTCTTTATCTATTTATTTGTATCTATTTATTTATTTATTAGAATTTATTTAATTTTTTTCATATTTTTTTTATTTACTTTTTTTTATGTTTTTACATTTTTAACTGCCCTTTGGTAAAATATCAAGGGTTTAAACAGACCCCTGATGTTTCAGATTTTTTTTTAGAATTTGTATTTAATTATTTTTTCAAATTTTTAATTTTTTATCATTTTTTTTTATTATTATTATTATTTTATCATTTTTTTATTCTTTTTGTATTTACATTTTTATTTCTTCTAATTTAGATTTTTTTATTTATTTTTATCTATTTATTTTTATCTATTTATTTTTATCTATTTATTTATTAGATTTTTTTTCATATTTTTTTGTATTTACTTTTTGTTTATGTTTTTACATTTTCAACTGCCCTTTGGTAAAATATTAAGGGTTTAAACAGACCCCTGATGTTTCAGATTTTTTTTTATAATTTGTATTTATTTATTTATTTATTTTTTTCTAATAATTTATTTTTTATATTTTTTTATAAATGTTTTAAAAAAAAATGATATTAATATTTTTATGTTTTTTAACCTAGTTTGTATTTATTTTTTTAATTATTTTCATCTTTTTTTATTCTTTTTGAAACTGGGGTAATGCATTGGGCAAGTTAGGCGGCCTTTGGCGGCGATCAAGAAGGGGGGGTGTGGGCAGGGCTGCTGATAGGGGGGGACCACCAGCCCTCCTGTAGGGGGCCCAGGCAAACAGGGGGGCCCAGACAGCAGAGGGAATCATTGTGGTCGGATGGAGGGGCAATTATAGAATTACTTCCCCCCTTCCTGTTCTGCCTGCTTCCGATCCCCCTCTGTGCCCCATGTCACTGCGCTGCCCCCCATGGCACTGCTGGCTTACCTGTCTCATAAAAAAATTTACAAATTGTAAAATAAAATACATTTTTACATTCTTTAAAAAATTATATAAAAAAAAAGTTAATTTTTTTTTTCAAAACTATTTAAAAAGGGCCTAATTCACACAGGTTTGTGTCCGCTAATAATGATTTTAGTGTATTTGTTTGTGAAAATATTGATTTTATATATTTGGGGGGGGGGGGGGGCTGGGGGGCCCTGTCAGGTAGGCTGTACGGGGCCCCGTGATTTCTAACAGCAGCCCTGGGTGTGGGGTGGTCGGTTGTTTGGCAAAATGCCCCAAGCCCCCCCCCCCCCCCCCCAAAAGAAAATTGAGCACCAGCCGACAGCATGACTTGAACCCGGTGCTGATATTTGTACGATGGAAGATAGATGAACAGCTCCAGGTGAATATCTTTAGTGACGGCCTTTAGGCTTCACTAGAATTTATATATTTATATATTTTTTGCTACAATGTATGTTTTCTTATTTCCCGCAGAGATGTAGATGAGCCCTCAATCTCGTTATAACGGAAGGATTTAACCACTTATTGACAGACGGCTCATTCGCAGCACACAGAAATCAATACAATCCTAACGTGATAAATGTCAACAAGCAGTTAAGGCGGAAATGCAGCCCGGGGGGGGGGGGGGGGGGGGGGTCTCTGGCTCTCGCTGTAATGCTCATGAACGGCCTAATAGCTCATTATGGAGACATTATGGAAAAACGGAAGGATAGCGCCGGAATTCTAAGGTTATCCTATTGGAATAGCAGCTGTAGTGGTGTTTGGATGGAGTATTTGGATTCTGGGTTGGCAGCATCTGTCTGTAACCAAGGACTTGTTCACACTAGTGGTTGGGGGTGGTAAAACCCTGCGGTTGAGCCAGAGTTTTACCAGCCCCCAACAGTTCTCTCTATAGCTATAGAGACAGCAGACGTGGGTTTACACATGCCACGAATACAACCAGTGGCGGATGTTGGGTTGATTTGGGGGGATGACAAACAACCCCCCCCCCCCGGGCCGCTGGTGAAGCCGCACTAGCACAACTGTCCCTACCACCCCCCCCCCTCTCGCAGGGAAACGCCAAAACCTGCAGCAAAAAAAATGCGTCGTGGCACTAACACCTCCAGTTAACCCCATCCACAGCAAACCCCACCCCCCCAGCAAACGTCCCCACACCCCCAGCAAACCCCCCACACCCCCCCAGCAAACCCCACCCACAGCAAACCTCACACCCCCAGAAAACCCTACCCACAACAAACCCCCCCACACCCCCAGCAAACCCCACCCACAGCAAACCTCACACTTCCAGAAAACTCTACCCACAACAACCCCCCCCCCCCACACCCCCAGCAAACCCCACCCACAGCAAACCTCACACCCCCAGCAAACCCCACCCACAGCAAACCTCACACTTCCAGAAAACTCTACCCACAACAACCCCCCCCCCACACCCCCAGCAAACCCCACCCACAGCAAACCTCACACCCCCAGCAAACCCCACCCACAGCAAACCCCACCCACAGAAAACTCCCCTACACCCCCCCCCCAGCAAACCCCACCCACAGCAAACCCCCCCACACACCCCCAGCAAACCCCACCCACAGCAAACCCCACACACACCCTCAGCAAACCCCACCCACAGCAAACCTCACACCCCCAGCAATAACCCCACCCACAGAACCCCCCCCCCCCCCCAACACACACCCCCAGCAAACCCCCACCCACAGCAAACCCCCCACACACCCCCAGCAAACCCCACCCACAGCAAACCCCCCACACACCCTCAGAAAACCCCACCCACAGCAAACCTCACACCCCCAGCAAACCCCACCCACAGACCCCCCTCCCCCCACACACACCCCCAGCAAACCCCACCCACAGCAAACCTCACACCCCCAGCAAACCCCACCCACAGCAAACCTCACACTTCCAGAAAACCCCACCCACAACAACCCCCCCCCCACACACCCCAGCAAACCCCACCCACAGCAAACCTCACACCCCCAGCAAACCCCACCCACAGCAAACCCCACCCACAGAAAACTCCCCTACACCCCCCCCCCAGCAAACCCCACCCACAGCAAACCCCCACACACCCCCAGAAAACCCCACCCACAGCAAACCCCACACACACCCTCAGCAAACCCCACCCACAGCAAACCTCACACCCCCAGCAAACCCCACCCACAGAACCCCCCCCCCCACACACACACCCCCAGCAAACCCCCACCCACAGCAAACCCCCCACACACCCCCAGCAAACCCCACCCACAGCAAACCCCCCACACACCCTCAGAAAACCCCACCCACAGCAAACCTCACACCCCCAGCAAACCCCACCCACAGACCCCCCTCCCCCCACACACACCCCCAGCAAACCCCACCCACAGCAAACCCCCCACACTCCCTCTGATGTCTCCCAGCCACTGTTTAAATGCATCTTAGTGCCTAAAGGCGGAGTTCCTTTTTGTGTGGAAATTGTGATTGGCTTCTGATCATAAATGGTGACAGGCTGAGTTCACAGCACATCTAGAGAACTGACCATGCTGTGCTCTCCTGCTTAGTGCGGTCAGTTTTAATAGGACAGCCAACCCCTATTGATGTGTCCAGCCCCTTTCAGGGCACCGATTGATCAAAGCGTCAGGTTATCCTATTGGACGCCTAGCGCCGGTAGGAGCAGAGGAGGAGACGCATTGCGGAAGCTGCTCCAGGAGAGGACACCGCCTCCCAGCAATTTATTAAACTTTAGTTCCACTTTAAATCTCTAAGGGCTCAAACACACTAACAGTTGAGGAGGAGTGGTAAAACCCAGCCATGCTTTTACCACCCCCCCCCCCTCCACCCCAACCGCTACCCCCCAAATGCCGCAACAAAAATGATACCCCCCGGTGACCCATTCAAGTGCAAGTGTTTGAAGGTTTAAGAGGTTAAAGCAGGCAGTGGGAAGGTGATACAATGCCTCCTCACCACCTGTCAAATGCTGTCTGAAGAGTGATCTGAATGTGATCTCTCTTCAGAGACCAAGTATACAGTCCGAGTATAATTCTGTGATTTAACCACTTGCTGACCGCTGCATGATTATATATGTGGGCAGAATGACTCTGCTGGGCATATAGACGTACCTGTACGTCCCCTTTAAGAAGCGGCATTGTGGGCGCATACGCGACCTCCATGAGTGTGACCGCGGGTCCCACGGATTCAATGTCCGCAGGGAGTCCCGCGATCGTCTCACGGAGAGGAAGAACGGGGAAATGCTGATGTAAATAAGCAATTGCCTATTCTTCCAAGTGACAGGACACTGATCACAGCTTCCTATAATCGGGAGCAGCGATCAGTGTCATGTCACACACAGCCACGCCCCCCCACAGTTAGAACACATCCCTAGGACACACTTAACCCCTTCAGCGCCCCCTACTGGTTAACCCCTTCACTGCCAGTCACATTTACACAGTAATCAGTGCATTTTTATAGCTGATGGCTGTATAAATGTGAATGGTCCCAAAATAGCGCCAAAAGTGTCCGATGTGTCCGCCATAATGTCGCAGTCACAATAAAAATTTCAGATCGCAGCCATTACTAGTAAAAGAAAAATATTAATAAAAATTCCATAAAACTATCCCTTATTTTGTAGACGCTATGGCCTAGATTCACAAAGCGATTACGCCTGTGTAAATGTTGTTAGACTGGAGTAATTTCGACTTACGGGCGTTTTTACGCTAGTCGAAATCCTCAAACCATGAAAAGACACCTGCGGGCTTCATTTCGACTGTATTACGTGTTAGTACGCCTTCAGATCTACGCTGCCAGAAAATTGCGGCCACTGGGCGGACTTCCTGTTGTTTTTCGCCGTCAGGGTATGCTAATGAGCTTTTGCCTGCAATCCACAAAATTTCGCACTTTCAACGCAATCTCTTACGGCACCTTTAGTCATCTTTTTTTTCCGTTTCACTATACCTGCTTTTTGCTGGTCTAATATTAGACAGCCCATGTTAAGTATGGCCGTCGTTCCCGCGTCGAATTTCAACGTTTTCCGATGTCTTTTA
The DNA here is from genome assembly GCA_029574335.1 of Rana kukunoris. NCBI lineage: Eukaryota > Metazoa > Chordata > Amphibia > Anura > Ranidae > Rana > Rana kukunoris. Next base: position 229,888,413 of record CM056054.1, read on the forward strand.
TTATTTTTAACGTAAGTCGTCCGGGAATAGGAATGTTCGTAAACGCCGCTACTCAAACAACGAATGACGTCACGACGTGATTTCGCGCAATGCACGGCGGGAAATTCCTGAACAGAGCATGCGCAGTTCGATCGTCGCGGGGACGCGCTTAATTTAAATGCTTCACGCCCCCTAATCACGTATTTCGATTGCGCGGCGGAAAAAAAATACGAAACAATAGCGTACGCGCAAAAAAACTACCTGAATTCGGTGTAGAGTCTGGTGAAATACGGCAGCGTACCGTATTTCGATTACGCAGCGGAATATTACGTCTTTGTGAATCTGCCCCTATGACTTTTGCGCAAACCAATCAATATACGCTTATTGCGGGGTTTTTTTAACCAAGAATACGTACCGGCCTAAACTGAAGACATTTTTTTTTTATATATTTTTTGGGGGATATTTATTATAGAAAAAAATATTGCTTTTTTCCCAAAATTGTCACTTTTTTTTTGTTTATAGCGCAAAAAATAAAAACCGCAGAGGTGATCAAATACCACCAAAAGAAATCTCTATTTGTGGGAAAAAAAGGACGTCAATTTTGTTTGGGAGCCACGTCGCACGACCGCGCAATTGTCAGTTAAAGCGACGTAGTGCCGAATCGTAAAAAAGTGCTCTGGTCTTTGCCCAGCCAAATGGTCCGGGGCTGAAGTGGTTAAACTTTAGATCAGGCAGAGAATAGAAATAGGCAAAACTTCTTCTTTTTTTTTTCTCATTTTACAGTATGTGGCTATCTGTGTTCCATTGAGATTTCCCTTTACTTCCTGCCTTATAGCCAAAAAGAGGAAGTGAGAGGAAATCCCTCCAGAGTGAGGGAACCCCGTTGGAAGATTTCCCCTCCATTCCTGTTCTGGTGACACCCCAAAACTCTTGGTGATAACAGTAAACAGGACAAATAGAGGGGGTGAATCTCCATAAGATAAAATCATTTTAAGCCACATCAGACTTCAATGTGAAAAATGTGCGATAAACACCAAAATTGCTTAGCCCCCCCCCCCCCCCCCTAGCTTTCCATTGGCTAAAAATAATTACTGTTGAATTCCAAGAATGACAATTTTTTGAGTTCCGCACCTGTGGGATCCCTGTGATTGCCGGAAGCGCCCGTGTCCCATGTCAAGCTGCTGCACTTCTGCTTACTGAATACAGGAGGTCGCTCAGCATGGGCACCATTCTATGAACACTTTGTTTATTGATCTCTGACTTACCCTGACCACCAGTGGAAAGGGAAAGGGGGTACTGCCACACCACCAATGGAATGACATACTTCCACACTGACCACCAATGGAAGGAGGTATTTCCACACTGACCACAAATGGGAGGGGCACTTCCACACTGACCACCAATGGAGGGGGGTACTTACAGACTGACCACCAATGAAAGGAGGTACTTCCACACTGACCACAAATGGGAGGGGCACTTCCACACTGACCACCAATGGAAGGAGGTATTTCCACACTGACCACAAATGGGAGGGGCCCTTCCACACTGACCACCAATGGAGGGGGGTACTTACAGACTGACCACCAATGAAAGGAGGAACTTCCACACTGACCACAAATGGGAGGGGCACTTCCACACTGACCACCAATGGAAGGGGGTACTTCCACACTGACCACAAATGGGAGGGGGTACTTCCACACTGACCACCAATGGAAGGGGATACTTACAGACTGACCACCAATGAAAGGAGGTACTTCCACACTGACCACCAACGTAGGGAGGTACTTCCACACTGACCACAAATGGAAGGGGACACTTCTGCACTGATCACCAATGGAAGGGGGCACTTACACACTAACCAGCAATGGAAGGAGGTACGTCCACAGTGATTCGAGGTACCAGCAGCAATGTGTGGCAAGCTGCAGGGGGAGTTCTGAGACTAAGGATCCCCAAGCAGCCATCCCAAGAACACGCCCCCAATCACAGAAAAATGAAAGGGCCGCCTCTGCATCTGAGGTACCAGCAGCAATGTGTGGCAAGCTGCAGGGGAGCCGCTGGGCCAGAGTTTTAAGACTCTGGGTCCCCAAGCTGCCATCCCAAGACCACGTCCCCATCACAGGCAAATTAGGTGGCCGCGAGGCCCCTGCAAGTGTGAGGCCTTAGGCTGTGGCCTACTTTGCCTAATTAAAGAGCCTCTCATTAAGACAGCCCTGATTAGCAGGGGTTCCCTGAGACCTGAAAAATATTCCAAAGGTTCCTCCGTATTAAAATGGATGAGAAATGTTCTTATAGAGGCTACAATGTATCTTTATATCTAAGGAAACAGAAACCAAACATGTACATTGTTGCATCTTCCCAACATGCTATTTTAAGGACAGATTGAGCTTTTGGATGGAAATTCCAACCATGTGTTGGCTCCATCGGACTTTTGTTGGCGGAAACTTTTTGTTGGCGGAAATCCCAAAATAGAGCTGGTTCTCTATTTTGGGAAATTCTGCTCGTCTGTATGCAATTCCTACGCGCCAAAAAAAAACCACACACATGCTTAGAAACAAGCAGAAGAGCCAAACTACCTACTGAACTTCATTGATCTTGTCGTGCGTCTCGTACATCACCGCGTTCTTGGCGGTCAGAATTTCAAACAAGATTTGTGTGACCGTGTGTATGCAAGAGAAGTTTGAGCCAACATATTTCGTCCGAAAAAAAAAACTATGCATGAATCTATCCATTACATATAGGGGGGTGGCCTGGAGAGAGAGGGTGGCTCCCAGGCGCCCCTAATGGACAGGTCGCCACTGCCCATCATTGGTGTCAACGGGAGGAATAGTGTCCCATCATTGGTGTTAGTGGGAGGATTAGTGCCCCATCATGGTGTCAATGGGAAGCATAGTGCCCCATCATTGGAGTTAGGGGGAGGATTAGTGTCCCATCATTGGTGTTAGTGGGAGGAAAAGTGCCCCATCATGGTTTCAATGGGAAGAATAGTGTTCCATCATCGGTGTTAGGGGGAGGATTAGTGTCCCATCATTGGTGTTAGGGGGAGGATTGGTGTCCCATAATTGGTGTTAGGGGGAGGATTAGTGTCCCATCATTGGTGAAAGTGGGAGGATTAGTGCCCCATCATCGTGTCAATGGGCAGAATAGTGCCCCCATCATGATGTCAATGGGAAAAATAGTGCCCCATCATGGTGTCAATGGGAAGAATATTGCCCCATCATGGTGTCAATGGGAAGAATAGTGCCCCATCATGGTGTCAATGGGAAGAATAGTGCCCCATCATGGTGTTAATGGGAAGAATAGTGCCCCATCAATGTGTAAATGGGAATAATAGTGCCCCATCCTGGTGTCAATGGGAAAAATAGTGCCCCATCATGGTGTCAATGGGAAGAATAGTGCCCCATCATGGTGTCAATGGGCAGAATAGTGCCCCATCATGGTGTCAATGGGCAGAATAGTGCCCCATCATGGTGTCTGTGGGAAGAATAGTGCCCCATCATGGTGTCAATGGGAGGAATAATGCCCCATCATGGTGTCAGTGGGAAAAATAGTGTCCTATTGTTGGTGTCAGTGGCAGGAACTATTACAGCAACAGTGGGGGGAATAATGACCCAAGGGCCGGATAGAAGCACGCAAAGGGATGCAGTTTGGAGACCACTGGCCTACACCAAATCTGATCTGATTGGTCTTTGGAAAAACTGACAAGTTGAACTTGGGAAATGTGGGGTGCTTTTTCCCAGTCTTAGGCCTACTTGGCTTGTAACCCAAGTATCAGTAACTCTTTACTCAATGCCAGGATTCTGAATTCAGGGACATTTTTGGAAATCAGGGTGAGTTTTTATTACATATCGGTGAATTGAAATTGAGTGTAAGGTAAGTGCTCGGTTGTAGTTGTACGGTATGAGAGAATTTGGTGTATTTCGGGTCAGTGTATGGCCAGTGCTGGGCTGTAGTTGTACGGTATAAGAATTTGGTGTATTTCGGGTCAGTGTATTGTAAGTGCTCGGCTGTAGTTGTACGGTATGAGAGAATTTGGTGTATTTCGGGTCAGTGTATGGCCAGTGCTCGGTTGTAGTTGTACGGTATGAGAATTTGGTGTATTTCGGGTCAGTGTAAGGTAAGTGCTCGGCGGTAGTTGTACAGTATGAGAGAATTTGGTGTATTTCGGGTCAGTGTATGGTAAGTGCTCGGCTGTAGTTGTACGGTATGATAATTTGGTGTATTTCGGGTCAGTGTATGGTAAGTGCTCGGTTGTAGTTGTACGGTATGAAAATTTGGTGTATTTCGCGTCAGTGTATGTCCAGTGCTTGGCTGTAGTTGTACGGTATGAGAGAATTTGGTGCATTTCGGGTCAGTGTATGGCCAGTGCTCGGCTGTAGTTGTACGGTATAAGAATTTGGTGTATTTCGGGTCAGTGTATGGTAAGTGCTCGGCTGTAGTTGTACGGTATGAGAATTTGGTGTATTTCGGGTCAGTGTATGGTAAGTGTTCGGTTGTAGTTGTACGGTATGAGAGAATTTGGTGTATTCGGGTCAGTGTATGGCCAGTGCTCGGTTGTAGTTGTACGGTATGAAAATTTGGTGTATTTCGGGTCAGTGTATGGTAAGTGCTCGCCTGTAGTTGTACAGTATGAGAATTTGGTGTATTTCGGGTCAGTGTATGTCCAGTGCTTGGCTGTAGTTGTACGGTATGAGAGAATTTGGTGCATTTCGGGTCAGTGTATGGCCAGTGCTCGGCTGTAGTTGTACGGTATGAGAATTTGGTGTATTTCGGGTCAGTGTATGGTAAGCGCTCGGCTGTAGTTGTACGGTATGAGAGAATTTGGTGTATTTCGGGTCAGTGTAAGGTAAGTGCTCGGCTGTAGTTGTACAGTATGAGAGAATTTGGTGTATTTCGGGTCAGTGTATGGTAAGTGCTCGGCTGTAGTTGTACGGTATGAGAATTTGGTGTATTTCGGGTCAGTGTATGGTAAGCGCTCGGCTGTAGTTGTACGGTATGAGAGAATTTGGTGTATTTCGGGTCAGTGTAAGGTAAGTGCTCGGCTGTAGTTGTACAGTATGAGAGAATTTGGTGTATTTCGGGTCAGTGTATGGTAAGTGCTCGGCTGTAGTTGTACGGTATGAGAATTTGGTGTATTTCGGGTCAGTGTATGGTAAGTGCTCGGCTGTAGTTGTACGGTATGAGAGAATTTGGTGTATTTCGGGTCAGTGTATGGCCAGTGGTCGGCGGTAGTTGTACAGTATGAGAGAATTTGGTGTATTTCGGGTCAGTGTATGGTAAGTGCTCGGTTGTAGTTGTACGGTATGAGAATTTGGTGTATTTCGGGTCAGTGTATGGCCAGTGCTCGGCTGTAGTTGTACGGTATAAGAATTTGGTGTATTTCGGGTCAGTGTAAGGTAAGTGCTCGGCTGTAGTTGTACGGTATGAGAATTTGGTGTATTTCGGGTCAGTGTAAGGTAAGTGCTCGGCTGTAGTTGTACAGTATGAGAGAATTTGGTGTATTTCGGGTCAGTGTATGGCCAGTGGTCGGCGGTAGTTGTACAGTATGAGAGAATTTGGTGTATTTCGGGTCAGTGTATGGTAAGTGTTCGGTTGTAGTTGTACGGTATGAGAGAATTTGGTGTATTCGGGTCAGTGTATGGCCAGTGCTCGGTTGTAGTTGTACGGTATGAAAATTTGGTGTATTTCGGGTCAGTGTATGGTAAGTGCTCGCCTGTAGTTGTACAGTATGAGAATTTGGTGTATTTCGGGTCAGTGTATGTCCAGTGCTTGGCTGTAGTTGTACGGTATGAGAGAATTTGGTGCATTTCGGGTCAGTGTATGGCCAGTGCTCGGCTGTAGTTGTACGGTATGAGAATTTGGTGTATTTCGGGTCAGTGTATGGTAAGCGCTCGGCTGTAGTTGTACGGTATGAGAGAATTTGGTGTATTTCGGGTCAGTGTAAGGTAAGTGCTCGGCTGTAGTTGTACAGTATGAGAGAATTTGGTGTATTTCGGGTCAGTGTATGGCCAGTGCTCGGCTGTAGTTGTACGGTATGAGAATTTGGTGTATTTCGGGTCAGTGTATGGCCAGTGCTCGGTTGTAGTTGTACGGTATGAGAATTTGGCGTATTTCGGGTCAGTGTATGGTAAGTGTTCGGTTGTAGTTGTACGGTATGAGAATTTGGTGTATTTCGGGTCAGTGTATGGTAAGTGCTCGGCTGTAGTTGTACGGTATGAGAATTTGGTGTATTTCGGGTCAGTGTATAGCCAGTGCTCGGCTGTAGTTGTACGGTATGAGAATTTGGTGTATTTCGGGTCAGTGTATGGCCAGTGCTGGGCTGTAGTTGTACGGTATTGGAGAATTTGGTGTATTTCGGGTCAGTGTATGGTAAGTGCTCGGCTGTAGTTGTACGGTATGAGAATTTGGTGTATTTCGGGTCAGTGTATGGCCAGTGCTGGGCTGTAGTTGTACGGTATTGGAGAATTTGGTGTATTTCGGGTCAGTGTATGGTAAGTGCTCGGCTGTAGTTGTACGGTGTGAGAATTTGGCGTATTTCGGGTCAGTGTATGGTAAGTGCTCGGCTGTAGTTGTACGGTATGAGAATTTGGTGTGTTTCGGGTCAGTGTATGGCCAGTGCTGGGCTGTAGTTGTACGATATTGGAGAATTTGGTGTATTTCGGGTCAGTGTATGGTAAGTGCTCGGTTGTAGTTGTACGGTATGAGAATTTGGTGTATTTCGGGTCAGTGTATGGTAAGTGCTCGGCTGTAGTTGTACGGTATGAGAATTTGGTGTGTTTCGGGTCAGTGTATGGTAAGTGCTCGGTTGTAGTTGTACGGTATGAGAATTTGGTGTATTTCGGGTCAGTGTATGGTAAGTGCTCGGCGGTAGTTGTACAGTATGAGAGAATTTGGTGTATTTCGGGTCAGTGTATGTCCAGTGCTTGGCTGTAGTTGTACAGTATGAGAGAATTTGGTGTATTTCGGGTCAGTGTATGGTAAGTGCTCGGCTGTAGTTGTACGGTATGAGAATTTGGTGTATTTCGGGTCAGTGTAAGGTAAGTGCTCGGCTGTAGTTGTACAGTATGAGAGAATTTGGTGTATTTCGGGTCAGTGTATGGTAAGTGTTCGGTTGTAGTTGTACGGTATGAGAATTTGGTGTATTTCGGGTCAGTGTATGGCCAGTGCTCGGCGGTAGTTGTACAATATGAGAGAATTTGGTGTATTTCGGGTCAGTGTGTGGCCAGTGCTCGGCGGTAGTTGTACAGTATGAGAGAATTTGATGTATTTCGGGTCAGTGTATGGTAAGTGTTCGGTTGTAGTTGTACGGTATGAGAATTTGGTGTATTTCGGGTCAGTGTATGGCCAGTGCTCGGCGGTAGTTGTACAGTATGAGAGAATTTGATGTATTTCGGGTCAGTGTATGGTAAGTGTTCAGCTGTAGATGAGAGATTTGTTTGAGCCTAAGCACATTGCCGGCGATAAGAGTATTATATAAGAGGCATCTGCCATGCGTCCAGTGTTTCTGTGCCGGGTGTACCGACTATGCTAATCAATCTGCTTCCATTATCTACGTTGGCTACAAGAAGTGCAGGACCAGCTTGGCACGAGGATCTCAGATGGAACATCCAAGCTGTGTCATTAAATCGGTTTTGTATCAGTTGTCACAGTAATAGGAGTGTGATTGGCGCCGTCAGATTGTAACGTTGAAAAGAATTGTGTGTAGATTGGGGCACAATGCGCTCTACCGCTATCGGGGGGGTTCTTGTGACCCTATAAAATACTCACTTTAGCCTCCTATAAAACCACTTGGCCTGGCAATCCCCTCTGTACCCAACCTATTCTCTAATGCCATGTCTGTCCCATCACTACCAGTCCCCTCCTCTATCCATCCACCTCCCTCCCCTCTCTCCTCCCTTACCTGAGAGCGTCTTTTGATCCAACTCTTCTTCATGTCTGTGAATATGGGGGGGACAAGAGAAGAAAGGGACCCCCCCGGACCAAGCTTCGCTATACTTCCTTGGCTCCTGATGCAGCCGAGAGCAAGCCAGTGCTGGGCATCTAGGATGGTCCAATGGTAGAGACAAAGGGACGTAGTGGCACAAGGCGGATAAGAGGATCTAGGCAGAGCGGCGGCCGATGGATGCCAAATCTCAGTAGCCACTAATTGTGTTGCTGCCGCTCCCAAAGCAGGAGCCAAGTCAGGAATACAATGGTTTTGAGAGCCAGGGGGAGGGATGGGGGATGGAGAGAGAAGGGGAGGGCGCAGACATGGGAGCGAGCAAGGGAGGAGAGACTGAAAGAAGAGCATGGCTTAGAGAACAGGTTTGCGATGCTTTTCGCTGGACCGCTGACGAGCATCGCGGTGAGGATGTCAGTACTGCATTTTTCTGGAGCGCTGAGCGGATTTTCCATGCGGGTTACAGGGATAAAAGCTGAATTCATTGCTTATTATATCTCTGATGCCTACAACCGTTTTACCTAAAGGGGTCTAATGTTTGATTGTCAGAAATACACTCAGCCAACTTGGGTTTGGTTCAACCTACAGGTGCAACCTAACGTACGTCATCACGTGCAGGGCAGCCTATTCATTTCCATGGACAGCCCTACGTGCGATGAACGCGGAAAATAAGTCCTGACTTGTTTCTAAAAACGCACCACGCTGAAGCGCATGGCGTGCTGATGCTAAAGCGCGGCACAGTACTGTTTGTGTCGGGAAGTCGTATGATTTTCAGCATGTTCCCAACATGCATAAATGCCAACCTAGCCATAAAGAGGTTTTTACCTTAATGTATTCTATGCAGTGGCTGCTGGTGCTCAACGTTTTTTGGGGGCGCAAACAAACTGAAAAATTCCTAAAAACACTGAAAAAAAACATCAATTGCAGCCGCACTCTGCTCATAAAATGCAGCTTTTGTGCCCATCATATGCAGCCTCTGTGCCCATCATATGCAGCCTTTGTGCCCATCATATGCAGCTTCTGTGCCCATCATATGCAGCTTCTGTGCCCATAATATGCAGCTTCTGTGCCCATAATATGCAGCCTCTGTGCCTATCATATGCAGCCTCTGTGCCCATCATATGCAGCCTCTGTGTTCATCATATGCAGCCTCTGTGTCCATCATATGCAGTCTGTGTCCATCATATGCAGCCTCTGTGTCCATCATATGCAGCCTTTGTGCCCACCTTATGCAGCCTCTGTGCCCACCATATGTAGCCTCTGTGCTCCAGCTTCTGTGCCCACCATATGCAGCTTCTGTGCCCATCATATGCAGCCTCTGTGCCCACCATATGCATCTTCTGTGCCCACCATATGCAGCATCATATGCAGCCTCTGTGCCCATAATATGCAGCTTCTGTGCCCATAATATGCAGCCTCTGTGCCTATCATATGCAGCCTCTGTGCCCATCATATGCAGCCTCTGTGTCCATCATATGCAGCCTCCGTGTCCATCATATGCAGTCTGTGTCCATCATATGCAGCCTCTGTGTCCATCATATGCAGTCTGTGTCCATCATATGCAGCCTCTGTGTCCATCATATGCAGCCTTTGTGCCCACCTTATGCAGCCTCTGTGCCCATCATATGTAGCCTCTGTGCTCCAGCTTCTGTGCCCACCATATGCAGCTTCTGTGCCCATCATATGCAGCCTCTGTGCCCACCATATGCATCTTCTGTGCCCACCATATGCAGCATCATATGCAGCCTCTGTGCCCATCATATGCAGCCTCTGTGCCCATCATATGCAGCCTCTGTGCCCATCATATGCAGCCTCTGTGCCCATCATATGCAGCCTCTGTGCCTATCATATGCAGCCTCTGTGCCCATCATATGCGTCCTCTGTGTCCATCATATGCAGCCTCTGTGTCCATCATATGCAGCCTTTGTGCCCACCTTATGCAGCCGCTGTGCCCATCATATGTAGCCTCTGTGCTCCAGCTTCTGTGCCCACCATATGCAGCTTCTGTGCCCATCATATGCAGCCTCTGTGCCCACCATATGCAGTTTCTGTGCCCATTATATGCAGCTTCTGTGCCCACCATATGCAGCTTCTGTGCCCATTATATGCAGCTTCTGTGCCACATCATATGCAGCCTTTGTGCCCATCATATTCAGCTTCTGTGCTCACCATATGCAGCCTCTGTGCTCATCATATGCATATTCTGTGCCCACCATATGCAGCTTCTGTGCCAATCATATGCAGCTTTTGTGCCCACCTGGTGGTCAATGGGAAGAATGCTCCTTACATTGGTGGTCAGTGGGAAAAATGCTCCTTACATTGGTGGTCAGTGGGAAAAATGCTCCTTACATCGGTGGTCAGTGGGAAGAATGTTCCTTACATTGGTGGTCAGTAAGAAGAATGCTCCTTACATTGGTGGTCAGTGGGAAGAATGTTCCTTATATTGGTGATCAGTGAGAAGAATGCTCCTTACATTGGTGATCAGTGGGAAGAATGCCCCTTACATTGGTGATCAGTGGGAAGAATGTTCCTTACATTGGTGATCAGTGAGAAGAATGTTCCTTACATTGGTGATCAGTGGGAAGAATGCTCCTTACATTGGTGATCAGTGGGAAGAATGTCCCTTACATTGGTGATCAGTGGGAAGAATGCTCCTTACATTTGTGGTCAGTGGGAAGAATGTTCCTAACATTGGTGGTCAGTGGGAAGAATGTTCCTTACATTGGTGGTCAAAGGGAAGAATGTCCCTTACATTGGTGATCATTTGGGAGAATGTTCCTTACAGATTCCATCCCAGATTCCTCTGGGGGAATCTAGGATGGAAAAGGATCTGGGGGTCCTAGTAGATGATAGGCTCAGCAATGACATGTGATGCCAAGCTGCTGCTGCTGCTGCTGCTGCTGCTAACAAAGCAAACAAAATATTGGCATGCATTAAAAAGGGGATTTACTCCAGAGATAAAATGATAATTCTTCCGCTCTACAAGACTCTGGTCCGGCCGTACCTGGAGTATGCTGTCCAGTTCTGGGCACCAGTCCTCAGGAAGGATGTACTGGAAATTGAGCGAGTACAAAGAAGGGCAACAAAGCTAAAAAAGGGTCTGGATTAGTTATGAGGAAAGGTTGCGAGCACTGAACTTATTCTCTCTGGAAAAGAGACGCTTGAGAGGGGAGATGATTTCAATGCACAAATACCGTACTGGTGACCCCACAATAGGGATACAACTTTTTTGTGGAAGGGAGTTTAACAAGACACACGGCTATTCACTAAAATGAGAAGAACAGAGGTTTAACCTTAACCGTTTCCCGCCGAGCGCACGCATATATGCATCCTCGGCTTTCAGGTGTTATACCGGGATGATCTCCGCAGCTGCAGGCATCACCCCGGTGGCATTGTTTAGAGCTGGCGATTGGCTATCCAGACATAACAACCAATGTGACTAAAAGCCGCTCGGTTGTTATGCCGGAGGACATCCCCCCCTCTCGCTGCTCTGACCGGGCCTCCCGACCCACCGGGAGACCCGATTTACGATCCGCCACCTCCAGTGTCTCGCCCCAGACTGGAACGAAGATATAAACAGCTTTGACTCAGTCTCCGCAATGAAAACACGGAAGCGGTGTCATGACGTCACTTCCGAGTTACTCAGCTGCCAATGGCACCGGATTTAAAAAAATACACAGTATTCAAAATCAACGTTTTCAGCGATCTGAATACTTTGAAGTGCAAAGGAGGGATTGGTGGTCTTTTAGACCCCCGATCCCTCCATAAAAAGTACCTGTCACCACCTATTACTGTCACAAGGAATGGTTACATTCTAGATTCTCTGCTAAAAACATATACCGTATTTATCGGGGTATAACGCGCAGCGGCGTATAATGCGCACCCCAAACTTAGAAAGGTAGATTTAGGAAAAAAACGTACATTTTTGCCCTGCGTCCATTGGCGGCCTTGTCCGCCATCCGTCTGCGGCTTTGCGCGGGGTCCGTCCAGCCTTGTGGGTGTCCGTCTGCGGCTTCCTTGCGTGGGGTCCAGCCTTGTGGGTGTCCGTCTTGTGGGTGTCTGTCTGCGGCGAGTCCATCCTCACCTTGCCCCGGTGTTGCAGCGGTGTTTGTTTTTGTCACCTTGGCCGAGAGGAGCCGGATTTCCTGTGTGTTCGGCTCCTCTCGGCTTGTCTTGGCTCCTCTTGCGTGGCTGCGGGCGGAGCCGAGCGTGGCCGAGCCTAGCCGAGTGCTCAGCTTGTCTCGGCTCCTCTCGCGTGGCTGCGGACGGAGCCGAGCGTGGCTGAGCCTAGTCGAGTGCGCAGTACACTTGGCTCGGCTCAGCTCTAGGCTGTAGCGCTCAGCTTGTCTCGGCTTCTCTCGGCTCCTCTCGTGTGGCTGCTCGGCTCGGTCTATTTCAGCGGCGCGCGGTATACGTCAATAAATACGTTATATAATGTTTAGGGGGATCTAAGTAATTTTCTAGGAAAAAATACGGATTTTAACTTGTAAACACCAAGGGCCAGATTCAGGTAGATGGGCGAATCTTTATTCTGGCGTAACGTTGCTCATTTACGTTACTCCGCCGAAACTTTAGCAGAAAGTACTGTATTCACAAAGCACTTGCTCCTAAAGTTGCGGCGGCGTAGCGAAAATGGGCCGGCGGAATTCAAATTGGGCGGGTAGGGGGCGTGTAGTATTTAAACTAGGCGCGATCCCGCGGCGAACGCACTGCGCATGCGCCGGCCGTCAATGTATCCCAGTGCGCATGCTCCACATTAGGACGGTGTTTTCTACGTGAACGTCAATGACGTCAATCCCCATTCACGGACGAGTTACGCAAACGACGTGAAACTTTTTCAATTCGACGCGGGAACCAACGGCCATACTTAACATAGGATACGCCACCTAGGGGGCATGTTTTTCTTTACGCCGCGTATCTCTTACAGAAACGTCGTTAAGTGACTGCGTCGGGCTCGCGTACGATCGTGAATTGACGTATCTCGCTGATTTACATATTCTCAGCGTAAATCGGCGGGAACGCCCCTAGCGGCCATTTTAAAATTGCAGTTCCGATACGACGGCGAAATACAATTACGCCGCTCGTATCTGAACTCAATCCCGGCGTTTCTTGTTTTCTGAATACAGAAAACAGATACGACGGCGTAGGTTAGAAGTTACGCGGCTTATCTACAGATAAGCCGCCTAACCTCTACCTGAATCTGGCCCCAAATGTCAGAAATAGGCTTAGTCATGAAAGGGTTAAACTACGTAGAGGGTTTTTTACTGTAAGAGCAGCAAGGATGTGGAATTCCCTTCCACAAGTAGTGGTTTCAAGAAACTATTAGATAAGCACCTGAGCGACCACAACATACAACGTAATAGTGACATATAATCACACACATAGGTTGGACTTGATGTGTCTTTTTTTCAACCTCACCTACTATGTAACAAAGATACCTAAAGAGTCATTGGTGTGAGTGTTTGCCTATCTGAGAGTCAGAAGAACATGCTCACTGCTGAAGGACTCCTCGCCACCTCTGACACAACCTTAGGACACCACGGAACCCTGTTCAGGAAAGACCGCTCAATATCATACATTATTTAATAGAATTGTTTGATTCGATTCCCACATTGAGTTGCCTCTCTCGCTCTGCGGCTGGATGTGGCCAAGCTGGACATAAATGCCGCCATCTCACATGTGTAGAAACGTAATGCTGTGGCTGCTGTTTCTCCGTTTTTCCAAATTGCTGCGTGTAAATGTTTTACCCTCCATCAATTCAGCTCTTCCTCCCAAGTATTCCCCAGAGCTCCATCTTCCTTCTCTTCTTTTTGTTGTGATCATCAGTCGTCTCAAACTGTTCCTGGAAACTCTCTGTACAGACAAATCATTTAAGCTTTCCCGTTACTTATCTTCCTCCTTATGCCGTGGGCAGGGCCGTCTTTAAGGCAGGGCAAAAGGGAAAGCTGCCCTGGGCCCTGACACTGTTGTGGGGCCCAAAGCAGCTGCCTCATACTTGCCAACTATCCCAGTTTAAATTCTCTTGTCCCTTGAAGTTTTTAGTCCTGTGCTGTGTCCTGATGTCTGAGCGTGAAGTGATGCTTCTAATGCTGCCCTATTGTTGTGTACAGATGACTCACCTACAGACACTGGGCCAGATTTTCGTATCTGGCCGTAAATGACAGCGGGGCGTAGCGTATCGTATTTACACTACACAGCCGCAAGTTTGGACGCAAGTGCCGTATTCCCAAAGCACTTGCTCCGTAAATTTGCGGCGGCGTAGTGTAAATGGCCCGGCGTATCCCCGCGTAATTCATATTGGCAATGTAGGGGGCGTGTTGTATTTAAATTAAGCGCGCCCCCGCGTCGAACGAACTGCGCATACGCCAGACGTAAACGTAGCCCAGTGCGCATGCTCCAAATCACGTTGCAAAAAGTCAATGAAACCGACGTAAACGTCACTAACGCAAAGCCCTATTAACGAACGTTTTACGTAAACGACGTATACAACGGAAAATACGACGCTGACCCGACGTCCATACTTAACATAGCGTACGCCTCACCTATGCAAAGTTACCCCTCATATAGCAGGGGTAACTTTACGCTTTAGCAAACGACGTAAACTACGACGACGGGGCGCAAATGCGTTCGGGAATACGCGTATCTAGCTCATTTGCACATTCGACGGAAGCGCCACCTAGCAGCCAAGCGTAACATAGCAACTTAGATACGACGGTGTAAGTGACTTACGCCAGTCGGATCTACGCCAAATCTATGCGTAACTGATTGTAAGAATCAGTCGCATAGATACACAGCCGCAAAAACAGAGATACGACGGCGTATCTGGAGATACAGCGTCGTATCTCTTCTGAGAATCTGGCCCACTGTGTTTACATGTAAATAACCGTCATTCATATGTAAATAGCTGAGTCCGGCGTCATTTATATGTAAATAAAAGCGGCGTTAATATGTATATCATGCTCCACTTCACTGAAGAAATGATGTGCTGTAACCTCTAGCGACCAATCAGTGTGCAGTATTACGGTACAGTAATCTCTAGCAACCAATCAGTGAGCAGTATTATGGTACAGTAACCTCTAGCGACCAATCAGAGAGCAGTATTACGGTACAGTAATCTCTAGCAACCAATCAGTGAGCAGTATTACGGTACAGTAACCTCTAGCGACCAATCAGAGAGCAGTATTACGGTACAGTAATCTCTAGCAACCAATCAACAAGAAGAAATCATGTGGTTACTGCATATCGTTACCACTTACTGACTGGTTGCCAGAGGTTACCTCTAGCAACTAATCAGTGAGCCGTAATGTGTGCTGTAACCTCTAGCAACCAGTCAGTAAGTGGTAATGATGTGCTCATTATTGTATGTCTCTGAGCAGGTGGAGAGCAAAGTTGCATGTGGGGGGCCCAAAAAAATGTGTGCCCAGGGTCCAATCAACATTAAAGATGGCTCTGGCCGTGGGTATGGACAGGCATTTCAGTGATGACGGGGGCCCCCTGTTTTGGGGGCCCCCTGACTCTTCTGCTGTCCCTAATAAAGTACAGCTGGGAGGAGATGTGCTGGCTTAGAATAGCCACAACAGGCCTCTGTCTACGGGCTGCAGGGAAATAGAGGTGGCTTTTCCCTGTATTATTACATGACCCTTTTTTTCCCCATCCCTATTGCACCTTTTTACAAGCTTTCTGATAATGTTGTAATAATCAGGGTTAGGACTAGAAAAATTACAACATATTTTATATAAAGAAGGTGATCCCATTGAAATGGGCATTGCTTTGTATGTCTACAGGCTACAGCAGTGATGGGGAACCTTGGCACCCCAGATGTTTTGGAACTACATCATACCTCCCAACTTTTCAACTTCAGAATGAGGGACAATTGTTGTTGAGCGGGGGGTGCCGACCGGATGGAGTTGTTGGTTCGTGGATCGGAGTTGTTGAGCGGGGGGGGGGGGGGATTTATCACGAGACCGCAGGATTTAACGCGAATCGTGAAATCCGGGACGGTTGGGAGGTATGCGTACATTTCCCATGATGCTCATGCACTCTGTAGTGTAGTTGAGCATCATGGGAAACGTAGTTCCAAAACATCTGGGGTGCCAAGGTTCACCATCACTGGGCTATAGTAATGGAAGTGTGGCTTCTGCACAGCAGTACATCGATTGTGAGAGGGAGGGAGGGATAGATCTCTGAGCCAATCAGGCTGCTCTGCACGCACATGTGAGGCCAGAAGGGAAAAGTGACCTTATCCATCTGTTTCTGTTATATTGCGCGCACCCGCGTATAGCGCGCCCCCCCAACCTAGAAGAGTAAATCCTGAAAAAAAAAAAAGAAAATACTGACAGTTTAGACGCCCCTCGTCGGTGTCTTGCCCGGCGGCCATTGGCGGCCTTGTCCGGTCCGGCGTCCGTCTGCGGCCTTGGTGGTGTCCTCCACGCTTCTCCCGCGCTGTCTCCGAGTCGAATCCCTACTTCCTGCCCTTAGTTTGAACGCCGCCGCCGACATATACCGAGCGCAGTACACTTGGCCACGCTCGGCTTCTCACGCATAAAGGCTAGGAGCGTGACCGCGAGTGAAGCCGAGCCTGGCCGAATGTACCCGAGTGTACTGCGCTCGGTATATGTCGGCGGCGGCATTCAAACTAAGCGCGGGAAGCGGGTATCGGGGGATATCGCGCACCCATGATTCTCCCCTTATTTTAAGGGGGGAAAAAGTGCGCGGTATACGCCGATAAATACGGTACTTCATTGTCCAATCACAAGCTGGGGCAGGTGACCAAGCTGAATTGCTTAAAGTGTTACTGAACCCACAACAGTAAAATCAGTCTGTATATGCAGTAAAGCATGCTTGTTATACTCACTGTGGAACCTAAGGGGTTAATCCTCCACATTGTGTAAAAAGGCTGTTTGAACCTGTCTTCTCTGATCCTCCCCTTCTTCCACTGTCCCCAATCCATCTGCTGATAGTACAGAGCCTTTGGAGTCACTCTGCACATGCTCAGTTTGGTGTGTATTGCTAGAGAGTTTTTTTTTTCTTGGGAGAGTGCATGTGATCAGCACAGGGCCAATCGGCACTGTCCAGACAGAGGGACAGGGGTCCGGCAGCCTCATAGGACAGTCAGAGGAGCACTGAGAGTGATGGATACACAGGGGAGGCATTCTGCCACCTACCTACTTGATTTCTGTTTACCTGCACTGTCATCATTGTAGGGGCCCCAGAGCATTTCTTTGCCCAGGGGCCCATGATGCTATTAAGACGCCCCGGCCGGGAGATAATAAGGCTCCCATTTGCAGATGGGCACAGTTATGCCTCGTACACACGATCACTTTTTGTGATGAAATTTTTTTTTAATTTTTCTTCATGAAAAAAAACTAAATTTTTCAAACTTCATTTTCAAAAATGACGTTGCGTACACACTATCATTTTCGGAAAATGATGAACAAAATGACGGCACTCTAAAGGGGAAGTTCTATTTGCCTTGAGGCTGCTTTTAGCTGGTTACTTGTTAGTAAAAGACGATTCCTGCTTGTTTGTCTGTTACAGCGTGATGAATGTGCGATCTCCATTATGAATGGTAGTTTTACCTCCCGTCTCCTAACTTGCTTCTGGGCATGTGCGGGTTTAAAACGTCATTTTTGCCCACACACGATCATTTTTTATGACACAAAAAATGACATTTTAAAAAATGACATAAAAAATTCAAGCATGTTCGAATTTTTTTTTGGTCGTTTTTCAGAAGACATAAAATGACATTTTGCCCACACACCATCATTTTAAATGACATTTTTAAAAGTGTCATTTTTTTTCATCACAAAAAGTGATCGTGTGTACGCGGCATTAGAGAGAGAGAGTTACCGCTCCAGGTGGAATGTGTTAGGATGATCAGTGTCCTCTCAGGAAATCAAGGGTGCTGGCAATGCACAAGGCAACAAGTGAAAAAAAAAAGGTATGGCCAGCCGCACTCCAAAAAACCTTGATGGTTGTCTTTTATTTAAAAAAGGAAAAATGCACTACAAAACACAGCAGGGTTATACAGCTGACGCGTTTCGCACTATTAGTTAGTGCTTAGTCATTAGTCATTTTTTCCACTTGCAGATGGGCACAGTGAGCCTGACGATGGGCACAGTGAGGCTGCAGATGGGCACAGTGAGGCTGACGATGGGCATAGTGAGGCCGCAGATGGGCATAGTGAGGCTGCAGATGGGCATAGTGAGGCTGCAGATGGGCACAGTGAGGCTGCAGATGGGCATAGTGAGGCTGCAAATGGGCACAGTGAGGCTGCAGATGGGCACAGTGAGGCTGAGGCATGCAGATTGGCATAGTGAGGCTGCAGATGGGCACAGTGAGGCTGAGGCAAGCAGATGGGCATAGTGAGGCTGCAGATGGGCACAGTGAGGCTGCAGATGGGCACAGTGAGGCTGCAGATGGGCACAGCGAGGCTGAGGAAAGCAGATGGGCATAGTGAGGCTGCAGATGGGCACAGTGAGGCTGAGGCATGCAGATGGGCACAGGAGGCTGAGGCATGCAGGTGGGCATAGTGAAGCTGCAGATGGGCACAGTGAGGCTGAGGCATGCAGGTGGGCATAGTGAGGCTGCAGATGGGCACAGTGAGGCTGCAGATGGGCACATTAAGGCTGCAGATGGGCATTGTTGACCCTCTTTTCCACTTACAGTAGCTGCTGCATTTCTCACCCTAGGCTTATACTCGAGTCAATAAGCGTTCCCAGTTTTTTGTGGTAAAATTAGGTGCCTCGTCTACGGCTCGGCTTATACTCGAGTATTTACGGTAAGTTGGCTTTTTAGTGACATGAAGTCAAATTTGGAATTTACAAAAAAAAACAAAAAAAAGTTTAACTACCCAAATTTTTTAAAATGTAAAACAATAATTACATTTTCGTAAAGCAATGCACCTAAAGTCTATTACTGAGTGATTATTATTTTTTTTCTATGAAGGGTAAAAATATAAAGAGGATCCGCCAAACAGACAGAACACAGTCATTAGATTGGACACGCGGTAATAGAGTCTGTGGCCGTCTTGCCATCTATTGATCCACATCACACCGCCGACCAATCACGGAGTCCCGAGGAGTCGCGGGTATCTACAACACCGCTCAGGAACTTGCAGATCATTGCTTCACAGGCATGTGTGTCTCAGCAGATCCCTATGGATCATTTAACTGCTTCAGCCCCGGAAGATTTTACCCCCTTCCTGATCAGAGCACTTTTTAGGCCCCGTACACACGACCAAGTTTTTCGGCAGAATCCAGCGAGGAGCTCGCTGGGATCCATATTCTGCCGAGAAGCTCGATCGTGTGTACACTTTCGGCCCGTCGGGAAGCTCGTCGAGCCAAAATAGAGAGCAGGTTCTCTATTTCCTCGACGGGCCATCGGGACTAATGGCTCGACGCCTTTTTCGACAGCCTGGTCGACGAACTCGATGGCCGGCCGAGAACCTCGTGGGGCGGAACGATGGGTTTAGCCCGACGAGGTTCTCGGACGTGTGTACGCGGCCTCACAATACGGCACTGTGCGTTTTAACTGACAATTGCGCGGTTGTGCGACGTTGTACCCAAACAAAATTGATGTCCTTTTTTCCCCACAAATAGAGCTTTCTTTTGGTAGTATTTGATCACCTCTGCGGTTTTTATTTTTTGCGCTAGTATAAACAAAAGAAGAGGGACAATTTTGAAAAAAACACGTCTTCAAATTTTTGCTATAATAATCCCAATATCCCCAAAAAAACATTGTTTTCCTCAGTTTAGGCCGATATATATATAATATATATATAATTCTTCTACATATTATTGGTAAAAAAATAAAATAAAAACGCAATAAGTGTATATTGATTGGTTTGCGCAAAAGTTCATGTAGACGATATGTCTACAATATAGGGCAGTGATGGCGAACCTTGGCACTCCAGATGTTTTGGAACTACATTTCCCATGATGCTCATGTATTCTGCAGTGTAGTGGAGCATCATGGGAAATGTAGTTCCAAAACATCTGGGGTGCCATGGTTCGCCATCACTGATATAGGGGATAGAATTATGGCATTCCTGTTATTATTATTATTTTTTTATTAGTAATGGCGGCGATCTGCAATTTTTATCGGGACTGCGACATTATGGCGGACATATTTTTGACACATTTTTGGGACCACTGTCAATTTTACAGCGATCGGTGCTATAAAAATGCACTGATTACTGTAAAAATGTCACTGGCAGGGAGGGGGGTTAACACTAGGGGGCGATCAAGGGGTTAACTGTGTTCCAACTAAAAGGGGATGGGACTGACCTAGAGGAAATGACAGATCGCTGTTCATACATTGTATGAACACATGATCAGTAATTTCTCCTCTGAAAGAACCGGGAGCTGCGTATTTACACACACAGTTCCCGGTTCTCGCTGTGTCATGAGTGATCGCGGGTGCCTGACGGTCATGTTGCCCGCTGGGCACTGTTATGATGGGGGCCTGGAAGGCTAGTTTCGGTGGAGGCCGTAACCGGAGTGGTTCTCCCCGAGAAAACCAGAAGGGCTCACTATCTGGCAAGGATGGGGGCTGCACTGGTCTGGCTGAAGGCCGGGCCTTAAAGAAGCCTGTGGTGCATGTGCCCCTGGAGTGGCAGGCCAGGGGTGCTGTAACTTCACTGCAAGGGAGGGTCACGTGCTTTGCGGCACCAAGGTCACTGCACTACCACACACTTATTTCACACCTGCCTCTTGGGCTGAGCTAGAACCAGAGGAATTTTTTTTCTAGCTATTAACTGCCTTCACTGCATAGAGAACCGCAGAGTGTTTTTGTACAACAAGTACATATATATTCTTTAGCCAGTAGATGGCAGTGTTGATAAGTTTGTAGCTGCTCTATGGTAAACTGTCTTTTCTCTGTATAATGTTTCCTGTTTCCCATGTTCCATCAGATTAGGTGACCCGTCAGAAAGTGTAATGAAAGTGACGTTTCATCGCTGCTATCTTGCTACACCCCTGTACCTGTCCACAGTAAGGATACACTGAGAAGGGGGCAAGCGGACATCTTGTTACTTACCCCCACCGCCACCGGAGTTTTGCATTTTACACTTTAACAGTGAAGTGAGGTTATATAGTGAAATCCAGTACTTATAACTGCCAGATAGTGAACCCTTCTGGTTTTCTTAGGAGGAACCCCTCCGGTTACGGCCTCCACCGATACTAGCCTTCCAGGCCCCCATCATACCAGTAGACTGGCATGACAACCATCAGGTGTGCGCAGCCTATTGCATTAGGGTGTGCACCTTTACAGCTCAGACCTTCTCATTTTTGAGGGGATTGAGGACAGGGATTAACAAGTCCCTTCCAGCTGCACTGGACATTGAATGAATGGGAAGTGCTCTGTGCTGAGCGCCTTTCTGTTCATTCACAAATGAAAGCATAGTAAACAGTTTACTACTCTTCAGTTATGTATGAATACAGTGAGTGATCAGTACTAATCACTCATTGTGTTTATTTAGAAAAGAAAGGGGCTGCTAAATTACATATTTACTGGCTCCTTCTCTGCTCTCCATCCTGAAACGATCGGCGGGGAAAGAAGGGGAGGGAAGCCAGCAGCACTGCAGGGGGGACATAGAGGGGAGGGGGCCTAGGCAATCTCTGCCACACAGGGTGATTAGGGTGTGCCCAGGCACACCAGGAACACCCTGTGCGCATGCCTATGATGGCAACACCCTGACCCACTCACCGGACACTGACAGGAACATAGACAACAGACCGGTAGAGCCAGCCAGCCTTCGGCCAAGCCAGTGCAGCACCCATCCCTGCCAGATAGTGAACCCTTCTGGTTTTCTCTGGGAGAACCGCTCTGGTTACGGCCTCCATCGATACTAGCCTTCCAGGCCCCCCATCATACCAGTTGATTTGCATGGCAACCCCCCGACCCACCCAAAGCTTAGGGTGACAGCTCCTCCACTGGACGATGCTAGCCAAAAGACCGGTAGAGCCAGTCTTCAGGCCAGGCCAGCGCAGCACCCATCCTCACCAAGGGTTCTCTGCCCAGCTTTCCCAGACGGACCTACTCCCGGCCTCCAAGTTCATTAGGCCCACTCCGGTTTCAGGCCACCAGTACTAACCATCTGGGTTACCATTACACCAGAGGATTTTCACAGCCGCCCCCTAATTCACGGGACAGTCAGCACAGCGCCTCCTCTGGCAACTGATAAGAACAGATACTACACTTGATCTTGGCCAAAAGGCCGAGTTGGGGAGGAATGAGCTATGATGATGCTGGACATCCTCCAGTCGGGAAATGAGGCGAGCTTCATCTGATTTGCTTCGGCTTGTAATGCACACTGTAAAAAGCTCACAGTGTGCAGTGAAATCAGAGTAAGTAATTTCAGTCCAGAAGAAGGGCCTGTACAACTGTGCAAGACTGTAGAGAAGTCTGGGGTTCAGCTTTAAAGGGGTGTTCCAGCCTTGTTTTATGTTTATTAAAAGTCAGCAGCTATAAAAAGTGTAGCTGCTGGCTTTTAATAAACAATCACTTACCTGCTCCAGTGTTCCAGCGACGCGCCGGCCGGGGGTCCGCTCCTCTCTCCCCCCTCCCTGGCCGGTGTCCTCATCGTAACTGTGGGCACGCCGCTGATTGGACAGGTCATCGCCTAGGACCTGTAACGTGTCCCAGGTGATCGCCTACAGGGAGGGGCTGCTGTAGGCGATTAAGCTTAATCGCCTAACCAGCCCCTCGGCAGAAGGAGGAAGTGGGACAGGAAGTCCTACTCCTCCTGAAGCCCCCACTCCCCCCCCCCAAAAACAAATGACATGCCAAATGTGGCATGTAAGGGGGTGAGGAGTGGGAGAAGCAGAAGTTCCATTTTTGGGTGGAACTCCGCTTTAAGTACCAATGTACTGTCATGATATACGGAAAAGGAAAATCTTATGGGTGAAGTGGGGAAGAAGCAGACGCTTTCCTCGCTGTCATGGCCGTACACCGCGCTGACATCGGACTTTCCTGCTTCTTATCTATCAAGCACACCTGTCAATAGGGGAATTGATTTGCCGTCTGCCGCTCAGAGAGTCTTCGTCTCCTGGGTGTTAAGTGAAAGCATCAAGCAGCACTCTTGCTGTCTGGACATTAATGAGCCCCAATGTCAGCGCTATCAGCGCGTCCGTCACTGGCGAGATTTTCTACAACATGTATGAGGTGCCGTCCTGAGTCATGACTTCTCGCTGCTGCGGAGACAATGAGGAGCCTTATAGGTCCCTCCAAGCAATCTACCCCAATACTTCTACTGTATGCCTGGACTTGTACATGTTTATGGCCCTCAGGAGCGCCGCCCCCCCTCTCTCCTGCACCGCCACTGAAAACAATTCATAGATTTGTGCATTGCATGAATCTATATATTGTCGCTGCCGCACACTATTCAGATGGCCGGCCCCCTGGTGAGCTCCGGCCATCTGAATAACGGCAGCTGGTTGGCTTTGGAAGTGTCTATCGAAGCCAGCGGCTCTGATAGGCTTTCCGATTACAGCCTGAGGACTGTAACCGGCTTCCAAATAGTTAACCAAGGGGGGCACAGGGTGTGCATTCCCTGGTTAACACTGACATGCATCTTAGCCAATCAGGGGCAAACTGGCGTCAATTGATGGGCACAATGGCAAAAATTGCATGGCACAGTGGTTGCATTTGGCATGGCACAGTGGCGACAATTGATGGACACAGTGCCAACAACGGCATGGCACAGTGGCTGCGTTTGGCATGACACAGTGGCGACAATTGATGGCACAGTGGCTGCATTTGGCATGACACAGTGACTGCGTTTGGAATGGCACAGCGGCGACAATTGATGGACACAGTGCCAACAACGGCATGGCACAGTGGCGACAATTGATGGACACAGTGCCAACAACGGCATGGCACAGTGGCTGCGTTTGGCATGGCACAGTGGCGACAATTGATGGCACAGTGGCTGCATTTGGCATGACACAGTGACTGCGTTTGGCATGGCACAGTGGCGACAATTGATGGCACAGTGGCTGCATTTGGCATGACACAGTGGCGACAATTGATGGGCACAGGGGCGACAATGGCATGGCACAGTGACTGCGTTTTGGCATTGCGAAGTGGCGACAATTGACGGCACAGTGGCTGTGTTTGGCATGGCACAGTGGCGACAATTGATGGGCACAGTGGAGACAATGGCATGGCACAGTGGCAACAATTGATGGGCACAGTGGCAACAATTGATGGCACAGTGGCTGCGTTTGATGGCATGGCACAGCGGCGACAATTTTATTGCACAGTGGCTGTGTTTGATGGGTACAGTGGCTGCGTTTGATAGGCACAGTGGCGGCAATTGATTGGCACAGTTGCGGCAATTGATGGGCACAGTGAGGCTGCAATTGATGTTTTCTTTTTGTTTTGTTCGTTTGGTCATGCTAACCGATCGTGTGTACACAAGTCCGTCGGACTAAAATCCAAAGTACAAACACGCATGCTCAGAACTAGGGTTGTCCCGATGCCTCTTTTTTAGGACCGAGTACAAGTACCGATACTTTTTTTTATGTACTCGCCGATTCCGAATACCGATACTTTTTTTTAAATGCAGCAATGCGCCCCAAATGCAGCCTTGTGTCCCCCCCATATGCAGCCATGTCTCCCCCCAAATGCAGCCATAACTCCCCCCTCATATGCAGTCATGTCTCCCCCCCCATATGAAGCCATGTCTCCCCCTCATATGCAGTCATGACTCCCCCCCATATGCAGTCATGTCTCCCCCCCATATGCAGCCATGTCTCCCCCCCAAATGCAGCCATAACTCCCCCCTCATATGCAGTCATGTCTGCCCCCCATATGAAGCCATGTCTCCCCCTCATATGCAGTCCCCCCCCATATGCAGCCATGTCTCCCCCCAAATGCAGCCATAATTCCCCCCTCATATGCAGTCATGTCTGCCCCCCATATGAAGCCATGTCTCCCCCATCATATGCAGTTATGTCTCCCCCGCCGTCTAGTTGTTCGGCGCTCAGCAGAACATAACAGCTTTCATTTGAATAGCTGCTGTTCCCTGCCGCGCGTCGTCATGGCCCCTCCCCCTTGTCCGGGCACTTTGATAGACAGATCACCTGTCCAATCCTGGGAAAAGCGCCCGACAAGGGGGGGGGGGCATGACGACGCGCGGCAGGGAACAGCAGCTATTCAAATGAAAGCTGTTATGTTCCCTGGCTTAAGCGCCGAACAGCTAGACGGCGGCGGCAGCGGCAGCGGCAGCAGAAGCAGCTCTCCAATGATCCAGTGTGATTTTATACATACCTGGGGACTGCTCTGCTCTCCGCTTTCTTCTTCGCTTCCTCTCCGCCTCCTCTCCGCCTCCAGTCCGCCTTCCTCGCTGCCCCCTCAGTCTCCTCTGCGATCGGTTCCCGCCCCCTTTCCGCCCACTCTCTGCCCTCTCTCCGCCCCCATTCCGCCCCCACTCCGAAAAAAAAAAAAAAAAAAGTATCCGGATTAGGCATCGGCGGTATTTGCGGGAGTACAAGCACTCCCGCAAATACTCGGTATCGGACCCGATACCGATACTAGTATCGGTATCGGGACAACCCTACTCAGAACCAATGCTAACCATCAGACAACATTAGCAGAAGTTGCCCAAAGGGTGGCGCTAAAGAGCTAGAAAACAACATAGCGTTGTGAATGTTGGCTGAAAATGTTCTGCCGCCTGTATGCAAGAGAAGTTCACGGCCGACGCCCCTCGGACAAAAATCCACGGATCTGTCCGATGGAAGATCGATCGTGTGTACGCGGCTTTATAGATACAACCAGCCCTTTGAGGGGACCAATAATGCTGATGCGGCCCGCAATAAATAGTTTGACACCCCCGAGCTAAACAGCGAAGAGCTTTGGTGTTATTAAAAGCATATTAATAGCGTTGCTGCAAATTAGAGCCCCAGAAACTGCAACATAAATTATCTCCTTTATTATCCCATTATAAAAGTCCAGCATACAATAATTAAAGTTTTGGAGAATGATTTGTAACACATCGTTATATTAATACCCGGGGGGGGGGGGGAGGGGGGGTTATATGAGTTTTTGTTCTTCACTAATTACACATTGGGGGAAGTTTTAGCCTCAGAGCACCTTCCTAATAAAGATACAAAAGAACTGTTGCTTCTCATAGTTGGAAGATTCATCAACAACCACATTCATCATTTATGACAATGTTTTGTGGTGGAATCTTAGGCGCCTCCGCCCCTTTAAGAGGTTGAAGATGGAAGGAGGCGTAGCCAGGTTTATGGTCATGTGACCGCCGTGATTGGCTGTCACCAAAATGGGATAAGTGCCTGTCAGACATCAATCAGGCAGGCGGGCGATCACAGTGAGGCTGCATTTGATGGGCACAGTTGCTGCAATTGATGGGCATTGGGCACAGTGGCTGCATTTGATGAGCACAGTGGCTGCATATGATGTGCACTGTAGCTGCAATTGATGGGGCAGGGTGGCTGCATTTGATGGGCACAGTGGCTGCGTTTAATGGGCACAGTAGCTGCAATTAATGGGCACAATGGCTGCATTTGATGGGGCACAGTAGCTGCATATGATGGGCACAGTGGCTGCATTTAAAGGGCACAGTGGATGCAATTAATGGGCACAGTGGCTGCATTTGATGGGCACAGTAGCTGCAATTGATGGGCACAGTGGCTGCATTTGATGGGGCACCGTGGCTGAATTTGATGGGCACAGTGGCTGCCTTTGATGGGGCACAGTGGCTGCATATGATGGGCACAGTGGTTGCAATTGATGGGCACAGTGGCTGCATTTGATGGGCGCTGTGAGGCTACAATTGATGTTTTTACAATATTTTTCATAATTTTTCAGTTTGTTTGCACCCCCCAAAAAATAATTGAGCACCAGCTGCCAAAGGGTTAAAGTGCTTAGGGTTTTTTACCTTCATGCAGTAGCCCCCCCCCCCCCCTAATACTTACCTGAGCCCCATCGCGATCCAGCGACATGCGCTAGAGGCTCGGCTCTCCGGGGACTCTCACTCCTCATTGGCTGAGGCAGCAGCGAGAGCCATTGGCTCCCGCTCCTGTCAATTACAGCCAGTGAGCCAATCAGGAGAGGAAGGGTCAGGGGCCGTGCTGCAGCTCTGTCTGTGAATGGACACACAGAACCGTGACTCGGGAATGAGCCTGCTTGGGTGCCCCCTTAGCAAGCTGTATGCTCTGGGGGGCACTGGGCAGGAGGGAGGGGCCAGGAGCACCAGCGGGGCACCTGAGAAGAGGGGAATCAGGGATGCTCTGTGCAAAACCA
Organism: Rana kukunoris; assembly: GCA_029574335.1. Taxonomy (NCBI): domain Eukaryota; kingdom Metazoa; phylum Chordata; class Amphibia; order Anura; family Ranidae; genus Rana; species Rana kukunoris. The sequence goes on from CM056054.1 coordinate 229,915,597, forward strand.
TTACAAAGATCAGGTAAGTATGACATGTTTGTTATTTTTAAAAGAAAAAATAAAAAAATATATATATAACTTTAATGTAAATATGATATAAATCCATTCCTCATGTGTATTCTTATTGAATCTCAGTGATCTTTGAGTATTTCTTCCAGATCTGTGCAGAAATCCAGTGTGAGACTTCCTGTAATAAAGACCGCCCACTGCTGCTCTCTCTCCTTGTGCAGGGGGACAGGTCTTGTCTCCGCCTCCTCCTGTCATTTTCTGAAGGCAGCCTGTAGTGGGTGGGGCCTGCTGGGCCCCTCCCACAGCTTTTCTTCCTGCACAGACTATGTTAAGCACAGTGATGATGTCGCTATCACTTTTACCTGGGTTTGCAATGGCATTTGGTGCACACAAAGTGGATTTATATCATTTGAGGCTACTAAGGAATATATTTGAATATTATTATTTTCTGTGGGGACTTTTGTCCGAAGGGCGTTGGCCAGGAACTAGTATTGCATACAAATGGCAACAAATTGTCGGCCAACAAACACGAAACGACATGTTTTTTCAGCTCTTTAGCGCCACCCTTTTGGGCAACTTCTGCTAATGTTGTGTTATGAATGAATGAATGACTTGTAGAGCGCAAACTGAATCGCCTTTAGGCGCTTTTTGCAGCCAGTGTCTCCTTGGCTGGTGCGGTCATTTACCCCGTAGGATCTCGACACGCTTGGGACGTACACACATATACTATGGCCAATATGGACAGGATCCAATTACCTACCAGCATGTCTTTGGAGTGTCAGAGGAAACCGCAGCACCCGGAGGAAACCCACACAGGCACAGGGAGAACATGCAAACCAGGCAGGTGAAAGGTGCTGCTTGGTGGAAGTGCTAACCACTACACCACTGTCGCACTGTCACAATCGCAAAATCCGACAACACACAATTGTTGGCAGACGATTTTAAAGCATGCTATCCAACATTTTTCCGACAACAGCCGGTCATCACACAATTCTCGTTGTGTACAAGGCTTAGGTCATTGCTCTCTGCACTGCGCTCTCGGACGCGTTTTTTTTTTTTGCTGCCAATCGCCGGACGCGCTGAGTGCCGTCCTGATCCTCACCGGTCTGTGTCTTTAAATGGAAGGAGGAACAGAGGCTGCTGACACCAAGAAAGAGCATCCGTCCCACGTCACCGCCAGCTGTCCCCGTCCTCTCCCTCTCACGTCCCCCTCCTGTTGCTGCTTTCTGTCACTCTTCATTTTCTGCCTCTTCTCCGACTACTTGTCACCGTTGTCTCGGCTCCTTCTCACCACAGATCATCTGCCTGGGTGCCCACTCTCTTCTAATCTCTTCTCTTTTACTAAGCTGTGAGTCACTTTCTGCGTCTGTCCTACCTACCCACAGCATGCAAACCTCTCCCCCCCCCCCCCCGGATTATTCTCATGTCACTTCTGCTTTAAGCCTGAATCTCCTTCTCAAGGTTTTTAGAGCCCTTTTTAATGTTTTTAGTATTCCTTCAGAATTTACCTTTTTCAATTGTGTTTTTTGCCTTTAGATATTCCTTAGATGGCTGGGATATACACTATATTGCCAAAAGTATTGGGACCAGTGGCGGCTGGTGCTCAAAATGTTTGGGGGGGGCGCAAACGAAAAAAACAATTGCAGCCTCACTGTGCCCATCAAACACAGCCACCGTGCCATCAATTGTCACCACTGTGCCATGCTATCAAATGCAGTCACTGTGCCATGCCATCAAACGCAGCCACTGTGCCATCAATGGTCACCACTGTGCCATCAATGGTCACCACTGTGCCATCAATGGTCACCACTGTGCCATCAATTGTCCCTTGGGGCTCCCTTGGATTTTAAACGGCTTTGCTCATCCCTGGCTCAAACCAATACCCATTCCATTCATCCTATGGTAAATTCCTTCTCGGAACAATTGTTGTGATGCATTAAATCTTTTTTACCTTTATGATATTCCTATTTAATCATTTTTGCTGTCCTAAGCCCCGTTGGGGTAAATTTCCTTGTTTCACCATATTCAATCTTGGGGTTTGCAGTTCTCCTGTCTCTCCGCATATGTGTCATTCCTTAGCCATCAATTGTCACCACTGTACCATCAATGGTCACCACTTTGCCCCCAATTGTCACCACTGTGCCATCAATGGTCACCACTGTGCCATCAATGGTCACCACTTTGCCCCCAATTGTCACCACTGTGCCATCAATGGTCACCACTGTGCCCCCAATTGTCACCACTTTGCCCCCAATTGTCACCACTGTGCCATCAATTGTCACCACTTTGCCCCCAATTGTCACCACTGTGCCATCAATTTTCACCACTTTGCCCCCAATTGTCACCACTGTGCCCCCAATTGTCACCACTGTGCCATCAACGGTCACCACTTTGCCCCCAATTGTCACCACTGTGCCCCCAATTGTCACCACTTTGCCCCCAATTGTCACCACTGTGCCATCAATTGTCACCACTTTGCCCCCAATTGTCACCACTGTGCCATCAACGGTCACCACTTTGCCCCCAATTGTCACCACTGTGCCCCCAATTGTCACCACTTTGCCCCCAATTGTCACCACTGTGCCATCAATTGTCACCACTTTGCCCCCAATTGTCACCACTGTGCCCCCAATTTTCACCACTTTGCCCCCAATTGTCGCCACTGTGCCCCCAATTGTCACCACTGTGCCCCCAATTGTCGCCACTGTGCCCCCAATTGTCACCACTGTGCCCCCAATTGTCACCACTGTGCCCCCAATTTTCACCACTTTGCCCCCAATTGTCGCCACTGTGCCCCCAATTGTCACCACTGTGCCCCCAATTGTCGCCACTGTGCCCCCAATTGTCACCACTGTGCCCCCAATTGTAACCACTGTGCCCAGTAAAATGCCCCCCCCCCCCCTGGCACTTACCTTTCTCGCTTCTACCATCCCTCGATGTCCCTCGTCCCGCCCTCGATGACGCTCAGTGAATCAGGTTACTGATTACCAGAATCAGATTACCTGATTGGCTGAGATGCCTGTCAGTCTTATCCAAGGAACGCACCACCGGTACGTCCCGAGGATAAGCTTCAGGAAGCCGACTACAACCTCAGGGCCGCTGGCTCCGATAGGCACTTCCACACAGCCAGACAGCTGCCGTTATTCAGCTGACCGGCGCTCAATGTCCGGCCAGCTGAATAGTGGGCGGCAAAGGTGAAAATATACAGATTTATACAATGCATGAATCTGTATATTTTAGTGGCTGTGAGTGAGCGAGCGAGCGAGCCAGAGGGGGCGGCGCTCCGGCGTCCCTATGGACGCACCGCTCCTGATTGGGACGCCTGCTAGGGTTGCCTGCTTTTCATCAAGCCAAAGCTAAACACTTTAGTGGCGCAAAGCAATTTTTATTGCAGTTAACACTATAGGATTGTAAAAGACCCGGGACACCTTTGGGTGTCCCCAATAGGAGTGGAATTGCACCGCATGTAGCATCCGTGATAAACAGTGGGTGTGGCCAAATTGTGTTTTTAATGGGAGAAGCTTAATCACTAGGGGTCTGCTCTATAGCTGAATAACGGGCACAGCGCAGACCCCAATTGCTGGGAGGACGTCAATAGACATTCTGAGGAAAAAGATGACCTGCGCTCCGGTCGTTGCTCTTAAATAATAGACATATTTATTGACAAGCCACAGTAGACAAACGCAATAGGAAAGGTTAACGCGTTTCAGCCTATAAGGCCTTAATCATAACCACAATAGACATTCTCCCTTACGCACGCTCCTTGCACCCATGCCGGGCACGTGTGCACGTGCTGTGATCACCTGAGTCACTGAGACTCGGGTGATCACAGATCCCGGCCCCTTGTCACATGATCAGCTGTCAGCCAATGACAGCTGATCATGTGATGTAAACAAAGCTCAGTAATCATTTTTTTTTCTCCTCTTGCTGATAGCGTGAGGAGGAAAAAAAAGCCAATCACCGGCTTAGGTAAAAGGGACATCGGTCCCGAAGAGGGAGGCGGCACATCTGCCTTATGTGTTCCAATCTATACCCCCTGTTAGTGCTACCTGCCAGTGCCCACAAGTGCCACCTATCAATGCCCACCATTGGTGCCAATCCGTGCCTCATCCATGCCACCTAGCAATGCTGCCTATCAGTGCCCATTATTGCCACCGATCAGTGCCCATTTCTGACACCCAGTGCCCATCAGTGCCAGCTATCAGTGCCACCTATCAATGCCACCTATTCATGCTACTTCCTAGTGCCCACCAGTGCCACCTATCAATGCCCACAAGTGCCACCTATCAATGCCCACAAGTGCCACTTCTCAGTGCCGCCTATCAGTGCCCACCAGTGCCGTCTATCAGTGCCCACCAGCGCTGCCTTATCGGTGCCCCACAATGAAGCCTATCAGTGCCCATCAGAGCAGCCTCATCAGCATACATCAAATTAGGGGGGGAAATTACCTGTTTGCAATTTTTTTAAATAAAATATAAAAAAAAAATATATATTTTTTTAAATTCAGTCTTTTTTATTATTTTTTGCGAAAAATAAAAACCGCAGGGGTGATCAACTACCACCAAAAGAAAGCTCTATTTGTGGGGAAAAAAAATTAATTTGGGTACAGTGTTGTATGACCGTAATGTCCAGTGTCCAGTAATGAAGTGGTTAAGGAGCGTACTAAAATCAAACATGGTCAGTCTGCCCATCCTTTCAGCCGTAATATCGCAGTCCCAATAAAAATCGCAGATCGCTGCCATTACTAGTAAAAAAAATAAAAAATAAAAATGGCACAAAACTACCCCCTGATTTTGTAGACGCTATAACTTTTGCGCAAACCAATCAATATACACTTAGACCCCTTTCACACACCGAAAGCGTTTTTACATCGTTTTAGCGTTAAAAATAGCGCTATTAAAACGCTCTCCATGCATCTCAATGGACCCTTTCACACAAGCAGCATCTTTGGAGCAGCTTTTGGGCGCTGCAAAAAAAAACGCTGCAAAAACGCCCCTCTCCATTGAAATGAATTAAAAGCGCTGTAAAAACGCCTTACCCTTTCACACGGAGGCACTGCAAAAACGCCCTAAAAACGTTAGGGTCTGAGCGGTGCTTTAACAGCATTTTTCAGGCGCTGGTAGTGTGAAAGGGCTCTGAAAGCACTCGGGCTTTCACATTGGGATTGCAGATGAGGCTTCTTTCAGGCGCTTTACAGGCCTTTTTTTCAACCCCAAAGCGGATGAAAAACGCTTGAATAACGCTTGAAAAACACCCCAGTGTGAAAGGGGCCTTATTGCAATTTTTTTTTTTACCAAAAATATGTAGAAGAATACCTATCGGCCTAAACTGAGGAAACAATTATTTTTTTGAAAAAAAATTGGGATATTTATTATAGCAAAAAGTAAAAGATATTGAGTTTTTTTAAAAAAAAAAAAGTATCGCTCTTCTTTTGTTTATAGCGCCAAAAATAAAAACCGCAGAGATGATCAAATACCACCAAAGAAAGCTCTATTTGTGTGGAAAAAAAGGACGCAAATTTCTTTTGGATACAGCGCCGCGCAATTGTCAGTTAAAGTGACGCAGTGTCAAATTGCAAAAAGTGCTCTGGCCAGAAAGGGGATAAAATCTTCCAAGGCTGAAGCGGTTAAACTGGTGACGAGCGGTGAGAAGTAATAGAGATCCTCACGTCCAGCGACCCCGAGGCTCAGAGTGACTCAGTAACCGCGTTCTCGCCTCTCGCACTCATCATGTGCATCAATGCATTATCCCCTCGCAGAGACGGAGGGAGAGCACATCTGTCAGTTTCCATGGCAACCCAAACTGCTCCCATCATCTCTGCCCTTGAAAGAGTCAGATGTAAAAAAAAATAACAAAGAAAAACTGATAGAAAGTGGCATTTGGCGAGTGTCTGGGATTTCCCCAAATGTTTCAGGTTGTAGAAACAAAAGTATACTCATCGCTGAACTCCGGAGGACGCACATCATGGGATACAAAGGAGGGAAGTGCAGTGAAGATACAAAGTATCACTGCTTGGAATTCTCTCTGTAAATAATATGTCTGGAACTTATGAGGAGTACAAACTCTCCATAGGAATGAATGAGAGCGCACTGCGCATGCACGGGCACGGTAAGAAGATTTTAAAAGCGACCTTTTGACTTCAGCACCGATATTTCACTGGGTTGGGGATAGATGGGTATAAGATTCTGCAGCCACTGAATGCATGTGGGGGAGAGCAGTGTTGCCAGCCTACCAGATGGAAATTTACTGGCACGACACCCGAAATTTACTGGCACAGCCACGTTTTTACTGCCATTTCACAAAAGTTACTAAATTACATTTTTAGGTGCAAATTTCAGTATTTAGGCTACAAACAAGTACGCTAGGCAAATAGCAATGTGATTTAAGGGAGATATTAAGGTAAAAATACATGTTTTTGTTATTTTCAATATAATAAGGGCAAATTATTTAGTCACATCACCCCCTGCCTCCATCCGCCTCTGCCACCAACACCCCCTGCCTTCACCCTCCTCTGCGGTGCCACAATCTCCCCCTGCCTCCAATCTCCCCCAGGCCCCCTGCCTCCAGTCACCCCCTGCCTCCATCGTCCCCTGCCTCCATCGCCGACTGCGGTGCCACCAACAACCCCTGTCTCCATCACCCACCCTCTGTGGTGCCACCATCCCCCTCTGCGGTGCCACCAACACCCCCTGCCTCCAATCTCCCCCTGCCTCAAATCTCCCCCTGCCTCCATGCCCCTCTGCGGTGCCACCGCAGCCACCATCACCCCCTGCCTCCAATCACCCTCTGCCTCCAATCACCCCCTGCCTCCAATCTCCATGTGCAGTTCCAAGCCGAACTGATCTTGGCTATTTTAACTGCCACATTCCCACAACCACAGACATTTACGAACGGGGTAAAAAAGTACCCGTTTTTACGAACTGTTCCGTAAAAATACGGACGGTTGACAACACTGCCCTGCCTCCAATCTCCCTCTGCCTTCAGTCTCTCCCAGGCCCCCTGCCTCCAATCACCCCCTACCTCCATCGTCCCCTGCCTCCATCCCCCTCTGCGGTGCCACCAACAACCCCTGTCTCCATCCCCCACCCTCTGTGGTGCCACCATCCCCCTCTGCGGTGCCACCAACACCCCCTGCCTCCAATCACCCCCTGCCACTAACACCCCCTGCCTCCAATCTCTCCCTGCCTCCATCCCTCTCTGCGGTGCCACCACAGCCAATATCACCCCCTGCCTCCAATCTCCCTCTCACTCCATTGACCTTTGCCTCTATCCCACTCTGCGGTGCCACCAACACCCCCTGCCTCCAATCACCCCCTGCCTCCAATCTCCCCCTGCCTCCATCCCTCTCTGCGGTGCCACCACAGCCAATATCACCCCCTGCCTCCAATCTCCCTCTGACTCCATTGACCTTTGCCTCTATCCCCCTCTGCGGTGCCACTGCAGCCACCATCACCCCCTGCCTCCAATCACCCCCTGCCTCCAATCTCCATGCGCAATTCCAAGCAAAACCGATCTCGGCTATTTTTACTGGTACATTCCCGCAACCACATAAAAATACGGACGGTTGGCAACACTGGGGGAGAGGAGCAGAAGCAGCTACTCGTCCTATCAAGTTTCCTTCTGCTGCTCCCCATGTTCTCTCCAGCCCCCCTGTGCTCTCTCCAGCTCCCCTGCCCCTGTCCCACGCAGCTCTGCCGGGTTCTCCCCTCCCTTTTCCCGCTGGCTGCTGCCGGAAATTTTTGTCAGGATGGATAACGGGGAAAGAGGGGCGGTAAATGTGTCATTTACCGGCCCCTTGCTTTTCTAAATGCAACCCATACCAATCACTGACTCCATTCATAAATGAAACATACTAACTTGCGTTTACTATGTTTCAGTTTTGTTAATGGAGGGGAAGCTTTGTACAGAGCTATTCCTGTCCTTTCGTTCAGTCCAGTTTAGGCTGCAGAGAAGGGCTGTGTTCTTAGTCTTCTTTCTCTGTCTCAAATGGTGGAACATCAGAGATCTGTTTAGACCCTTGATATTTCACCCCCAGCAGGGTTTTCAAAAAAATTGTAAAAAAAAAAAAAAAAAAAAAAAAAAGTGGTAATAAAATAAAAATAAAATAACAAAAATAAAAAAACTACAGACACCACTGGCGGAACTACCGGGGTCACAAAGGTCGTAGACCGGGTCCTGGTGTTTCGCCACCAGTTTTGAAGGTAAGGGCCAGGGGTGCCCTTCATGGTTTCTTGAACCGGGGGCCCTGAAGGTTCTAGTTACACCACTACCTTAAACACACGTTTGGAGGCAGAACATTAAGTATACAACACCTTTACTGCATCTTTACTGCACAAATACTGTGTGCTGGCTAACTAAAACTATTGTTAAGTGCACCAACGCTTCTTAAAGGGCCTCAACGATAGCCAGCATTCGTTTTTGTTAGAATGCATTTTCGTCCGAAAATCTTTTTTTTTTTTTATCGTTATCGTTTTAACAAACGATAACGAAAGCGCAAGAAACGAAAACCGAAAGATCCGACATAAAAAATGCTTTATTTTCGTTTTCGTTGCGGTAAAAATTCGATATAGAGAGATTCGACATTATAGGGAAAAGATTCGACATCATAGAGAAAAGATTCGACACTATAAAAATAATAGATTCGACATTACAGAGAATAGATTTTGATTTATGAGAAAATAGATTCGACATTATAGAGAATAGATTCGACCAGTGTTGTAAGTAACAGAGTTACAATAAACGCAGTTACCTAACGCAGCCCCTTTTGAGGGTAACAAGTAATCTACCTGATTACTCTTCCCCTTACGGTAACGCAGTTCCCATTACTTGGGCGGCATTACTGCAATTACATCTACCACCACTAGATGGCAGCAGAGTAATTGCTTCTGCCGGCGCTGTGAATATGAATATGGGTGGAACTCCGCTTTAGAATTATGCGACCGCTGTGATGGCCTGTCACAGCGGTCTGAAAACTCCCAATCGCAAGGAGCCCTGGATACAATGAGCCCCACCCGCCTCACACTGACCTATCACCGGGGAACAACTCACATCGATCACACACACTGTGTGCGCAACCTGATCAATGACCAGGGGAACACATGGCCGTAACAAAACGTTCCACAGAACTAACGTTCCTTATACAACACAGTGTACACAGCGACATCTAGTGGTCAACATGGTAAGTGCAGGACACCTATACAGACCAATGATCAGGTTATTTTTGGTCAGTGATTTCATCTCTTCATCAGACAACAAAGAAAAAGCTGACATCCCCATTCCAGATCCCTTGCATCCAATAAAGCTTATATAAGATAAATAAAATAATAAACAATAAACTATAGAAAATTCTAATAAAGCCTAATATAAGATTTTAAATTACAGACTCTGTAAACGTCAAGGGAATGTATATTATAAATAAACATACATTTTAATCCAGCTTATAATTTTGATGTAATATGTAGCAGATGGATAAGGGTTTTAAGTCCTATTAGCTGCACATACATGGGGGGACGGATGCACCTAGGCTGGGATATACACAAGATCACCATTTGTTTCCGGTTTTCTTCTCTCAAGGATCTGGCATTCTTGCTTTGGAGTATTAACTCACTGCTCTCTGGCAAGCGCCCGTCATCTGCTTCTCAACAAAGCATTGTAGAATATTAAAAGAAAATTCAGTTACTTTGCTGAGTAACTAATTACTTTTTCAATGTAGTAACTGAGTCACTAAGGCAATTACTTTTTCGGAGAAGTAATTTGTAACTGTAACTAATTACTTTTTTAAAGTAACACTGGCTTCGACATTATTACTAGTCATACAACATTAGAATTCTTGTAGGCGGAATATTCGAACGGAAATGTACGATTCGTAAAGATTCGACGTTCCGTCGAATATTCTTTTGACCATTCGACAGAAACCAAGTATTATTGGATTTTCGGACGAAAGCTATTCCCCAACGAAAAACGAAATAAATCAAAACAATTTTCGGGAGTAACTAAATACATTTATTTTCCAAACGAAAACGAAAAAACTAAACAAATGTCTAAGGCCGCGTACACACGATCGAATTTATCTGCTGAAACTGGTCCGACGGACTGTTTCAGCAGACATCTCCGATCGTGTGTACGGGCTAGCGGACATGTTTTCCCAGCGGACAAATTTCAAAGCATGCTTTGAAATTTGTCCGCTTGAGACATGTCCGTCGGATATGTCCGCTGGTTAGTACACTAACCAGTGGACAGAAATCTCTGCGCATGCGTCGAATGGATTATTTTCGGGAGTAACTAAATAAATTTATTTTCCAAACGAAAACACGAAACAAAATATTCCAGTCTGCACATGTCTAGCCAGCAGATGAACAAGATGAAGAACTGCCTCTCCTATAAAACCATCCTGCAAGTTTCCATCGTTCCCTTCTCCCATTTCCTTCATTTCTATGGACAGCGCACAGCCTGTTCTAGGCGTGGCTTATTCGCCATAAATGCACTTTGGCAGTATAGTTGCTGTGTTTGGTAAATCAAGCTTTTTTTTTTTACTGCTCACTGCTGCACCTTAGGTAACCTTGCTACTGTTTATGCTGATCTGGACATCTTACACCTAGTCATTATCTAGAATCTCCATTTATGCTAAATTGTGTTGTTATTGTTAATCAATTTCTATGCTTACATTGTTACCAACCCTATCCGGTGACCATATTTTAAGTCTGCCTTTACTAACTGTTCAGTGCCTGTTTTCTTTGATGTAGTACTGGGTACAATTAATTTCAGTGATTTTCTGTGATATTGTATGCTTACACTCAATATAATGTGTCAGAGGGGCAAAAGTTCTAAGGTCAAGATAAATAACAGAGGACCTATCCAAACCAGCAGGGGGAGCACTACAATAGGTATTAGAGTGCTTTCACACTCTCTGTGCCCTGGCATCGGCGGTAAAACACTGCTATTTTTAGCAGCGCTTTACCGTCGTTTTTGCGGTGCTTTTCGGACGCTAGTGGGATGCTTTTACCTCCGCTAGCAGGCAAAAAAGGATCAAAAGCACCTGCAAAAGCCGGCAGTTCGGCGGCGCTTCCCATTGATTTCAATGGGTGGGGGCGCTTCAGGAGCGGTGTTTTCACCACTCTTAATGCGCTGCAAAGAAGCTGCTGGCAGGACTTTTTCTAACGCCCTGCCAGCGCACTGCTCCAGTGTGAAGGGCTTTCACACTGGAGTGAATGGAGTGGCTCTTTCAGGGCGCTTTGCAAGCTATATTTTTAGCGCTACATCTCCTGCAAATCCCTTCATTGTGAAAGGGGTCTTAGTGTTTGATTGTATGGAAGGGAATATGTATATCATGTAAAAGCCATACCAACTGGAAATGGACCAGACCATGCAGTGCTGCAACAGGAGACTGTGCTGCCATCTCCTGGAAACTTGCATGGCAGACTCCAAGCATGGTGCAAGATTAAAATCTGCAGTTTATTCTGTTTATACAGTGGGTATAGAAAATAATCACCCCCACCTTTAAAATAATCACATTTTGTTGTTTGCGGTCTGAAATGAAGACAGACACCGTTTTTGTTTTATCCAGGTGTATTTACATCCAAGTGAAAGACATAATACCAACATTTCAAAAAATAAATATAATAAAATTCCAAAACAGAATCACTGAGTTGGAAAAAGGATCCCCCCCACTCCTACAAATGACTCAATCAGGTGTAGGTAATTACATTCTCATTGGCACACGGATTTTGATCTTCAACTGTGATAAGTTGTGGTCATTTTGATTAGCTCAGCATGAAAAGAGCTTTTCTGGAGCAGTGGACTACCGAAGCAAACAATCAACTATGGGTGTCATGGCACTGTCACCGGGATCTCCAGTATAAAGTTGTGGACAGACACAAGTCAGGAGATGGATACAAAAAAATTGTCAAGGGCTTTATCAATGCCTAGAAGCACAGTAAAGTCTATTTGTAAGACGTGGAATGGTATTTGGTACAACACAGACCCTCCCTGGATCAGGATGTCACTCAAAACTGGATGAAAGAGCCAGAAGGAAACTGATCAGAGAGGCTACCAAGAGGCCTACAGGAACTCTGAAGCAGTTGCAGGAATTTATGACAAAGCATGGTCCGATCCTCCCTATAGGCTCACTATGCAAGTCGCTTATGGCTCGCCAAGTTGCAGAGTGCCCCCAAAATTAATAGAGGCCCCGCCTGGTGAGAAGTAATTTTCGCCCCCTCACCCTGCTTCTCAACTCGCTGGCTGCATGGGAAAAGAGGTAAGAAGTCAGCATCCCCCGCTATTCACTTTAATGTAAGATGTCATTTCCGACAGCAGAACACCCCCTTCCCCCCATCACTGTCGGCAGCTCCCCCCCCCCCTGTTCCCCAACTTTAATGCGAGATGTTATTTTTGGGCAGCCCCGTCCGTTTCTCAACTTTAATGTGACATGTCATTTTGCTCAGGGCACCAAGGAGGTCAGGATCGGCACTGGTGGTCATTGTGTGCATGTGACAACAATATCACACATTCTCCATACATTAGGCTCATATGGGGGAGGGGGGGCTCGGTGGGGGGGTTGCAAGAAAAAAGCCACTCCTCCACGTGGAGTCACCACTGAGCTTTGCCAAAACCTTGAAGATTCTGAGGCCACATTGAAAATGGTGTTATGGTCAGAAGAGACTAAAATTGAATTATTTGGCTTCAACACCAAATGATATATCTGGCGCAAATCCAATACAGCTCACCATCCAAATACCACCATTCCTACAGTAAAGCATGGGGGTGGTAATATCCTGGTATGGGAGGTGGTAATATCCTGGTATGGGAGGTGGTAATATTCTGGTAAGGGAGGTGGTAATATCCTGGTATGGGAGGTGGTAATATTCTGGTAAGGGAAGTGGTAATATCCTGGTATGGGAGGTGGTAATATCCTGGTATGGGAGGTGGTAATATCCTGGTATGGGAGGTGGTAATATCCTGGTATGGGAGGTGGTAATATTCTGGTATGGGAGGTGGTAATATTCTGGTATGGGAGGTGGTAATATCCTGGTATGGGAGGTGGTAATATTCTGGTATGGGAGGTGGTAATATCCTGGTATGGGAGGTGGTAATATTCTGGTATGGGAGGTGGTAATATTCTGGTATGGGAGGTGGTAATATTCTGGTATGGGAGGTGGTAATATTCTGGTATGGGAGGTGGTAATATCCTGGTATGGGAGGTGGTAATATTCTGGTATGGGAGGTGGTAATATCCTGGTATGGGAGGTGGTAATATCCTGGTATGGGAGGTGGTAATATTCTGGTATGGGAGGTGGTAATATCCTGGTATGGGAGGTGGTAATATCCTGGTATGGGAGGTGGTAATATCCTGGTATGGGAGGTGGTAATATTCTGGTATGGGAGGTGGTAATATTCTGGTATGGGAGGTGGTAATATTCTGGTATGGGAGGTGGTAATATTCTGGTATGGGAGGTGGTAATATTCTGGTATGGGAGGTGGTAATATTCTGGTATGGGAGGTGGTAATATCCTGGTATGGGAGGTGGTAATATTCTGGTATGGGAGGTGGTAATATCCTGGTATGGGAGGTGGTAATATCCTGGTATGGGAGGTGGTAATATCCTGGTATGGGAGGTGGTAATATCCTGGTATGGGAGGTGGTAATATCCTGGTATGGGAGGTGGTAATATCCTGGTATGGGAGGTGGTAATATCCTGGTATGGGAGGTGGTAATATTCTGGTATGGGAGGTGGTAATATTCTGGTATGGGAGGTGGTAATATCCTGGTATGGGAGGTGGTAATATTCTGGTATGGAAGGTGGTAATATTCTGGTATGGGAGGTGGTAATATCCTGGTATGGGAGGTGGTAATATTCTGGTATGGGAGGTGGTAATATTCTGGTATGGGAGGTGGTAATATCCTGGTATGGGAGGTGGTAATATCCTAATATGGGAGGTGGTAATATCCTGGTATGGGAGGTGGTAATATCCTGGTATGGGAGGTGGTAATATTCTGGTATGGGAGGTGGTAATATCCTGGTATGGGAGGTGGTAATATCCTGGTATGGGAGGTGGTAATATCCTGGTATGGGAGGTGGTAATATCCTGGTATGGGAGGTGGTAATATCCTAATATGGGAGGTGGTAATATCCTGGTATGGGAGGTGGTAATATCCTGGTATGGGAGGTGGTAATATTCTGGTATGGGAGGTGGTAATATCCTGGTATGGGAGGTGGTAATATCCTGGTATGGGAGGTGGTAATATCCTGGTATGGGAGGTGGTAATATCCTGGTATGGGGAAGTTTCTCTGCATGAGGGACTGGAGCACTTGTCAGGATAGAAGGAAAAACAGATGGGGCAAAATACCATCAAATTCTTGAGGACAATCTGCTGCCCTCTGTCAGAAAGTCATCAATGGGAAGAAGGTTTACCTTCCAACATGACAATGACCCAAAACACACAGAAAAAATTATGACAGTTGTTGAAGGAGAAGGCGGTGAATGTCCTTGCATGGCCTAGTCAGAGCCCAGACTTAACCTCTTCAATACCAGGCTTTTATACCCACCTCCATACTGGGCCTATTCTGACACTTACAAATCATCATTCTTTTGCTAGAAAATTACTCAGAACCCCCAAAAGTTTTAGATGTTTTTTTAGCAGACACCCTAGGGAATAAAATGGCGGGCATTGCAACTTTTTATCTTGCACGGTATTTGCCCAATAATTTTTCAAACGCCTATTTAAAAAAAAAAAAAATGTTTTTATGAATTAAAAAATAACAAAACAGTAAAGTTGGCCCAATTTTTGTTGTAAAATATGAAAGATGATGTTACGCCGAGTAAATAGATACCTAACATGTCACGCTTTAAAATGTCAATAAGACCCCACATCTCTCCTCCAGGCTGAAAATCATTATATCGTGAAAAAATTCACCGATCTCATGCTTACTAGCCGCAATTGCGGCTAGTAAAAAAAAAATCGCAATAAGCGTTTATCAATTGGTTTGCGCAAAATTTATAGCGTTTACAACAGGGCTCAAAATTTCAAGACCTGAGCTACTAGCCAGGCCTCAAGAGTTACTCGCCATCAGTTGCCCTACCTAATTCATACACTGCCCTGCACCTAATTGCACCTGTAAACACGCCTTCGTAGATTATCTCATTGAATGACACTGTTTTATGCAGAATCAAGTTACAAAATTAAATATTACCAACAACAACTATAACAAAATGGGACAGGGCACTGGGGGCAGACCAGAGGGACAGGGCACTGGGGGCAGACCAGAGGGACAGGGCACTGGGGGCAGACCAGAGGGACAGGGCGCTGGGGGCAGACCAGAGGGACATGGCACTAGAACTGGGTCTCCGCTGCCCCGGAGTGGTAATTTTCGCAATCCTCCACCTCACTCATTACTTTCTGCTCTCCAGGTACATTGGTCGGGGAGGGGGGCAGGCTCAGAGAGGTCATACTGTTAGGTCCCATGGCTTAATGAGAATTGTAAGGAGAGCACCTGTGTACTGCTCTGCCTGTGCGCAGCTCACCAGACTACTTTTCCCGAGCATGCAGCTTTCCTCTTCGGCCGCCAATCTCATCAGGACTCTAAGTGTAGGCACAGATTGCAGGGAGATTGGTCATGCAGCCCTGGCATTACTCGCCCCCAGCTTAAATCCACTCGCCAAATGCTAGTAGGCGAGTGGAAATTTTGAGGGCTGGTTTACAATATAGGGGATAGTTTTATGGCATTTTTATTATATTTTTTTTTACTACTAATCAGTGATTTTGTTCATGAACGCGCCATTATGGTGGACACATCAGACAATTTTGACACATTTTTGGGACCATTGACATTTTCACAGCATAAAAATGCATTGTTTACTGTGAAAATGACAATTGCAGTTTAGGAGTTAACCACTAGGGGGCGCTGTAGGGGTTATGTGTGACCTCATATGTGTTTCTAACTGTAGGGGGGCGGGGCTGCACGTGTGACATCACTGATCGTCTTTCCCTATATCAGGGAACAGACGATCAGTGACATTGCCACTGTGAAGAACGGGGAAGGTTTGTTTACACTCGCCTCTCCCCGTTCTTCAGCTCCTGTGACCGATCGCTGGGCACTGGTGGCAAACGGGTCTGCGTGTCCCGCGGGCGCGGTCATGGAGCTTCGAACCGGGCCGCGCGCGCGCCCGCAAACCACGGCTGGGCACTTAAAGGGGACGTACAGGTATGTGCCTGTGCCCAGCCGCGCCATTCTGTCGATGTAAATGCGCAGGAGGCGGTCCTTAAGTGGTTAAGGAACCTAATTTAAGGGGAAATGCTGGGAACTCTGATGTAAGTTGGAGGTTTGGTGAGCAGTAACTTCTTTACATCAAAGCTCCATTTTACACCAGACTCCCCCTTAAAAATAAAATTGCTGTGCGCCGCTAAAGTGTTCGGGTTTGGCTTAAAGAAAAGGTGCCCCCCTGTTCTCCTTCATCCAGAGTGGGGGCACCCTAATACAGGAGGTGTGTTACTGGCCAGATCACCAGGTGAAAACGGAAATAAGGGAAATAAGCCTAAAAAAAAAAAGAAAACGAATGCAGCCACCACATCTAATGATTGGTAAGCTGCAATATATTACATTGTCTCGGGTTTAAAAATGTGTTAATAGTCTGGGTGCATCAAGCAAGTTTCTCCTGAAGTCCCTGGTGGCTCTCTGGGAAACCTCAACTTTGCATCAGTTCCAATTCCTTGGCTGATTGCCTATAATATCTTCTACAGATCTCCAGACCCAGAAGTGCTTCAGAAATAGAGTTATATGAGAAGCTTTGCAGGTTCAGATTGAAGGCCGTGTGTCTCGGGCAGTGAGGCTCATTTTCCATGCTGGTCAAAACGCTGAGACCTTGCCCCGGGCTACTCTACGTTGTGTACTACAAATATTCATTTTCATACCAGGGAACATATTCTCCTGCTTGTGAATGCGCGTGCCCTGCAGATCTATACCGCCGTGTATCAAATACAGCATGCAACTCACAACCCGCTCCGTGATAGCGGAGAACGTGGTGAGGATGACAATAACCACACTTGTAGTCCAGTACATTTACAGCATTTCTCTCTGTTGGTCTACATCTTAACCACTTGCCGACCAGCCGCCGCAGTTTTACTGCAGCAGGTTGGCTCGGCTGGGCAAATCGACATTACCTTACGCCGCTTTTTCTTTTGGCGACCATGGGCACACTGTCAGGAAGCATGAATCAGACGTACACAGATATAAATGAAAGAAGAAGGTCTTTATTAAAAACCAAACAGCCAGGGTAAAGTCCAAACAGATGATCAACAGCCAGGGTCGATAGCCAGGGATGGAAGTCAGCCAAGCCGGAGTCAGTAGCCAAAGGGTGGTGAGATGAAGCCGGGGATCAGGAACCAGAAGGAACGCCCGTAGGAGCCGGGTCGGTAACCAGAACAGCAGCACGATCACAGGAGGGTACAAGACAAGGACCAAGCAAGGGAATGCTGCAGCAGCCGTGGTATATATGTGCTGAGCATCCAGCTTCTCCCAGTGGGAAGGAGGAGCCGCAGGATGTGAGAAGTTACAAGAAGCCCAGGAAGCAAGATGGCCGCCAGCACATGTCAGTGATAAGAAGGCTGCAAGGAGGTAAGACCATGACACACACGCCTGCCACCCGCGACCACTCGTGACAGAGCGAGAACCAGGTTCTTTCAGGGGAGTAGAGACAGATCGTGTGTTCCTACCAAGTATGAAAACCAGAAATGGACTGGCCATCGGGACTACTGGGAGATTCCCGGTGGGCCGATGGCTCAGTGGGCCGGTCGGAGGTTCGCGGCGATCAACCCGTCAATCGCCGACAGCTGGCGCCTGATGGGTAGATCGCGATTTAGTGAGCATGCAGAGTAGCGCAGGAAACGTGTATAAATTGTTTTCTCTCCTGTCACGGCACTCACGCCGCTCCCCAGTGGCCCCTCCTCTCTTCTCGTCCATCCCCATTTGTTGTGACATCATCTGGGATGGACGAGAAGAGAGGAGGGAGCGCCGGGGGGCCCGAGTGAGTGCCGTGACATGAGAGAGAACATATTACACACGCTTCCTGCCCTACACTGCATGCTGGCTGGTAAACGATGTGCACCAAAATGTGCCCTGTCCCCCGATGTGCTGTGCCTCAATGTGGTGTGCCTCAATGTGGTGTGCCCTGATGGGCTGTGCCCTGTACATGTTGTGCCCTGATGTGCCCCGTGCCATGATGTGTTGTGCCTAGGGTGACCACATTTCCAAACTACCATTCAGGGACACCCTCCCTTCCCAAAAATCAGCTTGTGCTGTAATAAATCACAGCACAGTGATTGGACACAAGAGGCAGGATTTATGATTTCTCCAATCACACGCAGGGGGCGGGGATTGTGCTCCTCCAGGCATTCCCGGCCAGGACAAGTACCGTCAGTAAGTAAAGCGGTGATGTAGTGGCCTTTTTTGGGGGCATCAGATTGGCCTGGGGGGGGGGGTCTGTCTCAGTTTCATTTCGGGACACTGTATTGTCCTGAAATTAATGTGCCCGGGACAGACCTGCAAAATGCGGGACTGTCCCAGGCAATCTGGGACACGTGGTCACCCTAGTTGTGCCCTGGGTGTGTCTGGATGAAGTCCAGGGCCACATTTTTGTCCCAGTCCAGCCCTGATGAACACTGATCTATCTCTCCTCCACAACAGTCCCACCCCCCCCCCCCCCCAGTTAGGCCACAACACACATATATAACACATTTAACCCCTTGATCGCCCCCTAGTGTTAACCCCCCGCTCTGCCAGTGACATTTATACAGTAATCAGTGCATTTTTATAGCACTAATCGCTCTATAAATGACATTGGTCCAAAAGATTTATCAAAAGTGTCCGATATGTCCGCCGCAATATCGCAGTCCCGATAAAAATCAGATTACCGCCATTACAAGTAAAAAAATAATAATAATAAAAATGCCATAAATCTTTATCATAGTTTGTAGACATTATAACTTTTGCGCAAACCAATCAATAAATGCTTATTGTGATTTTGTTTTACCAAAAATATGTAGAAGAAAACATATCGGCCTAAACTTTTTTTTTTTTTTTTAAATTGGGGACATTTTTTACAGCATAAAGTAAAAGATGTTGTAATTTTTTCAAAGTTTAAGCACTTCTTTTGTTTATAGCGCAAAAGATAAAAACCTCATTTTTTTGGGGGGTATATTGTCGCACGAACGCGCAATTGTCAGTTAAAATGATGCAGCACAGGCCGTCTGTGCTGAAGGTTTTTTTTTTGCTGAATGGGGGGTCCACCTGTGCTGAAGGGGAGTCTGTACTTAAAGGGGGTCAATCTGTGCTAAAGGGGGGTCTGTGCTGAATAGAGGGGTCTGTGCTGAAGGGGGTCCATCTGTGCTGAATGGAGGGGTCTGTGCAGAATGGGGAGGTCTGTGCTGAAGGGGGGTCCATATGTGCTGAAGGGGGGTCTGTACATTCTCTAGGCTATATTTATTAGACATGTGCATTCGTTTTCGTTAGAATGCATTTTTGTCCGAAAATCTGTTTTTTACGTTATGGTTTTAACAAACGATAACGAAAGTGCAAGAAACGAAAACCAAAAGAACCGACATAAAAAATGCTTTATTTTCGTTTGCGTTGTGGAAAAAATTCGATATAGAGAGATTCGACATTATAGGGAAAAGATTCGACATCATAGAGAAAAGATTCGACACGATAGAAATAATAGATTCGACATTACAGAGAATAGATTTCGATTTATGAGACGTAAAGATTCGACGTTCCGTCGAATATTCTTTTGATCATTCACCAGCAACCAAAAAGATTCGACGTTCCGTTGAATATTCTTTTGACCATTTGACAGAAACCAAGTATTATTGGATTTTCGGACGAAAGCTATTCCCCAACGAAAAACTAAATAAATCAAAAACGATTTTCGGTAATAACTAAATAAATTTATTTTCCAAACGAAAACGAAAAAAACGAAACAAAATATTCCAGTCTGCACATGTCTAATATTTATATGGGCATGGAGTGAAGCTGAATTATCTCAAGAGCTATTTCACACTGCCAGCTGACCGCATTATCTGTAAAGAGCCGATAAAAAGCGACGCTTTACCATTGTTTTAGGTGCACTATTCGGCCACTAGCATTTGAAGAAAGGGTTAAATGCGACTGTGTATCACAGGTGCCAAAGCTTTCCCCCCCCTGAAATAATTTCAGCGGATGCCCACACCGTTATTACACACAGGATTGGAGTTCTTCACTGGGGTTGTTGCACTTTTTATCCCGGTTGCACTTTAAAAAAAAGTTTCATTTTTTGAAGATCCATGCTTATTGAAGATCCATGCACTATTTTAGTATTTATTTAAAGTTAAGCACCTTATACCCCCTTCATATTTATAGTGTTACACAATCAACCAGAGGATATTCCCATCACACACTATGAGATCGGCACCCCAGAGTCAGGAAAACGAGCCCAGTGAAGCGTGCCTTCCCCTCCTGTGGAGTCCATTCCTGCCGGAGTTGTGTGGGAAGATGTGGAATTGCTTTAAGTGAAAAGATTTTAGCGTGGCTCGCGGTGTAATAGTCTGCGGGGACCCGGGATCCGAATCACACGGTGACGTAGGGAGGCTGATCTTTAATTCATATCTACACCCGGCAACCTTTGTTCTTATCATCCCGCCTGTGGTTTAACACCTAGGAGACGATTACGCATTCACAGTCCGCTCGTCATTGATCCGCGCGCCGCACAAAGCGTGTTTGTGTTATCGCTGTGGCCACATTCCCCATTCAAAGGTAGAATTTCCTGTAAATTATTCAGGCGAGCAATAAAACAACCTTCAGCTTTCTCTTTTTTTTTTTTGTATTTATTTAGAATACTCAGAATAAACAACCTATGGAGCCAGCCAATCTGTGACTCTGCATGTGCATTGGCTTAGGCCAGGGTTTGACAAATTTGCTTGGAATCCAGAAGCCAGTTAAAAAGGTTAGGAGCCAGAAAACGCGCCCCGTCCCGCCGAGCTCGCACGCAGATACGAACGCATACTTGAGTAGCGCACACATATGTAAACGCTATTCAAACCACACATGTGAGGTATCGCCGCGATCGTTAGATCAAGAGTAGAGTTGAGCGGACATCTGGATGTTCGGGTTCAGGTCCGAACCCGAACTTTAAAAAAAAAGTTTGGGTTCGGCAACCCGAACTCCGAACCCCATTGAAGTCAATAGGACACGGACTTTTAGAAAAAAAAAAAGCGTGGGGGTCCCCGCAAATTCAATAACCAGACTCTTTAGGTCTGGTATGGATATTAAGGGGAACGTGGGGGTCCCCGCAAATTCAATAACCAGACTCTTTAGGTCTGGTATGGATATTAAGGGGAACTCCGCCGTCAAATAAAAAAAAAAAAT
The DNA here is from genome assembly GCA_029574335.1 of Rana kukunoris. Taxonomy (NCBI): domain Eukaryota; kingdom Metazoa; phylum Chordata; class Amphibia; order Anura; family Ranidae; genus Rana; species Rana kukunoris. The sequence continues at coordinate 229,936,988 of CM056054.1, forward strand.
GACGTGGGGTTCCCCCCAAATATCCATAACCAGACTCTTCAGGTCTGGTGTGGAATTTAAGGGGAACTCCACCCCAAATTTAAAAAAAAAATGGTGTGGAGTTCCCCCTAAAATCCACACTAGACCCCTTATCCGAGCACGTTGACCTGGTCGGCCGCAGAAAAGAGGGGGGACAGAGTGCGCCCCCCCTCTCCTGAAATGCACCAGGCCACATGCCCTCAACATTGGGAGGGTGCTTTGGGGTGCCCCCCAAAGCACCTTGTCCCCATGTTGATGGGAACAAGGGTCTCTTCCCCACAACCCTTGGCCGGTGGTTGTGGGGGTCTGCGGGCAGGGGGCTTATCAGAATCTGGAAGACCCCTTTAACAAAGGGGACCCCCAGATCCTGCCCCCCCTGTGTGAAATGGTAATGGGGTACACTGTACCCCTACCATTTCACGAAAGAAGTGTAAATAGTTGTTTGAAAAAAAAACACACACACGTAGAACAAAATAATTAAAATCCAGCAGTGAAAATCCACAATCGATGCTGCTCCCTGCTCCAACGTTGTCTTTTATCCAGCGAAGGCTGATGTCTCCAGCGACGGTCGATTGGTCCAGCGATGAGAAGATCCATCCATTCAGAGCGCAGCTCAGCGAATGACGCACCGGAGCTTGACGTTTCTTTTATAGGGGAGGCGGGCCACGCGTCACGTGACCGCGTCCTCCTCTGACGCACACTGTGCTACGTCACTGGGACAGCACAATCCTTACTAAGATGAGATCTTCTCATCGCTGGACCGATCACCTGTCGCTGGAGAGATCACCCGTAAATTTGGGGTGGAGTTCCCCTTAAATTCCACACCAGACCTGAAGGGTTTGGTTATGGATATTTGGGGGGAACCCCACGTCATTTTTTTTTTAAATTGACGGCGGGGTTCCCCTTAATATCCATACTAGACCTAAAGGGTCTGGTTATTGAATTTGCGGGGACCTCCGCGCATTTTTTTTTTCCCGAACTCCGAACCCGGACCCAAACTTTTACCAATTATTTGGGTTCGGGTCCGGGTTCGGGAAAAACCCAAAGTCCGTACCGAACCCGAACTTTACAGTTCGGGTTCGCTCAACCCTAATCAAGAGCAATAATGCAACCTGTAGAATTTTTTCAACGTCACCTATGGAGATTTTAAAGGGTAAAAGTTTGTCGCCATTCCACGAGTGGACACAATTTTGAGGCGTGACATGTTGGGTATCAATTTACTCTGCGTAACATTATCTTTCACAATATAAAAAAAAAATTGGGATAACTTTACTGTTGTCTTATTTTTTTAAATAAAAAAAGTAAATTTTTTCCCAAAAAAAGTGCGCTTGTAAGACCGCTGCGCAAATATGGTGTGACAAAGTATTGCAACGATCGCCATTTTATTCTTTAGGGTGTTAGAATAAAAAAAAAATATATATATATAATGTTTTGGGGGTTCTAATTAGAGGGAAGGAGATGGCAGTGAAAAACAGTGGAAAAAACAAATTAGAGCTGCTATTTTACCTGTAATGGCAACAGCCACCACCAGATGGCGCAAGATCACAGAAGGAAGCTTGGGCCTTCATAAGGCAGCAAAGCCGCAGCCTCAATTACCAGCCATCGCGCGGCGGGGAAGGTTGGATTTTGTCAAGCCTTTGGCTTACGCCTTGGCATTCGGGGGGGGGGGGGGGGAGTGTAAAAATAGGCAGGGCTTTACCTCCTCACCTAACACAGTAGCCGGAGGGGGCTGTACGCATGGTGTGGCCATGATGCTTTGCAGCTTTTTGCAAAAATGTACCTAGACATGTGCGGTTAGCTTCGTATAGCGCAGCGCGCATTACAAGCTTTCGTTCTGAATACTTGTAATGCCCGCGCCGCCATGTATAGACACTCCTCTTCTCGGGATTAGAGGGATCCGTCCAATCCCACACAAGGGGTAGTGTCTATACGCGGATTCGTGCATAGACACTCCCCCTTGCTCGGGATTGAACAGATCCGTCCAATCCCAAGAAGGGGAGTGTCAATACATGGCGGCGAGGGCATTACAAGTATTCAGAACGAAAGCTTGTAATGCGCGCTACGCTATAATGCAGGGGGATGAACGGCGGTATGCGGCAGCGGCGGCATCATATCTACGAGTATGAGGGACAGTAAATGGCTGCAATATGGGGGGGAAATATTCTATTTTAGTATCGGGGGTATTTGCGGGAGTACAAGTACTCCCGCAAATACTCGGCATCGGTCCCGATACTAGTATCGGTATCGGGACAACCCTATAATAATATTCATAATAAGGGACAGTGGTTTCTGGTATTTTAAGTCCACTCCTCAGCTCACATGCCCCCCTTTCAAAGCCTGTCTGACTGTCAGGCTATTAAAGGGGGGCACGTGAGGAGTGGACTTTAAATACCAGCAACCACTGTCAGTGTCCCCCTTATAATATATTATGAATATTACCACACAGTCTGAGTCAGCTACCCATATTATCAATACAACCACAGTCAGCTACCCCAGACCTTGCAGATGACACTGCAGTCAGGCTATTAAAGGGGGGCATGTGATGTGACCCTGTGAGGAGTGTGGACTTAAAATACCGGCAACCACTGTCCCTTATCATATAATGAATATTACCACAGTCAAAAATTGAGAATCGTGATCTTCATTTTAAGCAAAAGAATCGTGATTCTCATTTTGGCCAGAATCGTGCAGCCCTACTTCATAATGCCCGCAGATATGATGAAAATGCCCACAAGATCCGTGAGATGATATCAGGTATGTTTTTGCATCTGTTTATGTACCGATCGTGCTTTATTAACCACTTAAGGACCGCCTACTGCACATTTACGTCGGCAGAATGGCACGGCTGGGCACATCAACGTATATATACGTTGATTTTAGTACCCAGCCGTGGGTCGCGGGCGCGCGCCCGCGACCCGGTCCGAAGCTCCAGGACCGGGACCGCGGGATTCGCGGACCCGAGCGCCGCTGGAGTGCGGCGATCCGTCCCTGGAACGGAAGAACGGGGAGAGCCGTGTGTACACACGGCTTCCCGTGCTTCTCTGTGGCTGCAGCATCGATTGCGTCATCCCTGTAATAGGGGGACGCGATCGATGACGTCACACCTACAGCCACACCCCCCTACAGTTGTAAACAAAACACATAGGCACACATCCCCTACAGCGCCCCCTTGTGGTTAACTCCCAAACTGCAACTGTCATTTCCACAGTAAACAATGCAAATTTAAATGCATTTTTTGCTGTGAAAATGACAATTGTCCCAAAAATGTGTCAAAATTGTCCGAAGTGTCCGCCATATTGTCGCAGTCACGAAAAAAATCGCTGATCGCCGCTATTAGTAGTAAAAAAAAAAAATTTATAAAAATGTAATAAAACTATCCCTTATTTTGTAAACGCTATAAATTTTGCGAAAACCAACCGATAAACACTTATTGCGATTTTTTTTACCAAAAATATGTAGAAGAATACGTATCGGCCTAAACTGAGGAAAAAAAAAGTTTTTTTTATATATTTTTGGGGGATATTTATTATAGCAAAAAGTAAAAAATATTGCATTTTTTTTTAAATTGTCGCTCTACTTTTGTTAATAGCGCAAAAAATAAAAACCGCAGAGATGATCAAATACCACCAAAAGAAAGCTCTATTTGTGGGGAAAAAAGGACGCCAATTTTGTTTGGGAGCCACGTCGCACGACCGCGCAATTGTCAGTTAAAACGAAGCAGTGCCGAATCGCGGAAAGGTCCTTTACCTGCATTTTGGTCCGGGTCTTAAGTGGTTAATATGTTTTAATGAATATACATAATAATGTAATTGAGATTGCAAAAAAAAAAAAAGTTATGCCCGCTTTAAACAGATTTCTGAAATAATGAAACAGAATTGAGGGTGAAATTGGAATTCTAATCGAGCTGTTTTCGATTTGAAATCGAATTTCCAAATAGAGTAAAATAGAATAGAAAATAAAGGAAGAGAATAGATAAGAAAAGAAAATAATAGAACAGAGCTAAACAGAATAAAATAGAATAGAAAATAAAGGAAATGGATAGCAAAGAAAAAAATAGAATAGAAAAGAATAGAGAAAAAAACAGAACAAAAGAGAATAGAAAATAAAGGAAATTAATAGAAAAGAAAATAATAGAATAGAAAAGAATAGGGTGAAACAGAACAACATAGAATAGAAAATAAATGAAATTAATAGAAAATAAAATAAAAGAACAGAGTAAAACATAACAAAGTAGAATAGAAAATAAAGGAAATGAATAGAAAAGAAAGGAGTAGAATAGAGTAAAACAGAACAAAATAGAATAGAAAATAAATTAAATGAATAGAAAAGAAAATAATAGAACAGAGTAAAACAGAACAAAAGAGAATGGAAAATAAAGGAAATTAATAGAAAAGAAAAGAATAGAATAGAGTAAAACAGAACAAAATAGAATTGAAAATAAACAAATAGAATAGAATAATAAATAGGGAATTGTAGTAGATCAATAGCTTGCTATGGTATCTATTTATGTCCAACAGTGGTTGATATTTTCCTCAATTCTTTTCCAATAACTTCATAAATATAAAAAGAAGTAATGTGATCTAGGCCGACCTGGGAAGTATGGCTGGGATCTGAATTATTCAGGATACACTTTGACTTGCGCAACAGAGATTTAACAAGCATGAGGTAATGGCACATGATCCTGAAGTCCAAAAGCATGGCTTTACTGCTGCAGGCCCTGGTACAGTGATGACATCATTACTGTGCAAACCAATGACATCATAACACTGAATATAAAGATGGTGTCACACACAAGGATGAGGAATCTCCAGACTTCACCTGTGATAAAGAATCACTGGATGCCAGCAAAAGCACAGTCAAGATGGGCAGACCCCACTGGAACTCCCTTGTTCACTCAATTAATAATTCTTATAGATACGTAACGCAGAGCTTTTTTTTGGGGGGGGGGAGTGGGGGCTTCAGGAGGAGTGGAACTTCCTGTCCCACTTCCTCCTATCCGCCCAGGGACTGCTTAGGTGATACGTCATAACACCTTTTGGCGGCTCCTCCCTGTAGGCGATCGCCTGGGACACGTGACTGGTCCCCGGCGATCGCCTGTCCAATCAGGTAATACATTTAGTAAATATGAACTCCTTTTCTCATCAGCAATGTACAGCAGTCTTATGACTTCTATCAGTGTCCTGCTAAGCGCTGGTTAAAGCTTGTAGGAGGAGTTTCCATTTTCCTTTGACTGTCTTATGAGGCTGCATGACTCCTGACTTTCTGTATGGACAGTGCCGATTGGCCCTGTGCTGATCACATGCACCCCCCCCCCCCCCCCAAAAAAAAAAAAACTCCAGGTGGATTGGGGACAATAAAAGAATAGGAGGATCAGAGAAGACAAGATCAAACAGCCTTTTCACACAATGCAGAGAATTAATCCCTTAAGTACCACAGTGAGTATAACGAGCACGCTGTACTGCATATACACACTGGGCCACATTCAGATACACTTAATATTGCGCTGCGTAATCGAAATACTCTACGCTGCCGTATTTCACCAGGCTCTACACCGAATCCTGGTAGATTTTTGCCCGTACGCTAACGCTACGGCGGCGTAGTCTATTTCTCGCCGCGTAATCGAAATACGCGATTGGGGGGCGTGAAGCATTTAAATTAAGCGCGTCTCCGCGGCGATCGAACTGCGCATGCTCCGTTCAGAAATTTCCCGCCGTGCATTGCGCGAAATCACGTCGTTACGTCATTCGTTGTTTGAGTAGCGTCGTTTACGAACATTCCTATTCCCGGACGACTTACGTAAAAAATAATAAAAGACGTCGGAAAACTTAGAAATTCGACGCGGGAACGACGGCCATACTTAACATGGGCTGTCTAATATTAGAGCAGCAAAAAGCTGGTATAGTGTTACGTAAAAAAAAAAAAGATGACTAAAGGTGCCGTAAGAGATTGCGATTGAAGATCGTAATTTCGGGGATCGCTGGCAAAAGCTCATTAGCATACCCCGACGCGGAAAACGACGGGAAGTCCACCCAGTGGCCGCAATTTTATTGCAGCGTAGATCCGAAGGCGTACGAACACGTAAACCAGTCGAATTGAAGCCCGCAGCCGTCTTATTCATGGTTTGAGGATTCCAAATAGCTAAAAAATGCGCGTAATTTGAAATTACTTCAGTCTAACACCAGTTAGAAAGGCGTAATCGCTCTGTGAATCTGGCCCACTGATTTTACTGTTGTGAGTTTAGTAACACTATAACGATAGTCCAACCAACTAGCATTAACCAAAATGAGGTGCTGATTATACTGAGTAACTTGATGGTAATATTATTTTCGCTATCCCAAACTTTTATAGCATTTTCAGATTTTGGTGAAATTTGATGGGCTCACTGCCTTGTATGCTTTCCTTTCTCACCCTACCTTTTCAGTGAACAAGCAGCAGGGTGTTGAAGCATGCACCATGTAGAATATCATTTTTTTTTTTTTTTTTTTTTTTCAGGACAAACAAAACTTTATTTTGGTAATACCGTCTTGCAAAAATTGTTTATTAAATAAATTATTTATAATTAAATTATTATTATTATTATAAAAATAAATGATTTAACAAGATATTAAAAAAAAGTTTGTTTTTCTACTTTGGCAAGTATGGTTGAACTGGATGGACTTGTGTCTTTTTTCAACCTGACAAACTATGTCACTGTGTATTCGTTTTAAAACCACCATTTTACATTTTTGAATGCAACACTAAAATAATTAACACACATAAAAAAAAATGTAATAAAAAAGTTTCAATAGTAATGGAGAAAAAATGTAAAGACCCTTAGCTAAGGAGAAAAGGGGAGGGAGGAGTTAATTTAGACTATATATGGTTAATTAAGGGTTAAATACATTTTGCTTATTTATTCTTTTACTAGTAGGGATTCTTTAACCCAGATCATATGCAGATCAAAGGTCACCCTTTGAGCTGTAGCTGAACAAAACAGAGTAAAAAGAATGTAACAATAATGTTGTTACATTAAGTTTCCAAACTGGGTTCTAAAAACTGTAGGAGATTCAGTTCAGGGCCGATCCTGGGCAGGTGCACGGGGTGCAGTGCACCCAGGGGCCACAGAGGTTGGGGGCGCTGAAGCGCCAGAGAGCTCCCCTTCTGCCTCCTTCTCCTCTATCAGAGGCAGCTCTCTCCACCGGCAACTGACAGAAGCGGATCAAAGGAGGAGACACGGTGCCGCCATTGCCACTGTGTTTCCTGCCTAAGTCCATCCTCCCTCCTTCCTGTCAGAGGAGGAGAGCGAAGCAGCCGGAGACCATAGCGGCAGTCTCTGAGCATCTCCTGTAGTATTTCTGCAGTCTCTGAGCATCTCCTGTAGTATGTCTGCAGTCTCTGAGCATCTCCTGTAGTATGTCTGCAGTCTCTGAGCATCTCCTGTAGTATGTCTGCAGTCTCTGAGCATCTCCTGTAGTATGTCTGCAGTCTCTGAGCATCTCCTGTAGTATGTCTGCAGTCTCTGAGCATCTCCTGTAGTATGTCGGCAGTCTCTGAGCATCTCCTATATTATATCTTCAGTCTCTGACCATCTCTTGTTTCATGTCTGCAGGCTCTGACCATCTCCTGTACTATTTCTGCAGTCTCTGACCATGTGGGGGTGCCAGAAATATTTCTTTAAATTTTTCTTTATTATTTTGATCGTACCAAGTGACATACAGATGGAAACCCATTCCTCTAACCGAGGAGCATTAGAGGAACATTATATACACATATATATATTTTAACAATGAAGTGAAGGAAAAACCCGATAATAAAAAAAATATATAATAAGGAGCACCCACACGAGTCCTGATCATATCTTAAACAGCAATAAAAGAAAAAACGGAAATAGAGGACAGGAGGCACATCCCTGCCCCTCCCCTCCCTCCCCTCACGCTGATCCCCATCTGGACCTCTGATGGATCACGACTCCGTGGGTACATTGCCCTTCACCCCCTCACGCCGGCAAGTCCCCTCCTCCCCCCGGGGGGTCCCTATGCCCCTCATAGGGAGGGGGGGGAAACCGGCCCCTCAAATGTCCTCGATGCCCTAACTTGCTACGCCAACTCCCTCCCTTCCCCCCCACCCCCCCGCCAGATTAACAAAAAAAAAAAAAAAAAAAAAAAAACCCCCACACTGACCCGTCTCTCTCACTCCTCCCCCCCTCCCCGTCCCGTCCCTGAATCCGGTCCCTCCTTATTGTGCATCCAGCAGAGCCCTCCCTTGTTCTGAGTATCTAAACTCGTTCCACTCAGCCCACGTTTCAGTATATACTTTACGTTTCTGTCTGGAGGTCCATACAAGGTCCTCCATTTTGTTCAAATCTTCGACTCTATTGAGCCACATCTTTACCGTTGGTGGTTGTTTATGTTTCCACATCCCTGGGATGCAGGCACGAGCAGCGTTTAAAAGGTGATTAACCAAAGAACTCCTGTATCTCTTTACCGTTAACTCCGAGTCCTGTAATAGGAAAAAGGACCATTTGTCTGGTAGTTTGTCTTTACTAAATTTCTGCACTATACCCTGAACCTCCGTCCAAAAGTTCAGAATTCCTGTGCATAGCCAAAATATATGTAGCAAGGTTCCCTCTTCCTTGCCACACCTCCAGCATCTATCCGAAGTGTCTGGATAGCACCTTTTTAATACTACCGGGGTACGATACCATTGAGATAGAATCTTGTAATTCATCTCTTGTGTTTTCGCACTGATTGATGATTCGAATATGTTCCGGAGTATTTTACTCTTTTGTTCTTCTGTGAAGGGTCTTCCCAGTTCCATCTCCCACCTGTTAAAAAAAGGAAGCTGAGAGTCCTCCGTCGGTGTGTTCAGTAGTTCGCTGATTCTTGAAAGGGTGTGCCGAAGCACTCCCTTACCACTACAGTACCCCTCAAATCTTGTCAATTTACGTTCGTAACTTCTGGGGGGTTTTAGATTGTCCAAGAAATGCCGCAGTTGTAATGCTCTCCAGGTATCCAATCTATAAGGGAGCCCACCCTCCACCATTTCCCACATACTATGCCATAGACCCTCCCTCAAAAAATGAGATGCTTGTGTTAAACCCTGGTCTATTAGTCTATCAAAGGACCCCTTCTTCAGACCTGGTGTAAATTGTGGGTTCCCCAAAATTGGATAGAGTGGTGAGTCCAAAGTGGATAGTACCCCTTTCCTAAATAGCCCATAGGCCACTTTCAATGTTGGGCCTATCAATGGATGTTTCTTAGTGAGTATCGGCAGGTCTCTATAGCACCACGCAGCCAAATAGAGTATGCTACTACATTGGGCCTGCTCCAAGCCCGGCCAAATTTTCTCCCCACCATGTCTTCCCCAGTCTACCAGTCGGATTAACATAGCCGCCTGGTAGTATCTGAGGATATCTGGTGCCGATACGCCGCCCTCTCGTTTTGATAAACATAGTGTATAGTTCTTAATTCTTGGACTTTTGTTGCCCCAAATAAAATTATTAAAGAGAGTTTGCGTCTGTCTAAAAAAAGATTTTGGTATAGCAATTGGGAGCGTTTGGAAGAGGTACAGAAATTTTGGTAATATATTCATTTTAATAATGTTAATTCGTCCGAACCACGAATGGAACCCCTTCCTCCAACCATCCAGGAGGACCCGCGTTTTCGTCAACATTGGCATAAAATTAAGTCTAAAAACCTGTGTCAGGTCCGCCGGGATGAAGGTGCCCAGATAAGAGAGAGATTTATCAGACCATTTGAATCTATGCTTTGCTTTCAAGAAGCACATCTCTCCCCTCGAGATCCCCACCCCCATTGCTTCAGACTTATCGTAATTTATTTTAAAATTTGATAAGTCTCCATATACCTTCAGTTCTTGTATCAAATTGGGGAGGGATTCTATCGGGTTCACTAAAGAATACATCATATCATCCGCGTAGGCTGAGATCTTATATTCGGAACCTCCGACCGACAGTCCTTTAATATCTGGATTCAATCGAATCCTGCTTAGTAACGGTTCCACTGAGAGAGCAAACAAGAGAGGGGATAGGGGACATCCCTGCCTTGTCCCATTTGAAAGTTTAAAGGAGGGTGACAACATTCCGTTCACTCTAACTTGTGCTGTTGGGTAAGTATAGTTACTTCTGATCCATTGTACCATCTTATTGCCGAACCCCATGTGTTCCAGGACCTTGAACATAAATTGCCAATTTATCCGATCAAAAGCTTTCTCGGCGTCTGTACTGAGGAAGACACATGGGGTTCCGCCAGAGCCGGCACAATGGACCAGGTTCAGAATCTTGATCGTATTGTCCCTGGCTTCACGCATTTGCACAAATCCTACCTGGTCTCTGTGGATAAGTCCAGGTATGTGTTGCTGTATGCGTATTGCCAGGATTTTGGCAAAAAGCTTCAGATCCTCATTCAGTAATGATATAGGTCTGTAGCTTCCACATTGAGAGGGGTCTTTGCCTTCCTTAGGTATTACCGCTATTACTGCTTTTAGGGTTTCAGAATGAAAAGAGCATGAGTCACCTAATTCATTAAACATTCTAATCATGAAGGGGCCTAATTCTGGGAGAAAGAGTCTATAATAAAGTATGGTAAACCCATCTGCTCCTGGTGCTTTCCCTCTTTTCCCCTTTTTCACTGCCTCCTGTAATTCTTCTAAGGTAATGGGTCTTTCCATATCTTGGCTCATCTCTGATGTTAATGTTGAAATACCTGAGGTTTCTATGTACTTTCCCAGTGTCTCATGCTGTTGTTGGCTTGTTTGTATATTGTACAGGGTACTATAATAATCACTAAATGTCCGTGCAATCTCTTTGGGTAATACATGTTCCTCACCTCTCGACCCCTTAATCATTGGAATATAGGTTTTTGCTTGTTGCTCTCTCAGTGAATTTGCCAGGTGTTTTCCACATTTATTTCCGAATTCGTAATTCTGCCTTCTGCCATTCTGTATCGCTCTTTTGGCTCTATGAAAGAGTAGTTCATTAATTTGTCTACGTAGCGTCATGAGTTCTCTCTCTACCTTGGGGTTAGGGTTCTGTTTATGCCTACTTTCTAAATTTCTGATTTCCGACGTGAGAGTTGTTATTCTCTGTTCCCTATTCCTTTTGATTCTTGCCCCATGTTTCATCAAGACACCCCTAATGACCGCTTTATGGGCCTCCCATATCACCCCCAAGTTACATTCTGGGGTATCATTTATCTGAAAATACCATATTAACTCCTTCCGGATTTCTTCCAGAACGTCCTCATCCTGTAACAGACTCTCGTTCAGTCTCCAGGTACTTGGTCCAGAGGATCTAGGATCCCCTATTTTATATTCTAAAAGGATTGGGGCGTGGTCGGTCCAAGTTATTTCCCCAATTCCAACTTCTATAACTGCGTGAAGCTGCTTGTGGGGTATAAAGTAATAATCGATACGTGAGTATATCTTATGCGGTACTGAGTAGAAGGAGTAGTCTCGCTCTCCTGGATGCATCAATCTCCATGTATCTATTAGGGTCCCTTGTTGTAACATCTGCCGGATCCGCCTCCGGACACCCCCCGTAACTGATGAAGTACCGGATGAGGTGTCCATCGTGGGGTCCAGGGGAACATTTAAGTCACCTCCCAATATCAGCTGGCCTTCCTGGAAGCCTGTCAATCTGTCCAAAAGTTCTCTCAGGAACCGGTCTTGGTGTACATTAGGGGCATAAAAAGTAACAAATGTGATTGTCACTCCCCCTATCGTCCCCTTTACCGCTAAATACTGCCCCTCTGTGTCTACCAGGGACTCTTTTAGAGACCACGGTATACTAGCTGATATCATTATTGAAACTCCCCCCTTTTTCGCTACCGGGTTTGTCGCATGGTATACAATCGGGAAGTACTTGCTTTGGAGAAAAGGGAGCCCCCCCTTTCTAAAATGTGTTTCCTGTATCAGAGCTACATTTCTTCCTCTTTTTTTCAGGTCCTCCAGTAAGATACAGAAATATTTCTGCACCCAGGCGTCTGTGACCCTAGGATCGGCCCTGATTCAGTTTACACAGCAGAGGCAGCTATGATACAGGAGGAGGAAGGGAGAGGGAGCTCTATATAAATCCTGTAAAATAATAATAATCCCTCCCCTCCCAGGTCACTGCACTTATCTTCCACTTCAAACACCCTAATGTGTCTGTAGCTCCCTCCTAGCGTAGGATGCTAGATTAATTCCGTTCTTGGCCCCTCTGTAATCAAGGGAGTAGTAATTGTTTGTTCTGGCCTGTTCAGGGTTGCACAGGCTGGGAGTTGAATTGCTTCCCCCTGCCTCTGAAAGAAGCTTCTGGGGGTAGGGTGGGAGAATTAAAACAACCAGCCTGAATATTCATAAGGTTCCAGCCAATCCCTGGAGAGGAGTGTCCAGTAGGTGGCTAGAATGGGGATAAATAGTCTAAGTCACTGGAGAGCAGCTGGAAGGTGGCAGCTACATAATTATTCTGGTTGAAAATAAACACAAGCCTATCTAGTTCAACCAATAAAAAGGAAAAAAAAAAGGACACACAATCCCATATACACAATCCTATACCCACAGTTGATCCGGAGGAACGCAAAAAAAAAAAAAAATTTAAAATCCCAGCAAAGCCTGATCCAATTTGCTCCAGTAGGGAAAATAAATCCTCCCTGATCCCACGAGAGGCAATCAGATTTTTCCTGGATTAACTTTACCTATAAAATGTCAGTACCCAGTTATATTATGTACATTTAAGAAAGTATCCAGGCCTTTCTTAACCACTTAAGGACCGCCGCATGTACATTTACGTCGGCAGAATGGCACCGACAGGCACATCAATGTATATATACGTTGGTACCTTGAGGGGGATCGGGGGTCCGATCGGACCCCCCCGTACATGCGGCGGTCCGCGCGGCTGCAGGAGCGATCCGACAAGAGGGGACGGCTATTCGTTTTTGTCCGCCCCCTCCGGATCGCTGCCAGCCAATGCGCGCGCTCCCCCTGCAGTGCACTTCCTCCTCCTGTGTAAAAACAGGAAGGAGGAAGCGACGTGATCTCTCCCTCTGCGTTTTTTTCAACCACCGCTGAGGAGAGATCACAACACAGTAAGTCTGCACTAACACTACACATAGTCACATTTATCCCCCCCGATCGCCCCCCCTCCCCCCTGTCACAGTGTCACTGAATGCAGTAATCATACATGTATGATTACTGTATTTAGTGTCAGTGTGACAGGCAGTGTAAAAGTCAGTTAGTGTTAGGTTCAGGGTAGCCCCCGTACCCCCCCTAATAAAGTTTTAACCCCTTGATCACCGCCCTAGTTAACCCTTTCACTCCCTATTGCCAGCGTCACTAAGCGATCATTTTTCTGATCGCTGTATTAGTGTCGCTGTTCCCGCTAGGTAGCTAATTTTTTTTTTATTGCGATTTTTTTTTACTAAAGACATGTGGCTAAATACATTTTGGCCTAAATGTTTGACTAAAATTTAGTTTATTGATTTTTCTTATAACAAAAAGTAAAAAATATAGATTTTTTTTTCAAAAATGTCGCTCTATTTTTGTATATAGCGCAAAAAATAAAAAATCGCAGAGGCGATCAATTACCACCAGCGTAAATATGCACCCAAGATACGACGGCGTAGGAGACTTACGCCGATCGTATATATGGTTGAATTTATGCGTAACTGATTCTGAGAATCAGGCACGCATATACGACGGCGCAGATTCGGACTTACGACGGCGTACTTGGAGATACGCCGGCGTAAGTCATTGAGAATCTGGCCCATAGTGTTTACAGAATAGGGGATAGTTTTATGGAATTTTTATTAATAATTTTTTTTGTAGTAATGGCGGTGATCAGCGATTTTTTTCGTGACTGCGACATTATGGCGGAGACAGCAGACACTTTTGACATATTTTTAGGACCATTTTCATTTTCACAGCAAAAACTGCTATAAAAATGCACCGATTACTGTAAAAATGACAATGGAAGTGAAGGGTTTAACCACTAGGGGGCGCTAATGGGTTAAGTGTGCCCTAAGGGAGTTATTCTTACTGTAGGGGGGGTGTGGCTGTAGGCGTGGCGTCACTGATAGTCGTTCCCTATATCAGGGAACAGACGATCAGTGTCACTGCCACACAGAAGAACGGGGGAAGGTGTGTCCCTCCCCCTGTTCTTCAGCTCCTGTGACTGATCGCAGGACTCCGGCGGCGATCGGGTCCGCGTCACTGAGCTTCGGACCGGGTCGCGAGCGTATTTTTGGAAAGGGTCAGGGACTTTTTTCAAATGAAAAACATTTTTGGTTCAATAGAGAAGCTACAGAAAAGCAGTTCTTGCTGCAGTTTTACCACGATTAGAAAATTAAAAATGCTTGTGCAAAAAGAAATGCAGAAACGGATCAGCAGAAAACTGCATAGATCCTCTAAATGCCTTTTCTCTTGGCACTAGAAAAGCTGCTTATAAAAGACGGTTAACCACTTAAGGACCGCCTCCTGCACATATACGTCGGCAGAATGGCACGGCTGGGCACATGCACGTACAGGTACGTGCTGTGCTAGTACCCAGCCGTGACCGGGTCCGAAGCCTTGGGACCGGTACCGCGGGATTCGCGGACCCGATCGCCGATGGAGTGCGGCGATCGGTCCCCGGAGCCGAAGAGTTCCCCGTTCTTCACTGTGGCGGCAGCATCGATCGCGTGATCCCTTTTATAGGGAGACACAATCGATGACATCACACCTACAGCCACACCCCCCCTACAGTTGTAAACACACATTAGGTCACACATAACCCCTTCAGCGCCCCCTTGTGGTTAACTCCCAAACTGCAAATGTCATTTCCACAATAAACAATGCATTTTAAATGCATTTATTGCTGTGAAAATGACAATGGTCCCAAAAATGTGTCAAAATTGTCCAAAGTGTCCGCCATAATGTCGCAGTCACGAAAAAAATCGCTGATCGCTGCAATTAGTAGTAAAACATTTTTTTTATAAAAATGCAATAAAACTATCACCTATTTTGTAAACGCTATAAATTTTGCGCAAACCAACCGATAAACGCTTATTGCGATTTTTTTTTTTACCAAAAATAGGTAGAAGAATACGTATCGACCTAAAGTGAAGAAAACTATTTTTTTATATATATTTTTGGGGGATATTTATTATAGCAAAAAGTAAAAAATATTGATTTTTTTTCAAAATTGTTGCTCTATTTTTGTTTATAGCGCAAAAAGGACAAACCACAGAGGTGATTAAATACCACCAAAAGAGAGCTCTATTTGTGGGTAAAAAAGGACGCCAGTTTTATTTGGGAGCCACGTCGTGCGCCGCGCAATTGTCAGTTAAAGCGACGCAGTGCTGAATCGCAAAAAGAGGCCAGGTCCTTTAGCTGCATTTTGGTCTGGGTCTTAAAGTGGAGTTCCACCCTAAAAAATGATTTTTCTTTAATCCCCTCCCCTCCCCCTTACATGCCACATTTGGCATGTATTTTTTTTGGGGGGGGAGTGGGGGCTTCAGTAGGAGTGGGACTTCCTGTCCCACTTCCTGCTTCCGCCGAGGGGCTGGTTAGGCGATTAAGCCTTAATCGCCTACACCAGCCCCTCCCTGTAGGCGATCACATGGGACACTGACAGGTCCCATGCGATCGCCTCTCCAATCAGCGGCGAGCCGCGTCGCCCGCGCATGCGCAGTGCGGCTCGCGCATGCGCAGTGGGTGCCCGGCCGTGAAGCCGAAGGCTGTCACGGCTGGGTGCCCACAGTCGGGATGGAGACGCCGGCTGGGGAGGGGGGGAGGGGAGCGGCGCCCCGGTCGGCACATCGCTGGAACGCAGGAGCAGGTAAGTGAGCGTTTATTAAAAGCCAGCAGCTACACTTTTTGTAGCTGCTGACTTTTAATAAACACAATTTTGGGCTGGAACACCCCTTTAAGTGGTTAAAGCCACGTTTTAACTGGAAATGTCCAGGATTTGTTTCCTTTGCGAGAAATTTCGTCTTTTTAGTATGTGATCTGGTAATGCTGATAAATGAGCAGTAAACAGTAAATGTGAGATTTTAATGACAGGTCCACGTTAATTTCAGGTAGAATCTCCCCATTCCCGATCTCCACACTCAGGCCGCGTACACACGTACGAGAACCTCGTCGGGCTAAACTCATCGTTCCGCCCGACGAGGTTCCCGATGAGCGGTCGAAAAAGCTTGTCGAGCCAAAGTCCTCATTGAACAACAAGGAGAACCTGCTCTCTTTTTTGGCTCGACGAGCTTCCCGACGGGACACTCGTGGGAAGTGTACACACGACCGAGAACCTCGGCAGAATATGTCTCCCAGCGAGCTTCTCGCTGGATTCTGCCGAGAAGCTCGGTCGTGTGTACGGGGCCTCAGGCTTCTAGATCCAGATCTCGGCAGTATAATCATTATTTCTGTGTCCTCTTCACGTCGGTATCAATACACACTAATAATAGGCTCATGATGTATTTTTCATCCTGCGCTGGGAAGTAATGATCCTGCTTGTAGTACAATTATGTAAACTACGAAATTACCTGTCATGTGAAGTGACAAGACTCTGAATGGTATTCTTGGTGTGTGACTCTCTATTAGCACAGTACATCTATTGTTATCACACATGGTTTATTCTGTAGGCCGGGAAGGCAGATTCCTGGTATTGGGGCTGATCACCCAATGGATGGGACCTCCATGGATGGAAGTGACCCTTCACTTTGCTTCGGGCAGTGGTGTACCTAGGGGGTATGTGGGGGTACCCCTACTGTCTGGAGACTAACAACACCCAGCTGGTATACAGACTGGGCTGATTGAGTTTTGGTCTTTATATTTCTGAAAATAACATACTAAAGCCAGAGTTTATTGTGATCACTAATGTAAAAGGGTGCTTCTCCACTGATCATCAATGTAGGGGGCCCTTCTCCACTGACCATAATTTTTTTTCTTTACAACCCCTTTAACCACTTAAGGACCGCCGCATGTACATTTACGTCAGCAGAATGGCACGTACTGGCACATTGGCGTAACTGTACGTCCCTGCCTAGACATGGGTCGGGGGTAAGATCGGGACCCCCCCGGTAAATGCGGCAGTTCCCGTTGCTTCAGGAGCGATCCGGGATGAGGGGGCCGCTGTTCGTTTTTGTCCGCCCCCTCCGGATCGCTCCCAGCCAATCCGCGCACTCACCCTGTGTGTCACTTCCTCTGTCTGTGTAAACACAGGAAGGGGGAAGTGATGTAATCTCTCCTCTCAGCGGTATTTTGAACCACCGCTGAGGAGAGAAGACATCACACAGTGAGTCTGCACAACACTACACTGACACACACTCCACACAGGCACATGAACCCCTCCCCCCTGTCACAGTGTCACTGAATGCAGTAATCATATATTTACTGATCACTGCATTTAGTGTCAGTGTGACAGGCAGTTAGTGTTAGGTCCAGGGTAGCCCCCGTACCCCCCCATAAAAAGCTTTAACCCCTTGATCACCGCCCTAGTTAACCCTTTCACTCCCTATTGCCAGTGTCACTAAGCGATCATTTTTCTGATCGCTGTATTAGTGTCACTGTTCCCGCTAGGTAGCAAATTTTTTTTTTTTATTGCGATTTTTTTTTTTTACTAAAGACATGTGGCTAAATACATTTTGGTCTAAATGTTTGACTAAAATTTAGTTTATTCGATTTTTCTTATAACAAAAAGTAAAAAATATAGTTTTTTTTTAAAAAATGTCGCTCTATTTTTGTATATAGCACAAAAAAAAAAATCATAGAGGCGATCAAATACCACCAAAAGAAAGCTCTATTTGTGGGAAGAAAAGGACGCAAACTTTGTTGGGGAGCCACGTCGCACGACCGCGCAATTGTCTGTTAAAGCGACGCAGTGCCGAATTGTAAAAACCCCTTGGGTCATTTAGCTGCATATTGGTCCGGTCCTTAAGTGGTTAAGGAGCGCTGTTTTAAGCAGCCCGATTTTTTGGGGGGTAAATCCTTCCAGGGCTGAAGTGGTTAAAAAAGGGACGTTCTACGCTCCAGTTCAGTGATGGGGAGGGGCGCACTGGTCAAGTTGGAGAATATAATTTATTGCTGTTTTGCCCAATTATTAACGCCCGTAAAATTCGTCATCGTGTTAAAGTAGGACAAGAGTGGCGGCGGTCTCCTGACCGGGTAGCAGAACCTGTCTGTGGTTTATTATGCAAAGTAAGAGCGCAGAATTCTCGCACTGTAAATACGCTTCCGTAATCGCTGCCAGGCTTAGAACAGATTAATGTCAGAGCGGCAGATCCACTCTTCATATCTATATTAAAAAGCAGAAATGAATCGGGTGTGAAATATTAAGCTATGTGCTGCATGTACATAAAAACCTTTCGCAGCCCCCGTTACTCAGCACACACAGGCAAAGCCACGGAGAGCGAAATACCAGAGCGGCTATAAACAGCACAATAGTCACAATACAAGCAAATGTTTTCCACTCCTCCCGCCTTCCAGATGGACACCAAATGCCCAATGCAATGAAACGAAAAAGACATGCCACCATTTTTTTATTGATGCAGAGACCTCACACTGTAAAATTGGCAGAGGACTAAGCACAGAATACCAAAAGCATTATTAACCACTTGCTTACTGGGCACATATACCCCCCTCCTGCCCAGGTGAAATTTCAGCTTCCGGCACTGCGTCGCTTTAACTGACAATTGCGCGGTCGTGCGACGTGGCTCCCAAACAAAATTTACATCCTTTTTTTCCCACAAGTAGAGCTTTCTTTTGGTGGTATTTGATCACGTCTGCGGTTTTAATTTTTTTGCGCTATAAAAAAAAAAGGGTGACAATTTTGAAAAAAAATACAATTTTTTGTACTTGTTGCTATAATAAATAGCCCAATTAAAAAAAAAGAATCTCAGTTTAGACCGATATGTATTCTACATATTTTTGGTAAAAAAAAAAAATCTAAATAAGCGACTGGTTTGCGCAAAAGTTATAGCGCCTACATAATAGGGGACAGAATTATTATTTTTTATTATTTTTTTTTACTAGTAATGGCGGCGATCTGCGATTTTTATTGGGACTGCGACATTATGGCGGACACATCGGAAAACACATTTTTGGCGCCATTCACATTTATACTGCGATCAGTGCTATAAATATGCACTAATTACTGTATAAATGTGACTGGCATTGAAGGGGTTAACACTAGGGGGTGAGGAAGGGGTTAAATACGTATTGTGTTCTAACTGTAGCTGTAGGGGGGTGACTGGGGGAGGTGACCGATCTGTGTCCCTATGTACAAGGGACACAGATCGGTCTCCTCTCTCCATGACAGGACGCTGTCTCTGTGTGAGCCGGCAATGAGAGATGATCTCATATGTTTATGAGATCATCTCATGGCTCCATGGGCCACATGTGGCCCCTGGGCCACTGGTTGGACACCCCTGGTGTAAGCGAAAGGAATTATTACTAGTAAAAAAAAAATGTATTATAAAAATGCCATAAAACTATCCCCTATTTTGTAGACCCTATAACTTTTATGCAAACCAATCAATAAACACTTATTGCGATATTTTTTTACCAAAATATGTATCGGCCTAAACTGAGGAAAAAAATCGCATTTTAAAAAAACAAAAAAACAATTGGGGATATTTATTATCGCAAAAAGTACAAAATATAGTTTTTTTTTCAAAATTGTCGCTCTATTTTTGTTTATAGCGCAAAAAATTAAAACCGCAGAGGTGATCAAATACCACCAAAAGAAATCTCTATTTGTGGTAAAAAAAATGGTCCGGGGCTTAAGTGGTTAAAAGAAAAAGTTTTAAAATCACTTTAAGCTCTAGCTTCTTTAATTTTTTTTTTTTTTCGTACAACCACAAACTTCAACTGTCCTATAAGGTTTTAGCAAAAGGGAAACTATAAGATTTGTGGCTGCATTAGGCATTCAGGAGTAATTCTAGTCTGTAGCAAAGGTTCAGAGGGCAGTAAATCTACTCTGCTAAGACAGCTGAGCAAACGCTTCTTACAGCTCAGAGGGGGATCTGTGACTAATAAAGATCCTGAGGTCTCACTCCAGTCCTTCTATACTGGAGATTTCAGTTTATTTCTACTTAAAGAGGAGTTCCACCCAAAAATGGAACTTCCTTTTAATTCACTCCTCACCCCCATACATGCCACATTTGGCATGTAATTTTTTTTGGGGGAGAGTGGGGGCTTCAGTAGGAGTGGGACTTCCTGTCCCACTTCCTGCTTCCGCCGAGGGGCTGATAAGGCGAGAGGCGTAATCGTCTTATTTCAGCCCCTCCCTGTAGGCGATGGCCTAGGACACTGACAGGTCCTAGGCAATCGCCTGTCCAATCAGCGACGAGCCGCGCCGCGCGCGCATGCGCAGTGCGGCTCGCGCATGCGCAGTGGGTGCCCGGCCGTGAAGCCGAAGGCTGTCACGGCTGGGTGCCCACAGTCGGGATGGAGACGCCGACTGGGGAGGGGGGGAGAGGAGCGGAGCCCCGGTCGGCGCATCGCTGGAACGCAGGAGCAGGTAAGTGAGTGTTTATTAAAAGCCAGCAGCTACACTTTTTGTAGCTGCTGACTTTTAATAAACACATTTTTTGGCTGGAACACCCCTTTAAGTGGTGTAAACCTCAAACATCATATAAGGGGGGATTGGGCAAAAATCCAGAAAAAACACACAATACAAATGTTATAAATGGAGTTGCAGTTCATTGAGTAAAATAAGTATTTGATCCCCTACCAACCAACAATAATTCTGGCCCCCAAAGACATGGCTACAATATGTTCTCATGTGGTACACAGATTAGTCCTGTTAATGTAAGAAGGTGCTCCTAACCATAGGCGGCTCTTTAATTAGGCAAATTAGTCGGTCGCCTAAGGCTTTGCAGTCACAGGGGCCTCACGGCCACCTAACTTACCCAATGCATTACTCCAGTTTTGAGGGGCAGGGGACCTTAACGCTGCTGTGCTCAGGCAGTGTTAAGAGCCCAGCGTCCCTAACGACCAGTGAATATCGGTGACACCACCCCTTGTGAGGTCAATGACCCAGCATGCCCTCAGTCAATGATGTCACAAGGGGGCGGGTTCACCAGGTGACATCACCGGTGGCCCCCCTCCCCTTAGTTATTAAGGAGCAGGATCTGGGGGCCGTCTTGTTAAAGGGGGCTTCTAGATTCTGATAAGCCCCCTGCCCGCAGACCCCCAAAACCACCGGCCAGGGTTGTGGGGAAGAGGCTCTTGTCCTTGAATTATTTTTCCCATCATGAGCGTGAGTGGGGCCCCATGTGAAGTTTTGCCTAAGGCCTCACAAAGCTTACAGCCCCCTCTGCTCCTAATGACAACTTGTTATGTGTATAAAAGACCCCTGTCCACAGAATCTCTTTCTTCCATTCAAACCCTCACCATCATGGGCAACACCAAAGAGCTGTCAAAGGACATCAGGGACAAGATTGTAGACCTGCACAAGGCTGGATTGGGCTACAAGTCTATCAGCAAGAAACTTGGTGAGAAGGAGACAACTGTTGGAGCGATTATTCACAAATGTAAGAAATACAAAATAACATCAATCGTCCTCGGTCTGGACCTCCATGCAAGATTTCGCCTCTTGAGGTGAGGATGGTCATGAGAAAAGTGAGGGATCAGCCCAGAACTACACGGGAGGAGCTTGTGAATGATCTCAAGGGAGTTGGGACCACAGTAATCCAAACAAAACAGCGGTAACACAATAAGTCGCTATCGTCACACAACAGGGTGGGATCGGGACGCAATGCTCTGCAACCCGAGCCCACCCTATTTTGAAGCCTATTAGAGCCTCTGGCTCTAGCCACATGCTTCAAAATACACCCCCCCCCCCCCCCCCGCCTATCCCCACTATAGGAATTCATGTGTCTGGCGTCCTGAAATGGGTTCTGAAAGGGGCTGGACACATGGATAGGGGGGGCGGCGGAGGTGTTAGGGGGGCGGCGCCCGTGCATCCACAATGCACGGGCCGCCACTGCTCATAAACGATAGAATACATACAAAACTATTCATCTCCTTTTCGTCACTTCTGAAGTTGAATTCTGTCATGCGAGAATTTTCGCATGGTGAGTAACCTCTTTACTTTCAACAAGAGACTAGCATGCAACAAAAAACGGGCGAACGGTCGTCTGAAAATCTGACCGCGTGTACGAAGCTTTAGGCTCTGGTGAGTTCGCATTTCTCATGCACTATTTGTGGTGGAGCTCTACTTGAAGGATATTATTTGCCATTTTTATTTGAATCACGGTGATTGGACTTTGTTCTTTGTGAAGAAATATTGAAGAGATTGATTTGGACTATTTTTGCACATACATATATTTCTTTGTAAAATATAATTTTTTTGGTAAAATTTTGGTCCTCGTGAAGTTATCACAAAGATGTTAAAAAAGATGAAGGTGTATACTGTATATGAGGTAGCGCCATACCTTTTTTTTATTTTTATTCACATATTTGATTATCCACAGCCGGTGTTGCCTGTCAGTGCCCATCAGTATCGCCTATCAGTGCTGTCTCTCCGTCCCCACCACAGCCTATCAGTGCCCATCAGTGTAGTCTCATCAGCACACATCAGTGAATGGAGAAGAATTACTTATTTACAACATTTTATAACAGAAACCAAGATTTTTTTTTCTGTCTTTTTTTATTTGTTTAGCAAAAAATACAAAAATTCAGTAGTAATTAAATACCAGCTCTATCTGCCTCAAAATAATTAGAAAATTGTCATTTGGGTACAGTGTTGCATGAACACGCAATTGTAATTTAAATTGTGACAGTGCTGAAAGACGAAAATTGTCATGGGCAGAAAGGGGGTGAAAGTGCCCTGTAGGGGAGTGGTTAAGGCCCCTTTCACACGGGGCAGATCAATAATGATCCCCCCCGTGAACCTCCGCTTGCTCAGCGGGGATCGCTCCATTTTTTTTTTTCAGTTTTGCTCATGCATTGTTTGGAGCACTACTATTCATGGACTATATATTTTTTGGGATTCATGAACTTTTTCACTGAAAGCACTTTGCACTTTAATGTTTTGCATATATATTAACTGTTTACTATAGTTGTGCGATATAATTGTTTTGATGATTTTTTATTTATGATCATATTTTCTCACAATGGGTGTTTTAGTAGTTTTTGATGAACACTGCTTCTCCTAATTTTTGATTTCAGGTGAAATAGATTAGGATGCTAACTAAAAAAAAGTGTATCCAAACAAAAAACTCCACTATTATTGAGTGCTCCATACACCCACTCAGCATAACCCAGCCTATAGTAGAAGGGAACTCTGAGGGCCTGTCCCACCTGTTTTTTACCTCTATGTTAAAAGGGCAAAGAAGCATAAAATGATCCATAGTCTCCACCTCCATAGTCTCCTGCTCCATAGTCTCTGCCTCCATAGCCTCCTTCTCCATAGCCTCCTCCTCCATAGCCTCCTTCTCCATAGCCTCCTCCTCCATAGTCTCCCCCTCCATAGTCTCCCCCTCCATAGCCTCCTTCTCCATAGCCTCCTTCTCCATAGCCTCCTCCTCCATAGCCTCCTTCTCCATAGCTTTCTCCTCCATAGCCTCCTTCTCCATAGCCTCCTTCTCCATAGCCTCCTCCTCCATAGTCTCCCCCTCCATAGTCTCCCCCTCCATAGCCTCCTTCTCCATAGCCTCCTTCTCCATAGCCTCCTCCTCCATAGCCTCCTTCTCCATAGCTTTCTCCTCCATAGCCTCCTTCTCCATAGCCTCCTCCTCCATAGCCTCCTCCTCCATAGTCTCCCCCTCCATAGTCTCCACCTCCATAGTCTCCACCTCCATAGCCTCCCCCTCCATAGTCGCCTTCTCCATAGTCTTCTTCTCCATAGTCTCCCCCTCCATAGTCTCCTTCTCCATAGCCTCCTCCTCCATAGCCTCCTTCTCTATAGTCTCCTCCTCCATAATCTCCTCCTCCATAGTCTCTTTCCCCATAGACTATTTCTCCATAGTCTCCTTCTCCATAGTCTCCTTCTTTAAAGTCTCCTTCTCCATAGCCTCCTCCTCCATATTCTCCTCCTCCATAGCCTCCCCCTCCATAGCCTCCCCCTCCATAGCCTCCCCCTCCATAGCCTCCCCCTCCATAGTCTCCTTCTCCATAGTCTCCTTCTCCATAGTCTCCTCCTCCATAGCCACTTTCTCCATAGTCTCCTTCTCCATAGTCTCTTTCTCCATAGTCTCCTTCTCCATAGTCTTCTTCTCCATAGTCTTCTTCTCCATAGTCTCCTTCTCCATAGTCTCCTTCTCCATAGTCTCCTTCTCCATAGTCTCCTTCTTCACAGTCTCTTTCTCCATAGTCTCCTCCTTCTCCATTGTCTCCTTCTCCATAGTCCATAGTCTCCTTCTCCATGGTCTCTTTGTCCATAGTCTCTTTCTCCATAGTCTCCTCCTCACCTGCACACTCCTCTTGAGAACAACCACGATCCACCTTACTGTGGTATTTCAAATTGCCCCAAACATAGAGCTTCCTGTGGAAGCACAACCAAGCCAGATCCATAAATTTAAGGGGAAATATATCTAAAGTATTGCACTGCACAGAATCGCATGCATTTTGAACAGGAATGAAGTGCGACTCCTGTCCGAATCTCATTTGGTTTCTCCACCGCTCATGTGACAACCCTGGGTTCACACAGGTGCTGATACCGATACTGGTATCAGTAATCCTATTCTTAATCCTTCCCTCAAAATTGGGCCTGGGCAATCCCTTAGGGCAAGTGAGTCATGAAAGACTTTCCTCAAGACTCGGCTTATAAGGACGCAGATCTGAGATCTTCAGCCAAGAATTGCCACTGCCGCAGCAACTTCAGGAACGGAGCGACATAGACTTGAAGCTGACCATATAGACTGCTTAGACTCTACAAGCCTTTCCCCCCAACGCTTCAGACACAGGCTATAATTAGAACGGGTGGTGGTTATTGGAAACTCGAAACCTTGTTGCCGTGTACAATCTGAGAGACTGACACATTCCAGAGTGAAAAATAAAGCAGAGTGTGAAATGAGGGAGACGTTTGCTAGGCCTGACTGACAGGAAAAGAGGTGCGCAGATACTGCTCTCACCGACCCCGTCACAGGGCCAGGAAACCTGGACGTCTTACAAAACAGAGCCATCTTATACAGATATATGGGATAATGTACTCCTGAACATTATCCATCATAAATTATATAGATAATAAGGTTCAAGTGACCACATTAATGTACAGGTCACAGGCAGAGTGCATCATTTATTGAAGCCCAACTTTGGCCAAACTTTTTTTTGAATAAAATAGTTCTCCAGTAGATGCTTAGAATAAGAAAGCAGCTCAGGTTGCAATATTCACCTCCTCTATGATTCTATCCCCCTTTTTGCCACCAGATGTAGTCAGTCTTCCAGCCTGAATAGTGCCCAGGATGTCAAAGACCTGCCTCTGATGTGACATCACCACAGTACCCTGCACTGACGTACAATAATGTCAAAGAATCACCCCTGAGGGGACATCACCACAGAACCCTGCACTCAGGTACAATAATGTCAAAGACCTGCACCTGAGCGAACATCATCACAGTACCCTGCTGTGACATACAATAATGTAAAAGACCCGCCCCTGAGGGGACATCACAGTGCCCTGCACTCACATACAATAATGTCAAAAATCTGCCCCTGATCTGACTTCACCACAGTACCCTGCACTCACGTACAATGCTGTTAAAGACCTGCCCCTGAGGGGAACGTCACCACAGTACCCTGCACTCTATTATAGTAATGTCAAAGACTAACTCCAGAGGGGACATCACCACAGTACCCTGCACTCAGGTACAATAATGTCAAAGACTCACTCCAGAGGGGACATCACCACAGTACCCTACACTCAGGTACAATAATGTCAAAGACCTGCCCCTGAGGGGACATCACCACAGTACCCTGCACTCACATACAATAATGTCAAAGATTTGCTTCTGAGGGGAACGTCACCACAGTACCTTGCACTCTAATATAGTAATGTCAAAGACTCACTCCAGAGGGGACATCACCACAGTACCCTGCACTTAGGTACAATAATGTCAAAGACTCACTCCAGAGGGGACATCACCACAGTACCCTACACTCAGGTACAATAATGTCAAAGACCTGCCCCCTGAGGGGACATCACCACAGTACCCTGCACTCATATACAATAATGTCAAAGATTTGCTTCTGAGGGGACATCACCACAGTACCCTGCACTCACATACAATGTTGTCAAAGACCTGCGCCTGGAGGGACGTCACCACAGTACCCTGCACTCACGTACAATAACGTCAAAGATCCGCCCCCGAGGGGACATCACCACAGTACCCTGCACTCACGAACAATAACGTCAAAGATTCGCCCCCGAGGGGACATCACCACGGTACCCTGCACTCACGTGCAATTAATATCAAAAATCTGCCCCTGAGGGGACGTCGCCACAGTACCCTGCACTCATGTACAATAATGCAAAGAGTCACTAAACTAGTCACTACACTAGTGCTACTCTCTGCATCATTAAGGACCAGCCTGAGGACATCTGGTACCGGTAACTACAAAACCAAAAAGAAAAAAATATATATTCTGAGGGGTATCTGTGGGGAGGAGGGAAAACCCTGCATGTCGGTTTGCCTTTTTAAATCTAACACTTATTAAGGACTCAACAATTTATTTTGATTGATTATATTATATTTTTAGGACGGTTACGAGATTGTTTTCTTCTCAGTCGGCCACACACTTTTCTCCATTTGTCAGTGTGGTTGAATTTCCAGTTGCAAAATCCAGTGAAGAATTGATTGTTGCAGATGAAAGTCCAAACTTGATTGCTATTCAGTTGCCTTTAATTAAATTCAATTATTGAATTTTCCCAATTACACTGAACAGTTCGTATTTATCCGATTCCCCATAGGGGAAAGCGGAGGAAAGACAGGGCAGTCCCTTCACAGTGTACGGGGACCGCCCTGTCAGCCGACAGCTCAGCAGGGATTTTACAGAGGAATCCCCGCTGAGCAAACGGGCATACGGAGCGGATCAATACGGATCCACTCCGTGTGAAAGGGCCCTTAGTCCTTAATTGATCCAACCACTAAGACGGTGACCCCCCCCGGGAAGGACATTCACCTGTGTTAAAAAATCCAAGTTTAAAGGTCAAAGAGAATCCAAAAATGAAAAATCTCTAGGAGGCCAGAGTCTTAATTGTTCAACTGGTTAGAGCAAGTAGGGCAAAATACAACCAACACGTTTCGGGCGGTACACAATCCCCCTTTATCAGGGCTGGGTGAAATGCCAGATTGTTTAAGCGATTTACAAGTATTTCTGCAGGCAGAGGCCACTTTTACTGTGAACACCAGTACTGGTTGCTTTTTATAATAGGGGCCTCCAAACTTTCAAAGCAAAGTACCCGTTTACTGTCCTTCAGGCTTTCATGGGGCTGGACTGTGACCAGTGGGAGTGCCCTATCATTGGGTTTTATTGGGAGAAATAGTGCCCCATTGATTGTATCAATTGAAAGAATAGTACCCAATTGATGGTGTCAGCAGGGGAAGTGGTACCCCATCATTGGAGTCAGTTGGTGAAATAATGCCCCAAGGGCCAGATAGAGGCAAGCAAAGGGCCACATCCAGCCCCGCAGTTTGGATACCACTGGCTTAAAACATCATTTGGTTGCAGGAGTACTTTTGGGTCCATTTAACATTCTGCCATTTCATCTAGCCCTGATGAAGGGGGATCGTGTGGCCCCAAAATGGGTTGGATGTCTTTTACCTAAACCAGTTGAGAGCTGCAACACCCATTACTGTCTGAATAGCCAAAGAGTGACTGCATCTGATTAAACGCAGTCGCTATTTGGCCAACAATTTTTCATCTGACTCATTTAAAATTTTCTTAATCAGCCAAAATGTAAGCTGTGGTTGGCCATGTTGTCCCCACCTGGCTTGAATTTCGTCAAATCAGCAGGAAAATGGTTGAAAATTGAGCCAAGTATGGCCAGCCAGGCACTGCGGTTGGTGTGAAACAAAAGTAAGCAGTATTTCCATATGATTCTAGCCACCTCTATGAGTGATAATACCCATATTTGCTGGCGTATAAGACAACCTTTTATACTTAAAAATTTGGCTCAAAAATCGGAGGTCGTCTTATATGCCGGACTGCAGGCGTCCATTTTTTAAAAGTCGCGCCTCCTCCTCGTGCTGTTCCATGATGGGCTCAGTGATCCGCCTATCGCGGATGTTGCCTTGGATGAGAGGACGTCCGTGATAGGCGGAACACTGAACACATGCTCTGCTGGGAAACTATCACCTATCACAGAACAGCACGAGGAAGAGGTGCGGCTTTTAAAAAATGGACACCCGCAGTCTGACTCACTCTGCCAAGCATAACGTAATGGAGATCGTCCATGTGAGGTGAGGCAATGGCACGGTGAGGAAATGGCACAGTGAGGTGAGGAAATGCACAGTGAGGTGAGGCAATGGCACAGTGAGGGGTCGTCTTATACAGTGAGTATATCCCAAAACCAAAATTTTAGCTGGAAAATTAGGGGGTCGCCTTTCTTACGCCCAGTCGCCGTATACGCCGGCAAAAACGGTATCTAGCAGTGTTAGCTAGTTAGCGGTGTAGTGTTTGATTTATTGATCCGGCTTCTGTCAGACAAGTTTTTCTTTTACAATTTTTGGCCCTGGGGAATAAACTGCCTGATGCACTGCTGAACCCTCCAATGATCAACAAAAATGACAACCTTTTCCCGGCTCAGTGCCAGGAAAAGGTCCTCCGGCACACTTCCTCTGATCTCTTTACATCAGTGCTACAATTAATACCATAAACATAAATTAAAAAAAAAACTGTAAAATAAAAAGCTAAGGGAACAGAATGAAATCTAAAATATTAAGGGTTAACTACAAATTGGATTCCTTTATGAAGACACTAGAATGACATTTCTGGTACAAACCTTTTAAAAAAAAAAAACGAAGTAAACCTATTTTTATAAATAAAAAAGAAAAAGGATACTGCTCTGCCTGTTTATTCACAAGTCATGTTTGGTACTGTATTACATTCAGTGAACAAGGGCCACAGTTCTACCACAATCTATTTGCACAAACTTGCATTTTTTAACAACGTGTCATTTAATTGTGTGCTACTAGTGTAGTGTTGGCAAATTTATTTTTAGGTTCATAGTTAACTTATGAGCCTTAATTGGGTCATGGCTTTACTACAGGTCAGGCTGGATGACTTATACAGGCAGGTCTCTGGTGCCTCCCCCTGGTTCTGGAAGTTTGGAGATTGTTTTTGAAGCTAGAGGGCGGAAGCTAGAAGGGTTTATCTGCATACTTAGAGAGCTTGGCTAATCCCCAGGCTGTGTACCTGGCAGGGTGGCTGAGCCAGCCCTTAACCACTTGAGCCCCGGACCAATATGCTGCTAAATGCCCAAAGGTGTTTTTACAATTTGGCACTGCACTGCTTTAATTGGTAATTGCGCGGTCAAGCAATGTTGTACCGAAACAAAATTTGCTTTTCTTCCCACAAATAGAGCTTTCTTTTGATGGTATTTGATTGCCTCTGCGATTTTAATTTTTTGCAATATAAACGGAAAAAGACAGTAAATTTTGAAAAAAAAAATGATTTTTCTTATAACAAAAAGTAAAAAATATCGAATAAACTAAATTTTAGTCAAACATTTAGGCCAAAATGTATTCAGCCACATGTCTTTAGTAAAAAAAATCGCAATAAGCGTATATTTATTGGTTTTCGCAAAAGTTATAGCGTCTACAAACTAGGGTACATTTTCTGGAATTTACACAGCTTTTATTTTATGACTGCCTATCTCATTTCTTAAGGTGCTAAAATGGCAGGGCAGTACAAACCCCCCCCCCCCCCCCCCCAAATTAAACCATTTTGGAAAGTAGACACCCCAAGGAAACTGCTGAGAGGCATGTTGAGTCCATTGAATATTTTTTTTTGTCCCAAGTGAAGCAGCAGAATGTACTTTGGGGTGCAATTCCACATATGCCCATGGCATGTGTCAGAAATATATCATTTAGTGACAACTTTGTGCAAAAAAGAATCAGTTTGTCATATTCCCGCAACTTGTGTCAAAATATAAAATATTCCATGGACTCGACATGCCTCTCAGCAAATAGCTTGGGGTGTCTACCTTCCAAAATGGGGTCATTTGGGGGGTCTTTGTTCTATTTTGGCATTTTATGGCCTTTGAAACTGTGATAGGTAGTGAGAAGTGAAATCAAAAATTTACACCCTTAGAAAGCCTGGCGGTGCTTGGGTTTTTGGGGTCCCGTACGCAGCTAGGCTCCCAAAAAGTCTCACACATGTGGTATCCCCGTACTCAGGGGAAGCAGCAGAATGTATTTTGGGGTGTAATTCCACATATGGGGGTGTATGCTTTGCGCGTGGGTGTAAGCGTTACTGGGACTAACTAGCTACCTAGCGGTACCAGCGACACTAATACAGCGATCAGAAAAACGATCGCTTAGTGACGCTGGCAATAGGGGGTGAAAGGGTTAACTCTAGGGGCAATCACGGTTTAAAAACGTTATTTAAAAAAATTATGGGGGTACCTAACGCTATAAAAACCTGGCGGGCGAACCTCAAAAAATAACTAGCTACCTAGCGGCACCAGCGACACTAATACAGCGATCAGAAAAACGATCGCTTAGTGACGCTGGCAATAGGGGGTGTAAGGGTTAACTCTAGGGGCAATCAGGGGTTAAAACTTTATTTAAAAAATGTATGGGGGTACCTAATGCTATAAAAACCTGGCGGGCGAACCTCAAAAAATAACTAGCTACCTAGCGGTACCAGCGACACTAATACAGAGATCAGAAAAACGATCGCTTAGTGACGCTGGCAATAGGGGGTGAAAGGGTTAACTCTAGGGGCAATCAGGGGTTGAAAATGTTATTTAAAAAATGTATGGGGGTACCTAACGCTATAAAAGCCTGGCGGGCGAACCTCAAAAAATAACTAGCTACCTAGCGGTACCAGCGACACTAATACAGCGATCAGAAAAACGATCGCTTAGTGACGCTGGCAATAGGGGGTGAAAGGGTTAACTCTAGGGGCAATCAGGGGTTAAAAACGTTATTTAAAAAATGTATGGGGGTACCTAACGCTATAAAAACCTGGCGGGCGAACCTCAAAAAATAACTAGCTACCTAGCGGTACCAGCGACACTAATACAGCGATCAGAAAAACGATCGCTTAGTGACGCTGGCAATAGGGGGTGAAAGGGTTAACTCTAGGGGCAATCAGGGGTTAAAAACGTTATTTAAAAAATGTATGGGGGTACCTAACGCTATAAAAACCTGGCGAGCGAACCTCAAAAAATAACTAGCTACCTAGCGGCACCAGCGACACTAATACAGCAATCAGAAAAAGGATCACTTAGTGACGCTGGCAATAGGGGGTGAAAGGGTTAACTCTAGGGGCAATCAGGGGTTAAAACCTTTATTAGAAAATTTATGGGGGTACCTAACGCTATAAAAACATGGCGGTGAACCTCAAAAAATAACTAGCTACCTAGCGGCACCAGCGACACTAATAAAAGAAAAACGATCGCTTAGTGACGCTGGCAAAAGGGGGGTGAAAGGGTTAACTAGGAGGTGATCAAGGGGTTAAAACCTTTATTGGGGGGTAGGGGGCTACCCTGGACCTAAAGGGGCCTAACACTAACTGCCTGTCACACTAACTGTCACACTGACACTAAATGCAGTGATCAGTAAATAAATGATCACTGCTATTAGTGACACTGTGACAGGGGGCTGGGGGGGTGACTGGGGGGGGGGATTTGTGTGCCTATGTGTACTGGTGTCAGAGTAGTTACATAGTTACATAGTTAGTCAGGTTGAAAAAAGACACAAGTCCATCCAGTTCAACCATAATCCAGTTCAACCATAATCCAGTTCAACCATAAATCCAGTTCAACCAGTAGTGTTGGTGCAACTCACTGTGTGATGTCTTCTCTCCTCCGCCAGACGAAAATACCGGCGGGAGGAGAGGTGACATCACTTCCTCCTTGCCTGTGTTTACAGTTCAGGAAGAGGAGGAAGCGGATTGGCTGGGAGCGATCGCGAGGGGGCGGACAAAAACGAACAGCCGCCCCCTCATCCCGGATCACTCCCAGACACTTACCGACCGCCGCATGTAGCGGAGGGGGTCCCGATCGGACCCCCGACTCGCTAGAAGGCAGAGACGTACATGTACGCCCATCTGCCTGTACGTGCCATTCTGTGGACGTACATATACATGCGGCGGGCGTTAAGTGGTTAAATATGGATAAGTCATGTCAGCAGGGGAGTTGGGTGGAAGATGGAGCGCTGAGGAGACTGTAAATGGCCCCGGAGGAGAGCCCCTGATCTGGGGAGGGGATATGCCTCTGATTGGCTTGGAAAGATCCTGACAACAGTCCAGTTTGAAAGGAATCTTGCCTAAGGAGCAGCAGGGAGCAAGGAGGACAGAGGGCATAGGATGGTGTCAGTAGGGCAGTGGATGGAGTTAGTAGAATAGTGGACTTTCTCAGTAAGGCAGAGGATGGTGTCAGTAGGGCGGTGAATTGTGTCAGTTGTTTTTAATTTTTTTTATAATTTTTTATATTTTCTACAATTATTTTAGCAGCCTTGTTGGGGTGCCTGGACAGCAGCAGCATCAAGGGCAGCATTTAGAGAAGCAATCTCTGAATTGTCCTCCTGCAGCAGCTGAATGCCAGTGGGAGAGGAGGAGAAGCCGCCTTTCAGTTGCTGTAGGAAGAAAATTCAGTGGATCAGTTCCAGTAGATGCCACCCCCGCAGATCCTTCTGCCCAGATTCCAGCAAGGAAGGGACATGATCTACCCATCACCCGTCATCGACAGGTAGATCGTGATCGAAAGGTTGCCAACCCCTGCTTTATACTATGTTGCTTACCAATAGATTTGTGTGCAAAAACCTGCTTATTTTATTTTGAATACTCAATTTTTAGCGATATATATATTTATGTAACGCCTGGTTACTTCTAATTACCGGTGCCAAGTTAAATTTAGAGGGGGGCAGAGAGTTATTTAGCTCTGACCCAGCTGATTTGTTCAAATTTGGGTCTCTGTCTCAGCTTGGCTGACTGTGGTCTCATTCTGCCACTCCTAGTGAGCTGTTCCCACCCCAAGATGACAGGTGGCAGCAGTGGAGATGAGGCTTGGGTGCTTTTCCCCGGCAGCCTATCAGGAGGGGTTTTCGTTGCTGTGCATGCTGGGGGAGGGTATTTATGAGACAGACGCCATTGGTCTGGGTTCTTCTTCGAGTGTGGCACCCACCTTCAGGGTGACTGCATCACGGCGCCCCTGCGAAATGGCCTTCCAGGCCAGGGTGCACGTGCCACGAGGTGTTCCTGGTTCCGGGACCATGTTGGTCCGGAACATTTAAAGCTGTGGCTGGGCCCCAGTAATCGACTGGGTCCCCAATCCTGTGAAGACCCCAAGCGTGTTCCCAGTGAGAGGATGCTGTTCAGTGGTGAGTCCATCTGAGGAGAGCCAAAAGAGGCTGGCGATCCAATAGGGTCTCGACAATCCACCGGGGATCAAGGTAACCGGGTACTGAGGTTGGACGTTGGTCACCTATCAGTCGGTAACCTGCAAACTACCTGAAGGAGATCCAGGCCTAAGTCTTTCAAGGAGATTTATCTCCGCTATTTCAATCCTAAGGAGGGTCTGTGGCAGAGACTTTTCCTATAAGTTCAGAGTGATACTCTTGGCTGCCAGGTCAGTGAGAGAGGCCTGTCCCGGTACGCTATACCCACTCCGGCTGAAATGGCGAAGAAGACTAAGTGTCGTTGGAAGCAGAACTGTTTCCCTACTATTACGCCTGAATCTGCTATTTCTCTTTCTGCTTCACCTCTACTCTTCACCTCAAGTTTTATTGTTTTTACCCAGCTGGGTAATAAAGTTCACAGAAAAAGACACCTGTCGTGCGTATTCCGTTACTGCTACATTCACCATACACCCCTAAGATGGCGGAGGAGCCATGAGGTAACATGCCACCCAAAACAAACCAGCAGCTCCTTCGGGGGTAGTGCTACACAGTGGCACTGCTTCTATACAGGGCGTTGGAGCGCGGCCCCCTCTGGCTTCTGCACACGCCACTGATTACAATAACATAGATTCATGCATTGCATGAATCTATGCTATTGTTGCCGGCCGCTGGTCTATTCAGATGGCCGGACCTTGAGCGCCGGTCACCTGAATAACGGCAGCTGGTTGGCTGTGTGGAAGTGCCTATCAGAGCCAGCGGCAGGAGAAGACATCGAGGGACGTGGAAGGACTAGGAGGATGGCTGACTTTCAGAAAGGTAAGTGCCGGGGGGGCAAGGGGCACAGTGGCGACAATGGGCACAGTGGCGACAATGGGGACAATGGGCACAGTGGCGACAATTAAAGGGCACAGTAACATCAATGGGCACAGTGGCGACATTGGGCACAGTGTCGACAATTAAAGGGCACAGTGGTGACAATTGGCACAGTGGCAACAATTGATGGGCACAGTGGCTGCGTTTGATGGCATGGCACAGTGGTGACAATTGATGGCACAGTGGCTGCGTTTGATGGCATGGCACATTGATGCGAATTGATGGCACAGTGGCTGCGTTTGATGACATGGCATAGTGACTGCATTTGATGCCATGGAACAGTGGTGACAATTGATGGCACAGTGGCTGCGTTTGATGGCATGGCACAGTGGTGCGAATTCATGGCACGGTGGCTGGGTTTGATGGCATGGCATAGTGACTGCATTTGATGGCATGGAACAGTCGTGGCCATTGATGGCACAGTGGCTGCGTTTGATGGCATGGCACAGTGACTGCATTTGATGGCATGGCTCCGTGGTGGCAATTGATGGCACAGTGGCTGTATTTGATGGCATGGCTCCGTGGTGGCAATTGATGGCACAGTGGCTGTATTTGATGGGCACAGTGAGGCTGCAATTTTCTTTCTTTATTTTTTTTCGAGCACCAGCCGCCACTGGTGCTATATATATAATAAATCAGCATTTTCATCTATATATCTTATGTCTAGTGTATTGCTTTCCACTCCTCAGTGTCCCCTGTTATACATTATTTCTTTATGCTATTTTAATGTTGTTTAATATTTGCTTCTACTGTTCTAAATTCTACAAACCAGTGAGGTTAAAAGAGATAAGAGGCTTGAGCACATAAAATTCTGGCCTTCCTCCTAGGGATAGATGTCCCGCTATCTCTTGTTCATCGTAGCCAAACAATTGTTCTCTTGGAGGGGGCAGAAGGATGTTTACTAAGAGGCTGAGATGGATATCGGGAATTAACTCTAAGCCCTGAGAGGTCACTTAGCGCAAGTACGGACAAGCAGACATATTCTCAAAATACACGCCAGATAAAACGTCAAAAATTGTTGTGAATTTATAAAATGTTCTTGCGATCATTTTCTCAAGCCTTAAAGAGAAATTACAATGGCTCTGAGACAATTGCATTTATTTAATATTACTATATAAAATCTTTAATTTACAAATTTACCACTTAAAGCTTCCTTTACCTTAGTGCAGTCCTCCTTCACTTACCTCATCCTTCTATTTTGCTTTTAAATGTCCTTATTTCTTCTGAGAAATCCTCACTTCCTGTTCTTCTGTCTGTAACTCCACACAGTAATGTGAGGCTTTCTCCCTGGTGTGGAGTGTCGTGCTCGCCCCTCCCTTTGACTAAAGGAGAGTCAGGACGTTGCAGAGAGAGAAAGGAGCTGTGTGTTAGTGAGGCCGCGTACACACGTACGAGAACCTCGTCGGGCTAAACCCATCGTTCCGCCCGACGAGGTTCTCGGCCCAGCCGCCGAGTTCGTCGACCAGGCTGTCGAAAAAGGAGTCGAGCCATTAGTCCCGATGGCCCATCGAAGAAATAGACAACCTGCTCTCTATTTTGGCTTGACACCTTGCTCAACAGTTTGCTCGGCGAAAACGTACCCACGATCGAGCTTCTCGATGGATTCTGCCGAGAAGCTCGGTCGTGTGTACGGGGCCTGAGTGTCCTGACTCTCCTGTATTTGAAGGAAGGGGGCGAGCACGACACTCCACACCAAGGAGAAAGCCTCGCATTACTGTGTGGAGTTACAGACAGAAGAACAGGAAGTGAGGGTTTTTCAGAAGAAATAAGGACATTTAAAAGCAAGGATGAGGTAAGTAAAGGAGGACTGCATTGAGGTAAAGGAAGCTATTTAGGGGAAAAAAATGTACCTTTACAACCCCTTTAATTTACTAAAACTGGAGAGTGCAAGATCTGACGCAGCTCTGCATAAAAACCAACCAGCTTCCAGTTTTTGTTTGGTCAAAGCTTAAAGCGGAGGTTCTGTGGGCAAACAATTTTTTTTTTTAACACTAATCAGCTGCATTTGCTATAGTATTTTTGTTACTCACATGTCCCCTTTCATTAGGCGTCAGGATGCTCGTTTCCGACCAAAGAATATTTTATATAATCTAGTGATGGACATTGCCATCTTATCTGTGGGCGCTCTGAATCCCTCCTGCGTTTTCTTCCGGGATGCGGCGAATGCTGATCTCCCAGCATTCACTGCGTAATCCCGCGCATGCGCAGTGTCGGCGGGGACCGTCAACACTGCGTGGTTACTATCACAACGGCCGGCATCGTCCTTAAAAGGACACGCCCCGCTGTGATAATTCTAATAGTGCTTGTTTATCAGCTAAGCTCAGAACGCGCTTTGCGAGTCATGTGACCCGCGTCACGTGACAGCCCAGCTAGCGAGAGAATACTCGCCCAGCTATTGGAGATGATGT
This sequence comes from Rana kukunoris, assembly GCA_029574335.1. Classification (NCBI taxonomy): domain Eukaryota; kingdom Metazoa; phylum Chordata; class Amphibia; order Anura; family Ranidae; genus Rana; species Rana kukunoris. Next base: position 229,973,745 of record CM056054.1, read on the forward strand.
GCTGTGATTGGCCTGAACGTCACTCCTAGGATAATACACAAAATGCTCCCACAATGCACCGAGTGGTCGGGGAATAGAGCGACACGCCCATTCCCCGCAGGGATGATAACCAGGAAGTGGAGGAGATGAGAGGTAAGGAAGCATCATAGAAAAAAAAAATTCAATACTATCATCCTTAAATCGGGTAAAAGCTAGGAATCATGTAAACTTCGTTTTGAGGGTGAACCTCCGCTTTAATTGAACAAGTGGAAGTTAGAAGCTGATTGGCTGCCATGCAAAAATGTATAGAGAAAAACCGGGACGGCCTCACTCCAAAAAATGGTTCCTTTTAATAAAACTGGTCACAACATGAACATATCACAGCAAAAAATCAGAAGAAAAACTGACGCGTTTCACACTATCATACAGTGCTTATTCATAGCTGCACCAGATTATGCACTCTCCAGTTTTAGTAAATCTACCCCTATTGTTTCTAGAGAGGTCATCTTAGAAATTCTCACTTCCTAATGATTTTTATTGCTTCTGCAATGCTATTGATTCCAATGTAGAGGACCGCTTTGTTCCTGAAATAAAGATCAATCTCTGAGCCTCCAGTTCCCTTAAGAGAGATATGTGAAGCCGCCGCATACTCCCATATGGTGAGGAGGACTTACCCTAATAGTCAGATCTGCTTAGCAAGGTTTCAACAGCAACTAAAGTGTACTTAGAAATCATTTGTAGCACTGCCAGGCTATTACTACTATGCTCAGGCTTTCTAGGCAAGATACAACCCCGGACATTTCCCTGACAGTTGTGCTCCACTATACACCATTAATATGTCTTGTAGAGTCGGGAGACCAGGCGTCCCCAGTTTCCGGGGACAGTCCCCGGACGTAGGACACTGTCCCTGGACAAAGTCTGTCCCTGGTTTTGTCCCTGCATTTGATTTGAACAGGGGCCCAGGCAATTTCAAAGACAGTCAGTTCAGAATTAAAGAAACAGAATTCTGAATTACACACACCGCTGCTCCTACTACTAGCAGGGGCATCAGCAGGCCTGTCGCTACAGGAAAGGCAAAACAAACAATTGCTTGGGGCCCCGAGCTGGCCATTGGCCCCCAACTTCCCCTTCCCAGGCTGTAGCGTGGCCAAGCTCCTCTTCCTTCCTGGACTCCTGTCAGTCCGGCCGGGTACCACAAGTGGTACAGGAGATTCAGTTTACTGTTCCCGTTCAGACTGACAGGAAGTGCACACTGAGTGCTCACTTCCTGTCAGTCCGGCCGGGAACACAGGAAACTGAATCTCCTGTACCGCGTGGTACCCGGCCCCCAAATTCCTTCAAACGGCCCTGGGCATCAGGAGGGGAATTGGAGCCCTGAATGGGTCCCTGAATAACTCAGAGTCTCAGGAAGGCACCGTCCAATTGTTAGCCCTGAGCGCCACCAGCTGCTGCTGAGCAGCGACCGATCTGATCGGCCGAGTGACATAGCAGGTCCCGCCTTCTGGAGCCTGCAACGCCTATGATGGACGTCCCAGTGGTTCAATGCCAGGACCGTGAGACGTGTGACATCCATCATAGGCGCTGCAGGCTCCAGAAGGTGGGAATTACAATGCCGCCACCGCGCCACATCACTGAGGTCCCTGCTCGGCACTCGGGCGGGCAGCTCTCGGAGCAAATGGCAGAGATCAGGGCAGCGCCGATGATTGTAGAGGAGGGGATTATTATTATTATTAGGGTTGTCCCGATACGACTTTTTTAGGACCGAGTACAAGTACCGATACTTTTTTTCATGTACTCGCCGATACCGAATACCGATACTTTTTTTAAATGTCATGTGACAGTTTTCAAACCACAATACAGACTAAGGATATTTTCTTTAGAATTATGAAGAACTCTAACTCAAGACATTATAAAAGAATAAAAATGAGTAAAAATGAATAAAAATGTTTTATTTGCTTGTCACGCAGTAGTAAAAAACTCAAAGAATTTTAACAGAACATGTTGATAAATACAAAAAAAGTATTCTATTTAGGCATCGGGAGCATTTGTGCGAGTACAAGTACTCCCGCAAATACTCGGTATCGGTCCCGATACCGATACTAGTATCGGTATCTGGACAACCCTAATTATTATACAAGTTTTATATAGCGCCAACAGTTTGCACAGCACTTAACAAAATAAAGGGAGACATTACAGTTACATTACAATTTAGTACAAGAGGAATCAGAGGGCCTGGCTCATTAGAGCTTACAATCTAAAAAGGGAGGGTCAATTGATACAAAAGGTAAAATCTGTGGGGATGAGCTGATGGAGGAAGTAAAACAATGTTAGTTAGAAGCAGGATAGGCTTCTTTAGAGAGAAGAGTTTTCAGGGATTGTCTAAATATGACTAGATTAGGGGACAGTCTGACAGATTGGGGTAGGGAGTTCCAAAGAATTGGAGAAGCTCTGGAGAAATGAGGATGACCGGAGGAGCCTGCGGCGCTGCGGTGTGTTGATGACCAAAAGAAAACTCTACATTTTCATATGGTTTCAGTGTTGCATGACCGCGCAATTGTTATTCAAAATGCGACAGCGCTGAAAGCTGAACATTGGCCTGGGCAGGAAGGGGGTGAAAGTGCCCAGCATTGAAGTGGTTAATGGAATACTAAGATTATATTCTTATCATCATTATGGAACATGTCTATCTATCATATGCAATGTATGAGGAGTATACTGTATGTACTGACTGCAGAGATCCTCTGCGTATTCACTTTGGCCAGTGTCAATGATCATATGATGATGACTAAACTGAACCAGCCATCCAGATGGAACTTATTTTGCTGGACCAAAGATAGATCTGTTTATATTATTTATGATTGGGATAATTTATAGAGGTGGAGAGCGGGACTCATCATGGGAGGGATTGTATTCTTCCCAGCATGGGGTACAGCGTCATCATTTCACCATTCGCACGAGTACAGTTACAGACATTGGGCAGTTAATTAACCGGCATTCCTTATGACTGTTCCCTCACCTCTGAGTCACCTCGTGTCCCCTTGCCCTGTCTTGTCACACATCATATGTATCAGTTTTATTTTTATGTCTTTAGAATGGAACAGGCACCACCTGGGCTCTTTGGTTTAGTTCCGCTTTAAGAAAATCTACAATCGATTTTAACGGTTTCATGCTAACTGTCACATTTGGTTGTGCTGTCAACCAAACTGTCAAACCATCAAATGACTGGTGTCATAACTGATCACATGTGATCTGCAACTGTTTGATCATAAGAGTTGCAGATCAAACAGAGGCCAAGATGGCAACTTCCTTGGTTGAAAAGGATAGGAGGGTTTAGTTCTGCAGATATACTGCTACAGAGTGTCTGTTCTGAACCTCAGATTACGAGCATAATCTGTTCCAGAAGAATGCTCGTAATCCAAAGTACTCGCATATCAAAGCAAGTTTCCCCATTTAAGCCAATGGAAATGAAAATAATTAGTTCCGCATTGACTTCAATGGCATGCAAAACCGCATGCGGCCAGAGGTGGGGGGGGGGTATGGGGACACTGGAGAGCCTCGGAAACTGTTTCATAGTTTCTGCAAGACAAAAACACTAAGGCGGCGTACACACGACCGAGTTTCTTGGCAGAATCCAGCAAGAACCTCGATGGGAGACGTATTCTGCCTGAGGAAACCGGTCGTGTGTACACTTTTTCGTAGAGAAACTCGTCGAGCCAAAAAGAGAGCAGGTTCTCTATTTCCTCATTGTTCAATGGGAAAATTTGGCTTGACAAGCTTTTTGACTGCCAAACTAGGAACTCGACGGGCGGAACGATGAGTTTCGCCCGACGAGTTTTCGGTCGTGTGTACGCCGCCTAACAAAGGTCTCCAATCAAAAGGCCAGTTTACTGCCCTTCAAATTAGGGTTGTCCCGATACCACTTTTTAGGACCGAGTACAAGTACCGATACTTTTTTAATGTACTCGCCGATACCGAATACCGATACTTTTTTTAAATGTGTCCCCAAATGCAGCCATGTCCCCCCACAAATGCAGCCATGTCCCCCAACATATGCAGCCATGTCCCCCACATATGCAGCCATGTCCCCAAACATATGCAGCCATGTCCCCAAACATATGCAGCCATGTCCCCAAACATATGCAGCCATGTCCCCAAACATATGCAGCCATGTCCCCCCACATATGCAGCCATGTCCCCAAACATATGCAGCCATGTCCCCCCGGCACATATGCAGCCATGTCCCCCCACATATGCAGCCATGTCCCCAAACATATGCAGCCATCCCCAAACATGCAGCCATGTCCCCCAACATATGCAGCCATGTCCCCCAACATATGCAGCCATGTCCCCCAACATATGCAGCCATGTCCCCAAACATATGCAGCCATGTCCCAAAACCACATATGCAGCCATGTCCCCCACATATGCAGCCATGTCCCCCAACATATGCAGCCATGTCCCCCAACATATGCAGCCATGTCCCCAAACATATGCAGCCATGTCCCCCACACATATGCAGCCATGTCCCCCATGTCCCCCACATATGTCCCCCGCACCGTGTAAAGGACACTCCTCCTTGCTCGGAATTGGACGGTAGGGAAAACAGCTATTTAAACTAAAGGTGCCCACCATGTAATGTTCACCGCCCACGCCCACACAACCACACACATCAAAATAACGCGGCGGCATCATCATTTAGGTACGGGGGACATGCCTGCATATGTTTGGGGTCATGGCTGCATATTATGGGGGACATGGCTGCACTATACGGTGACGGCGGGGGGGGGGGGCAAGTATTCTATTCAGGCATTCAGGTATCGGTATCGGGACAACCCTCAACTTCAAACTTTAGGGGAGGATGAACTGTGGCCAATATGTGAAAAATGGCCCTGGAACAGGTGGGAGTAAAAAAATGCCATAGGATTGATGTTTAGTGGGAGAAAAAAAAATTACATAATTGGTGTCATTAAGTAATGGTTCCCCAAATTTTTAGAGGAATAATAAAGCCCCCTAATTGGCGTCAGTGGCAGAATGAGTTCCCTGTCTCGGGTGTCAGGGGGAGGAATAATGCCCATCATTGGTGTAGTGGGGCAGAATGAGTTCCCTATCTCTAGTGTCAGTGGGAGAAATAATGTCCTCTGAGTGATAGGGATGATCTAATAGGATATGGTTCTTCTGATCTGATAGGTGGGACTCTCAGGTTGGGGATCCCGAGATGAATCTCTCTGGGTGGAAGACCTGTGATGTGAAAGATGGGGGGATTCTGACAATGATGGGGGGCTTGACATATGGGGATCTCTGATGTGATTTGATTGATGGGGGGGGGGGGGGCTTCTGATGTGAAGGCAGGTTGCATTGTCCCAGGTTCAGGTTTCCCATTGAAAAGTAACATTTAATTTTTTTTACATTTTAGACTGGGGGTGCCTTGAGATTTTACATACTTTTAAAGTGGGCCATGCCAACATGCACTGGTGGCAAGTGGCACATTGAACATTGATAATAAACCTGCTGCCAAATTCCCCATCAACCCCGAAGACTACATTTCCCCTGCCTCCTCATATTTTTTTGGGGAAGGTGAGAGAGGGGGGTGTCCCTGAATGGCAGTTTGGAAATGTGGTCACCCTATACCAGATGTGTATGCAGAGGCAGCTCTAGGCTTTATGAGGCCTTATGCGGAAAGGCCATGAGGCCTCTTAGACATGAGGCCCCACTCACGCCCATAATGGGAAAAATAATTCAAGCAAGAAAAATGGCTGCAGAAAATGCACGGATCTAGCACACCGGTGATCAGCACCACTTCCAGGGCACCCTCATTCATGAGACAAATTCAGCCAATGCAAGAGGGGGGAGAAAGGGGGAGGTGAGAAAGAGAGATATGTAATAGAGACATCTGATACCCCTAAGGCGGTGTACACACGACCGAGGAAGAAGCTGCATTCCAGCGAGAACCTCGGCCGTGTGTACGCTCCTGGCTCGCCCTGCCCGTCGGGAATCCCGTCGAGCGAATAGAGAGCAGGCTCTCTATTTGCTCGACGGCCCGCCTGGATGAATGGCTGGTTGCCATTCCCGACGGGCGGGTCGCCGATTTCGACGGCCGGCAGGGAACCTCGACGGGCGGAACGATGTGTTCTGCCCATCGAGGATCTCTGCCGGGTGTACGCGGCTTCACAGTGCATAACATAAGCACAGTGTACAGAAAGTCTGAGCTCTCAGGGTTTATGACAGGATCAACATGTTTTTTGTTTGCACTCAACAAAGAGATGTAACAAAATTGCCTTTAACTAAATATTTAACAGGCCAAAAAGAAGAAAATAAGGGGAAGTTCGCCGTTAGGTTTACATAAAGTGTTTATATCGCCCACAGTAACCATTCAGATTACAGCTGCCATGTATCCAGTGTAGGCCAGAGAAATAAAGAAGGTTTGGGTATTAGTTGCCAAGGCTGATGTAAACAAGTTATTTTAAATCCGCGCCATTATTTCCTCGCTGCTTAAATGACAACGTCTACCAAGACAAAACTTCAAAGCCAGCAGTTATTTTATTTTTTTCTGTAAAGCAGGGAGGGACAGCTGGGACACTACATATACACAAGGCGGTAGGAGGCCGTGAACGAGCAGCTTAGCTCCTCACAGGGGCCTAATCCTCCATGTTTGGGTGTAGGAATGCGAATGTACCTCCTCAAAGAACAAACACACAAATCTAAATAAAGATCTCGGCCGCCTGGTCCAAGCCACCAGACTCGAACCCTGCCAGGGAAGTCATGCTCTGGCCATCTGCCTGGCCCTTTTGCCCTCTAACTCCAGCACAGAAGCTGCACACACCATTGCCCATTAGTTAGATTAATGAAACCTGGATTGACTCAGAACTTAATGTTCTGTTCTAGGCCTCACCGGCATCGATCGTAGGGTGACCGTGTGTCCCGGATTGCCTGGGATAGTCCCGCATTTTGCAGGTCTATCCCAGGCACCTTCATTCCAGGACAATACAGTGCCCCGGAATGAAACTGACACAGCCACCCCCCCCCCCCCGCCAGTCTGATGCCCCCAAAAAAAGCCACCACATCACCGCTTTACTCACTCACAGTACTTGTCCTGGCCAGGAATGCCTGGAGGAGCACAATCCCCGCCCCCTGCTTGTGATTGGAGAAATCATAAATCCCGCCTCTTGTGTCTAATCACTGCGCTGTGATTCGTTACAGCACAAGCTGATTTTTGGGAAGGGGGGTGTCCCTGAATGGTAGTTTAAAAATGTGGTCACCCTAATCGATCGGTTGTGGTCACCGTCTACTGATCGACTTTCAAGCAGTGAGGGCACCACTGGGATGATCCGGTGCTGTCACTTGGGTTGGAGGATACAAAAAGAAGAAAACAGCTAGAGATACAAGGCTGGTCAAGTGTAATGCCGCGTACACACGACCATTTTTCGGGTTCTAAAGAAATAAGTTTTTTTGGTTTTTTTATGTCATTAAAACGAGCGTGTGTGGGCTCCAGAGCATTTTTCGGGTTCTAAAAAATGGGCACATTTTTTTTCGAACACGCTCTAATTTTTCACGAAATTTTTACCGATGTCGTTTTTAAGGTTGTAAAAAATGGCCGTGTGTGGGCTTTAACGACGTGAAAAATCTGCGCATGCTTAGAAGCAAGTTGTGAGACTGGAGCGCTCGTTCTGGTAAAACTACCGTTCGTAATGGAGTAAGCACATTCATCACGCCGTAACAGACTGAAAATCGCAAATCGTCTTTTACTAACAAGGAATCAGCTAAAGTAGCCCAAAGGGTGGCGCCATCCGAATGGAACTTCCCCTTCATAGTGCAGTTGTACGTGTTGTACGTCACCGCGTTTTTACTAGAGCATTTTTTTTTTCACGATCTTGTATAGGCAAGGCCGTTTTAATGATCGGGTTGAAAAAAAAAAAATTCTAGACCCATAAAAACGCTATTTTTTAGAACCCGAAAAACGGTCGTGTGTACGCAGCATGAGATCCAAGAGGTGGAGGGACACTGTAATGAGCCAAAGAGAATTTGCTTCCATTAAAGAAAAAATAAGGTGTGTGTTCAGTAATCAGGTTTTAAAGGATCACTAAAGGAAATTTATTTTTTAGCTAAATAGCTTCCTTTACCTTACTGCAGTACTGGTTTTATGTCCTTATTGTTCGTTTCTGCTTTGAAGTTGTTGTAATCCTGCTCTGATCTCCACACTTCCTGCTTGTCTGTTTCCTTATAACCACAGTGCTGGGAGCTTTCTCACGGTGGTCTAAGCTGTCATTACTGTGTGTCTAAAACTTCCCAGAACCAATCAGATTCATTTTAAAAACAAAACACTGCCCTGGATTAGTTTGTTTTTGTTCTGTGTGTCTATTTCTACTTTGCAGAAACATGAAGCCAGTTCAAAAGTGAAACTAACCTGCAGGCACAATATATGATTGATTTGTATCTATGTTTAATCATTTTGAAAAGGAATCAGTTAAATTTTATGTCTCTATACCCTGTAAACAGCCATTTCAGCAAAAACATTTTTTTCCTTTAGTGACCCTTTAAGTTTGATCATTGAAGCTCTTGCTTTAGCCACTTCTCATATGCTCAGCTGCAGGCATCACCCCAGTATGTTTTTTTTAGAGTCATCGGTTGGCTTCCTTGGGATAACAAACGATGCGGCTAAAAAGCCGTTAAGCTGTTATACCATGCAACGGGAGAGGGACGTCCCCCTCTCCTGCCGCGGCTCGCCCAGGTTCTTCTGACCCACTGGGAGGTCCGAGAGACCAGCCGTCATGTCCGCCGGCTGCCCGGAGACCCAAACAAAGCCAGAATCGGCTTTAATTGGGTCATAGATCTAGTAACCCGGAAACTATGGCATGACATCACTTCCAGTTTACAGAAAACTTAATGCGGAGTTCCACCCAAAAATGGTACTTCCGCTTTTCGGGGACAGCAAATACCTGTGTAATACAGGTATTTGCTCCCATTTCCGGGCATAGATATCCGCGGATATCTACGCTAGGGTGACCAGACATCCCCGGTTTCAGGGGACAGTCCCCAGATTGAGGACACTATCCCCGGACCAGGTCTGTCCCCGGTTTTGTCCCCGGATTGGATTTGAACAGGGCTGGGGCAATTTAAAAAACAGTCAGTGCAGAATAAAAAATGAATAAAAAAAAATGAATTGCACACCTCCACTCCGCCGCTCCTACTAGCTTAGGGGGTGTATTTTTTTCCATTATCTGTGCCCCTTTCTGATGATCACGTGCTGGTCGGAGGGGAGGGAATATTTCTTCAATTTCGGGTGCATGCCCATTCAGCTTCACTCGCATGTTCTTCTGCCTTGGCTCAAGTCCCGGCCAGCCGCCTGCCTCTTTGCCTTCCCTGGCAGAGGGATCTTCCGCACCCCACCCAGTAGTAGCCGGGGGGCCGGACAGTGAGACTTGACAGGCTGCGAGGTGGACGTCAACGGGCAGAGAGTCGCTGATTGCCGCCATTACTAATTAAAAAAAATATATGTCCCCGGATTTAATTTTAAAAATCTGGTCACCTTAATCTACGCCATGTCCAACCAATCCTCCGTCCCCCTCCCGCTGTCTTCTGTGAGACACACATGTCCCAGAGGACAGCAGGGGCCAACGTGCAGTGTGACACGCACATGCGCACTAGGGAACCAGGAAGTGAAGCCGCAAGGCCTCACTTCCTGGTTCCCCTACCAAAGATGGAGGCAGCATCACCGGAGAGCCGAGGAACAGATCAGCTTCAGGTGCTGACATCGCAGGCGCCCAGGACAGGTAAGTGTCCTTTATATTAAAAGACAGCAACTGCAGTATTTGAACCTGCTGACTTTTATTTTAGTTTTTTTTAGAGGAACTCCGCTTTAAAGGCGCCAAAGTAAAAAGAAATTACCGCATTCAAAACTACCAAACTTGAATACGTTTTGAAACGTGCAAAGGAGGGATTTGGGGTCTTATAGATCCCAGATCCCTCCATAAAGGGTACCTGTCACCACCTATTACTTTCACAAGGGATGTTTACATCTTGTGACAGCAATAAAAGTGATCCGATTTTTTTTTTTTTCAAAGGGACAGTGTAAAAAAAAATAATAAATAAAATTAGCAAAAAAAAAAACATTGTAAAGCGCCCCATCCCTCCGTTCTCGTGCACAGAAGCGAACTCATACGCAAATGTAAACAGTGTTCGGTTTGAACACTGATACATTTGAAGTATTGCCAGGATCGTTAGAGCGAGAGCAATAATAAATAGCTCAAGACCTCCTCTATAGTTCAAAACGGGTAACCTGTACAAAATTTGTAAATGAAGATTTTTAAGTACCGTAGTTTGTCGACATTCCATGAACGTACGCAATTTTAAAGCGTGACATGTACGTTTTTTTTTTTTGTTTTTTTTTTTATTTTAAAGTGTATTTTGTGCGTGAACTCGAGAGAGAGGAGCCGGACTGCAGGAGTTGGCAGTAGGCAGACCCTCCCCCCGGAGGCAATCGCCATCCTTCTCCATGCCCCCGGTGGCAATGGCGGGTGTGAGGGGGGCCTCCCACTCACCCCACCCTACCTGCTCCACTTGGGAGCCCGACTGGGGCCCAATGGGACCCCAACGGGGCAGAGGGACTCCCCCTATGAGGGAGTGAGGGGGTCTAGCCCACCCAGCCAGCCCCGTAGGTCCTTCGCCTCTCATTTTTAGGAGACCGCATGGCCAATGTGCGTGCGTGGTAAACCAATTTCGTGTGCGTGCAAGTGTGGTGGTTTTTGTGGGGGGGGGGGGCGTACTAAGCACAGGCGTACCTTGCATAGCACACCCACCGGGAGCCGGGCTGAGACCACCAAACTCAATTCACATGTAGCCGAGACCGGGATCCGAACCCTTGGCTGCAGAGGTGAACGGCTTGTCAGCGCAGTGCCAATCACGTTGAGCCACCACAGCTCCCTTGCGTGACATGTAAGTTATCTATTTACTCGGCATAACATCATCTTTTACATTATACTAAGAATTGGGCTAACTTTACTGTTTTTTTTATTTATTATTATTCAAAATGTGCATGTATTGCAGAGATATAATAAATGTTTTCATTTGAAATTTTGCGATCAAGCCAATTTGGTTAAACGCGTAAGGGGGGGAGCAGTCTCAGGCCAGGGCGAGGTGCATGCAGATGTACCTTTGACATTTCAGTAAAGAGCTTTTGGATCTGAGTTTTTTTTTGTTTATTTTTGTGATTACCAACCGAAAAAGCTGTAAGATATACCAAAAGGATTTCAGAAAGAAAAATCTTTGTTGGCCAGTGAATTTTAACGATGTGTGGCCAGCCTTTTATTCTACAAATGTCGAGTCAGCAATAGCCTAGCGGCCTATGCGGCTGCTATGGGGGCTCTTGAGGCAAATTAAACATATAAAGTCTGTGTGCATGAAGAGAGAACACAGATCCAGTACTGTATTATTAAAGACTGCAGAGCTTGCTGTTGGCACCGATTCCGTATTCCCTGAGACATTTCAAAAGAGAGGTGACATTAGACCTGCAGGGAGAGACTTCAGGATTGTTGTCACTTATCACATATAATACAAGAAAAAACTGCGCTTGTCAGAATGGATCGTCAATTCGTAACAATATAACAATCACTAAGGGTTAAAAATGGGGAGGCAGCAGCTCTTGTGCCGAGACACTAGAGAAGATACAACAAGAAAACAGAGATTTAGAGCTGCGCCTTAACACCCGAACTCAGTGTAGTCAAAGAGTCCATATACCAATCATGTAGAGATAGCACAATCCTTCAGCCAGAAAAAAATATATATAATAGTTCAAAGAAGTCTCTGCTGATCTTGGTTCAGGATGGACAAGTAGTAATCACCACTGTGCTATGACTCAAACTTTTCTCTTCAATGTGGCCCACCACCAGAGGTCTAAGCAGCTTACCAGAGGAAAAAACGTTACCAGCAGTCGGCTATGACCCAGCCGCGGCCTTTGAGGGAGACCGAACGAATCCCAATTCCTAGGGCAGTGCCTACACCTGGGCTCCACTCCGCAACTCCACCAGTTTGATCACATATGTAAAATGATGATAAAGGCAGACATAGCGTAATCCCGCAGGGGCTTTCTATTAAAAAGCATTAAAAAAACAGAATACTCACATTTGCGATGAGTTAAACAGGCATATAAAACTTAATGTTGCCGGCCGGCGAACACATTAGAAAACCCTCCTCCGAAGCGTGATGACGTCACCGCACGTCTTTCCAGACGCGTTTCGTCATAGGACGTTGTCAATGGGATGACATTGACACCGTCCTATGGTGATTACTACTTGTCCATCCTGAACCAAGATCAGCAGAGACTTCTTTGAACTATTATATATATTTTTTTCTGGCTGAAGGATTGTGCTATCTCTACATGATTGGTATATGGACTCTTTGACTACACTGAGTCCGGGTGTTAAGGCGCAGCTCTAAATTTCTGTTTTCTTGTTGTCACTTATCACAGACCCCCCTTTGTATACTCTGCAGTCAGGAGAGTTTGTTTAGCTGGTTTAGTAGTATAGATTTATCGCCCTCGGAGCATCTGGTCATCCCAACCAGCATTGAAATTAACACTGTATGCTTAAAGTGTCCCTAAAATTAAATAAAAAACTATCAATAAATGGTGTATTACATGCAGTTCATACTCACTCATTCACTATTAGATTTGTTTTCTGTATTCTGCAAAAAAAACAAAACAGGTTGATCCTACTGCTCTCTATCTCCCCCTTCTGTTCGGTGGCGTACACACGACCGAGAAACTCGTCGGGCGAAACTCATCGTTCCGCCCGCCGAGTTCCTAGTTCGGCAGTCAAAAAGCTTGTCGAGCCAAATTCTCCCATTGAACAACGAGGAAATAGAGAACATGCTCTTTTTTGGCTCGACAAGTTTCCCGACGGGTTGCTCGGTGAAAAGTGTACACACGACCGTTTTTTTCGGCAGAATACGTCTCCCATCGAGGTTCTTGCTGGATTCTGCCGGGAAACTCGGTCGTGTGTACGCGGCCTTCCTGTCTCCAATTCAGCTAGGGATTTTTCAGCTATTGAGGCAACTCTGCACATGCTCAGTTTTCAGTGAGTTTCCATGCTGAGCATTTCCTCCCTATCATATCTGAGTAGCCCATGTGATTATACGTTTCTCGACCAGCCGCAGCAGTTATACTGTGACAGAATGTCTCCCCTGGGCGAGCCGTCGTAGCTGTACGTTGGCTCTTTAAGACACCAGGGCACCCGAGATCGTTCACGACAGAGCGAGAACTGGGATCTGTGTGTGTAAACTGCAACAGGAAGAGACAGCAGCGGGAGAAGATGATAGCAGAAGAAGATGGCGGTGAAAGACACAGCAGTGGGAGAAGACAGCATCAGGAGAGACGAAAGCGGGAGATGGTGGCGGCGGGAGGAGGCGGCACCTTGAGAAGATGGCACCGGGAGAGACGGCAGCGGGAGGAGATGGCGGCGGGTGAAAATGGCGGTGGAAGAAGACGGCACCAAGAGAAGGTGGCACTGGCAGAGGCGGTGGCAGAAGAAGATGGCTCGGGGGGAAAAGACAGCTCAGAGCAATTTTTTTTAATAATGGACTTGTCAAAAACCAGCTCTTTCTTTACATTTCACTACTTTTTGGGGTGAATGGGTAGGGGTACAATGTACCCGCTACCCATTCACATAAGGGGGATCTGGGGGCCCACTACTTAAAGCTTCCAGATTCCGATGAATAATTAAAGCTTCACCTATGGAGATTTTTAAGTACCGAAGTTTGGCGCCATTTGCAATTTTAAAGCGTGACATGCTAGGTATCTATTTATTTGGCGTAAGTTCATCTTTCACAGTATACAAAAAAAAAATTCTCAGATGGTCTGTGATTGGCCCGGTCTGTGCCATGTGTTGACTGTGACCAATCACAGCTAGCAACACTATTGTATACAAAGGAAGCCATCCATTTTTTTAATTGGTCACAGAGATCACATGGTACTGGCAGTTACTGTCTGGTACAGTGATCTGGTGGACACAGCCGGTGATAGATCGCGCCATATGAGAGGCACATTCTGGGAGGACATCATATGACATCCTCCCAGAACAACAGAACTCCCGCTGGGTTGTCATTGTACTATAAGCTGGGCAGAAAGGTGTTAAGGGAAGATGATTCATGTAGCATGTATTTCCTGGAATCCATCTGCTCTTGGCTTAGGCTTGCAGGCAGGAGGGCAAGCTTATCTGAGAAAACTCCTCCTCCAATGAAGACTCCTGGGATGTATGACATCATTTTTGGCCTAGAAACCAGGAAGTAACTCAAGAAATTAAAAAAAAAGTTTAAAACAAGTAACTATAATATATCTTTCTATCTATTTACTAATGCTAGCAGCATAAGGATTAACAATAGTTAATGTTGGTTGAGAGAGTGAAGTTCCGTTTTATTTAAGACATACTTTTGTTAAGATTCATGACAATAAGGAGGTTCCCCGAGGGGCCCCATTACAACATTTCTATGGGTCCCCATGATCTGTAGTTACACTACTGTGCAGTGTACAGATCTGTGTACATTTCATTCTTGGAAAATGATTTCCTTTGACTTCAAAAGAAAGAAAAGCTTTGTGTTTGTGAAAGATTTACTAATTATGCATAAAAAAAGTTTGGCCCCATTTAGTATTCCGTAGCCTACACACTGCCTTCCCACACATATGTTACAACGCAAATGCGCTACGCAGATTCTGTCTAAGCACTGCCAATTTGATGAAAATCACTCCATGTAATAAACAAGGGGGCAAACATCTGATACAAAAACTCACATCTACCAAACAGAGAAAAAATTTGATCAATTCGAGTCACCATCTTTCCATGAATTAGGGCTGCAGATTACCGACCTGGGGAATTGGAAGTATTTATCTGCGCTGTACTGTAGAGCTTTCAGAGCAAAGGTTCCCCCAGAGGTTGCAAGGGGTTCCCTAAAGTAATTTTCAATTTCTGCTTCCCAAATACAAAAACCACAATGAGGTGTCACGTGATTGGGTTGTAGATCCACCCATTCCCAATTATACAGAGTGACTGGGATCTATCATTAAGGGTGATGTCATAGTGCTGGGGTGCTAAATGCGCAAACTACCAGCACAAAAGGGTGGTACCGCCTGTACACAAATACACTATATTACCAAAAGTATTGGGACACCTGCCTTTAGACACACATGAACTTTAATGACATCCCACTCTTATGTCGCGTACACAAGGTCGGACTTTCCAATGGGAAAACCCCCATCAGAACTTCCGATGGGAAAATAGTGAACCTGCTCTCTATCTAAGTCTGTTGGAAATTCAGACAGGAAAAGTCTGCTGGGGCATACACACGGTCAGAATATCCGACGAAAAGCTCCCATTTGACTTTTTCTGTCGTAAATTCCGAAGCGGCATTTAATGCCCATCTAAGTGCCACCCATCAGAGCCACCTATCAGTGCCACATATCAGTGCCCAGTGGCATAACGAGAGTTATGGGCGCCCGGGGCAGAATTTTTTTTCCGCCCCACCCCCCCCTTATACAAAAACATCCACTCTGGTTATAAGGATAATTAAACACATGTAAAGGGCATTACATTTTTTAATGTTT